>CM038051.1:13797826-14155326 GCA_021397845.1 Areca catechu | reverse complement strand
ATCGAGATATCCCAACAATATATATAATATAATAATTATCATGCGTTCATTCTATTAATCTTTTTTTCTCACCGTTACCATCGTCAGTGGAGGACTAAATTAGGACAATATAATAGGCGATGCCTTTTCTTAATAAAATAGGGACGGATGGCAATTAATTTACTCTTCTACATTGAATACCTGGCCTGATCAATTCCTTGCGGAATGGGTTTTACTTGATTCGCAGTAGGTCCAAAACAAACATGGATAATGATAAAATTGATCTCAAACCTCATGCAAATATAATTATTTCTTCACAAATTCCCTCCCCCCACAAGGAAAAAAAGATTTACATGTCAAAAAAAAAATAATTTTTATAACTTCACCAGATCCGAAACTCTACCTGCCCCATATGCCACCCTGAAGCAAGAATAGGTCAGGTACGGATAATGGCGTACCCCAGTTGCTATCCCTAAAACGTGATTGACAATTCCACAGGAGTATCAGTTTGTGGGGAAGGTGTAATCTAAAGCCAAAAACAAGCTTGATATCTGTAACCAGAATACTCGATAGTATTGTGACAACGTACAGGTGTTAGCAGAATTATCCTCGACAACCACTAGCTTCTTAAATCACATTAATAGATATGGTTTCTAGTCTTGTTGGGCATGGCGATAATATTGATAGCACACTTCGAACAACTCTTGGTTGGATATGACATCTCGTGGGCAACGCAGAGATATTGGTCAACTAGCTTCTCATTCTCTACTCTTTTCTTTTATATTTTAATAAATGGATGCCTCTAATTGAGAATTCTAAAATTAATACATTTAAAAAAAATTAAAAAAATAATATCACGAAAAGATCTCGTACTGAATCAGAATGATTTGCAACAAAGAAAATTATCTAATCTGTAGCAGAATTAGTCTTTTTATATATATATATCTGACTATGCATACGAAAGATCCCGAAGAAGAAGAGCAATAACATGAAAAAGAATTAGTCAAGTAGCTTTGACGATGAAAGCTAGATGATGGAGGGTCATAAACAAATAATTAAGATTGGGTGAAAGAAGAGTTTCAAAAGCTACCAATATGCTGAGAATACAGGGGATATGGCAAGAAAATGGCAAGCTTAGTTAACTGCACCTGAGAGCCATGGAAGCTTGCTCTTGTAGCCAAAGTATGTCATCATTGTATAACCCCAGCTCCGAGGGCATGTTTAAACTCTCTTGCATGTACGAGTCATGGTTGAGAAATATATTGATCAATAAACTAGACGAAGAAAACAAAAAAACCTACATCATTATCGTGAATTTTGAGTAATAAAAGGTATAATATTTTTCCATGTGACTAGCATGTAATTGGTGCTGATAAACCTACCATAAATGTGGAACCCAATTCGCTTCACATGTTCTTATCGTGCATGCTCTTGACTGCAGGATACCTGCCCTGAAAAATTGATGGAAGGAAGAAAGCATGGTGTGCAAGTATTATTTGTCCACATGATAGCCGTTTTTTTTATCAGATTTCCATGTTTACTTGGTCCAATCTATTGCCTCTTTTCTTTTTTTTTTTGGTAAGGATCTATTGCCTCTTTTTCACTGGTCAAAGATGAAAGAAAAGAAAAGAATACCAAGGGAAAAAAAAAATAGAAAAAGAAAAAGAAAACTTGATCTAGATTATAAATCCACACCTAAGCTACAATCTGATATTTGTTACTTGGCATCGACAGCTTTTTAATCGATTAAAAGAAAAATTAAAGCACGAGAAAGTATGGATGGCCATGCTTCCATCTGACCATTTTTTAACATTATCATTTGTCATAAAATCATTCATTCTTTTCAATTTTCAAAGTTTGATGTGACAATGCACAAATGGTATGTTAACTGTTGTAATTGATAACACATGCATGTTCCAAAGTATGGATATTTTCGCTTTGCGAATGCACGTGACACCAACTTACATCTTTCCATCTCTCCGTGGTTGGTTTATGAAATGATATAAGGAGCATTAGGATCCGATCTGTTCTTAAATCTTTTATTATATCAAATAAAAATCAATGATCATAAAGAATTGGTTTAATTGAATATTCATGTAGTGGTTGTTGGTTGATATGCTAAACTATCCCAATTGAGCAATTTTCACTTCAATGTATTTTATGGAAAATCCTTGCATCTTGTTTTGTGTTGTTGGATGGTATTAGCCTTGGCAAGGTTAGATGTGTTGGGTGCGCCATGATTAGGCCTAAGCATACGTAGATGCCTGTGCATGGCCCAAGCATGCACATGCACGTGGCATGGTGGGAACGTGCGGTCCGTGCAGTCCATGCGTGCAAGATATGGTCTGCGGCTTGTTTTTTTATTTGATTTGCTTGGGAGGCTTTTTCACGGCCATTCCCGGGCAAACATGATTAGAGACTCTTTAAAATTCCTTTTCTATGTTGAACTCGATTTTAAACTCTATTAAATTGGGACTGGCAACTGAAAGTGGGTGTAGCAGTAAAGAATAATTAGAGGATCCTTTTAAAATATTTTTGAAAGCTTTTGTGGGGGATCTTGGATTTATTGCTAAATAAATTTTGTATGGGATCGAGAATACAAGTTCTCGTCTTATAAGTATTTTTTCTCTTATAGTGAAACTTCGTATGTCTATTTAAATTGTGTTGTATCTTCTTTATTTCACTTTCTTCTTATAGTATCGACATCGTCAACGGAGTTGTGACCTTAGACGGAGATCCATATTCCACATTCTCGAGAAATTTTTTAACAAGTGATATCAGAGTACCAGGTTGTTCATGTTACTATGGTGTTAATCAATGTAGAAAAAAAATGGATAAGATAAGCACAATCAAGATAGAAATCAACCAGTATAATAGGAAGAGCAATTTGTCCTTATGGCAGGTAAAGATAAAAAACATGCTCATTTAACAAGGATTGATTAATACTTTCATATACAAGAAGAAGTCGGCTATCATGGAGGACAAGAATTGGAGACGACTATAGATGCTGGTGGTGAGCATGATCCTCTTGTACTTGGCAAATAATGTGATGATCTATGTACTTAGCAAGAATTCTCCAATAACGATGTGGATGAAGTTCGAGGAAATGCATATGGCAAAGTCACTCATCAATACTTTTTTTCTCTATAAGTAGTTCTACCAGCTATAGATGAACAAAGGGCGGAGTGTGCAAGAGCATCTTAGCAACTTCCAAAAGATCCTTACCGATCTCTTTAGTATTAATGAGAAGGTTGAGAAGAAGACTAGGGCATTGATCTTGCTTTCATCACTTTTCTCTTCTTTTGAATCTTTGATGGTTGCTCTTTTTATAAGAAAGAGCACCATCAAGATGAAAGATATTACTTTTGTACATCTCCCAAATGAGATTTTGGATGAAAGAATTGAGCTTCGAATTTAGGTTGTGACTCAGTTTTGGCAGTGACTGAAGATGGAGGTGGTAAAGAACAAAGTATCAAAGGATCGCAAAATGGGCTATTTAGATCCAAGTCAAGAACTCGAGCAGGATCAAATACTACCGGTGTGATGAGTTGGGGCATCGAGTCTGAAATTGCCCATAACTCAAAGATCAAATAAAGGCTACTGCAGTGCTGAGCTATGGTAGCGATATTGAAGAATATGATGAGGCATTTATAGTATCTGATGAGGTACCTATTTTCTCGTCTCGATGGATTTTAGATTTGACTTGTTAGTATCATGTTTATTACAAAGAGAAGCTGTTTGACTCTCTAAAAAATAATGAAGGCACTGTTCATTTACTAGATTGATCAAGTTATGTGATCAAGGACATTGTGACAGTCAGATTGCAAACACATGATAGAGCAATGAAGAAATTGGATGAGATCCGATATATACCTAATTTTATGAGAAATCTAATTTCACTGAGCTAGATTCAAGTGTCTATGGAAGGGGAGTTGATGATGGAATCCTAAAGATTATGCTTGATAGTATGGTTATTTTAAGAACAAGTTTGGTTGACAGAAAATAGAGGGAGGAGTGGCAATTCCTAGAAAGTGAAGAGCAAACCTCTTATTTGGTTAGAGTTTTAAAAAAAGAGAGAATGAAAAAAAAGATCTTCCCATAAAAGACACTTCCTATATTTTATAAAAAGTGAAAATCTATGGGAGAGATGGTTTTCATACTTTTTATGACACAAAAAGTGGAAGCTTTTTTCTTTCCAAAAATATCCTTTTAAGATCAATAGTTAAAATATTAATGAATGGTTATACTAAATAATATTATTATTCCAATAATTAATAATATAATATAATATTATATTATATTATAATATTAATATATTAATATATTATTTATATTAATATAAATATAAATATAATATTTATACCTATTATAAATTTATTATATTAAAATATTAATATTATTTTAATATATATTAGTGATGTGGCGAGAACACTGACGTGGAACCCATGTCAGACTCCATCGGGCGAGATGGCGGACGAAGCTGCCACGTGGGACGCCTCTGCTCGCTCCTTCGCCAGGCTGGCTCCCCTCGAGATCGAGACGCCGTGGCCAAAGTCAAGCTCTGCTCCTGATCGCTCCTTCACCAGGCTGGCTCCCCTCGAGGTCGAGACGCCGTAGCCAAAGTCGAGCTTTGCTCTTGATCGCTCCTTCGCCAGGTTGGCTCCCCTCAAGGTCGAGACGCCGTGGCCGAAGTCGAGCTCCGCTCCTTCACCAGGCTGGCTCCCTCGAGGTTGAGACACTATGGCCAAAATCGAACTCTGCTTCTGATCGCTCCTTTACCAGGCTGGTCCCCTCGAGGTCGAGATGCCTTGGTCGAAGTCGACCTCCACTCATGATCGCTCCTTCGCCAGGCTGGCTCCCCTCGAGGTCGAGACGCCATAGCCGAAGTCGAGCCATGCTCCTGATCGCTCCTTTGCTAGGCTGGCTCCCCTCGAGGTCGAGACATCGTGGTCGAAGTCGAGCTCCGCCTTCTTGAGCTCGCCCATCTCGGACGAAGAGACCTACGGCCAAAGGACGTCGTTGCTTCCTTGGACGGCGGCGAGCCGCCCAAGGACCACAAAGGAGTTCCCATCATGCCGCAATAACTACCCCAACTACTGCTTACACCAGAAGGGAAGGGGCCCCCTGATCGAGGTGCCCTGCTCCCAAGCGATCGTCTGCACCACCCGAAAGAGGAAGTCAGCCTAGAAGATTTGAATCCAGGGAATGGCCGCCCATCGATTGAGGCCCTGTCATGCTTTCAAAAATGGAGCGACCAGAGGGAATGTCAGCGCATGCGGTACCATCTCTTATCATGGATGGGGATAGGCACCTCGTACACAGCACCAGACAACGCTGCATGCGCCAGTAAACAGCACAAGGGTTCCGAGGCAAGTATCTGGCAGTCCCCTATGGCTTAAAAGAACTCTCCAAGGTTTCAAAAAGAAGGTAAGCACAGTTGAACGGGGGGGAAGGGAGGCAAGCACACAGGAGAGCACCAAGCAAGCCCAAGAATTCCAGGCTACCGGGGACCTGTAGAAAAGGTCTTGACGGACACAGCCATCTCGGCTCCGACTCTCCTCAGCTGACACTTTCCTCGCTCCACACTTAACTCCTCCACACTCTTCCAGTACTTTATATTCTCCTCCTAGCATGAAGTCCACCTGCGAGGCTCGACTAGGAGGATCTGTTCCCCTGGATCGTCACTAACTTGAGCGTTAGAGTGGCCCCACCGGGATCACCGGCCCGGGTCTCTTCTATTTTGCAGGTCCGGATGTCCGAGCATGATCCGGGATGACAGGGGCACAATCCGAGGCTATTTCCATAACTACAGGCCACGGCAATCGGGCGCAACAGATTGGCATGCCAGGTAAGGGGACGAGAGGACGTGTTCTAATCCGGTCCGATCCCCTTACAAGCAGCTCGTCGGGAGGATGGTGATGACGCGAGCAAGAGAAGCCTCAACTAGCCATGCGGGAGATCCCCCTTCCCATAGGGACCTGCACAGTCCGGAAAGGGAGTCCCATGCTCTGCATCAACCACCTCCGACGGACCCTCAGTTGGCCGCACTCATCCAGCAAATACAGCTTCTCACTGTAGCGATGCGCCAGCTCCAGCACCAGCATCGGTCCTTGGCTACCCACCAGCAGCAAGGGACCCCCGTGGCAAATGCCGCAGCACCCCGTGAGAACCTGCGTTTCTTCCAAGGAAGGCCCTCGCAGCTGCAGGCCACCACTGACCACCGGAGAAGCTGTCGGATCCCGGCAAAGAGACAACGGACCGGGTCTGCCGATCGGGAGAGCCGGTCCTCGATCTCCGAGTGGAACATAGCTAAACCCCGCCGAGGTTGAAGAGGCAAGATTCCCCATCGTGACCCCCCATACATGTCACCTTCTCCACTCCAGTCGGCCTCCACGGAGGGTTCAACCGACGAGGCCATCAGGCGCATAGCAAAGAAGCGCCTGGAGGAACAGGAGCGCAAGCTGGCGGAGCTGTCCCACCAGTTTGCAAATCTATATGGCTCCACTAACGAGCCAGCGGGCTATGATTCCCGCCCCCCATTCTCCCGAGATATCCAAGAGAAGCCGGTTCTGCGTGCCGCAGGTGGATCCTTACGATGGGACCACCGACCCCCTGGATCATCTTGAGAGCTATAAGGCCCTCATGAGAGTCCAGGGCACGATCGACGCTCTTCTCTGCATCGCCTTTCCTGCCACTCTCCAGAAGGCAGCTCGAGTATGGTTTACCCACCTCGAGCTGGAGAGCATCAGTTGCTTCGCTCAACTAGAACGAAAGTTCGTGGCTCACTTCGATGCATGCCAGAAGGTGCCACGAAAAATAGACAGCCTCTTCTCCATCAGGCAACAGGACCACGAGCTCCTACGGGACTATGTGGCCCGCTTCGAAGTTGCCGTGCTGGAGATCTACAACCTTGATGAGCCAGTTGCTATGCTGGCGCTGAAGAGAGGGCTTAGGACTTCCCGCCTGACCTACTCTCTCGACAAGAAACCCCTCAAGACATACTCTGAGCTGCTCATCCGTGTCCAGAAGTACATCCGCGCCGAGGAGGTGGATCGCACGAGGAGGGAGCTAGATAGGAAGCCTCTGAAGAAACCAAATCCCGGGGAGACATCCGGGATGCGGAAGCTCGAACAAGCCGCTCCGAACTTCTGCCAGAGGCCAAAGCCGAGGAGAGACCCCATCCCGAAGGAAAGGTTCATGCCTCTTCTCGCCCCGAGGATGAAGATCCTCATGGAGATCGAGGGTGAGCGCTACCTGAAGCGCCTACCTCCATTGAAGCCGTCTAACGGTCGCGATAGGACAAAGTATTGCCAATTTCATCGTGACCATGACCATGATACCGAGGACTGTCGGCACCTTAAGAAAGAGATTGAAGAACTCATAAAGAGGGGCTACCTCAGAACGTTCATGGGGGGCAAACCCCCGGTGGAACCTTAGGCACTCGTTGCACTCCCTTTGATCCCTGCAGTAGACAACCGCCCCACTGAGAAGCCCGTAGGGATGATATGCTAGGGAGTCGAGCGCGCTTCCAAGAAGGCCCGGGGGGAGAAAGTTTTGATGATGTATTTCCCTTCGTGAGGGAGAAGGGAGTTGAAAATGAAAATGTAAACAATGATTGCATGATCGTCGAGATGACATTCGCGAAGCATCCTGTAAAGCAGATTATGGTCGATAGTGAAAGCTCGACTGATGTCCTTTTCTACAATGCTTTCTCCAGGATGAATCTGTCCTCTGCTCAGCTGAAACCTGTGCATACTCCCCTCGTCAGTTTCATGGGAGATTCTGTAAGAGTTGAAGAGGAGATCACTCTCTCAGTCACTACCGGGACCCCACCTCGGTAGAGTACCGTTATGATGACCTTCACGATTGTCAGGCTCTCTTTAGCCTGCAACGTGATTCTTGGTCAACCTGGGCTCAACCTGCTCGATGCGGTCATCTCCACAAGGCGGCTATTGGTACATTTTCCTACTCCCTATGGTGTCGGGGAGATAAAGGGGCACCTCGGCCAATCCAACATTGTCTCCAAACCGTCCCTGGGGCCAAATCCTCCGAATCTGATCCCGGCATAACCAACCTCGATCAAAGGGCACAGGAGCCTAGAGGCGGTTCGATCGAACGCCTGTTGTCGTACCCACTCTGAGCCGACCCGGTGAAGACGGTGCAGATTGGGGTGCAGCTGTAGGAGGATGAGCGGGCCTACCTGTTAGAATTTCTCTGGGCGAACTCGGATGTATTCGCTTGGACGGCAGCAGACATGTCCGAGATTTTCCCTGAGGTCATCACTCACAAGCTGAGCATCGACCCAAAGTATCGTCCTGTTCGGCAGAAGAAAAGGAGTTTTATCCCGGAGAGGCAACAGGCGATCAACGAGGAGGTGGAAAAACTCCTCGCAGCTGGCTTTGTTCGAGAAGTACAATATCCGAGCTGGTTGGCAAATGTAATGATGGTTAAGAAGAATAATGAAAAGTGGAGGATCTGTGTGGACTATACCGACCTCAACCGAGCCTGTACAAATGACAGCTTCCCCCTACCGAAGATCAACCAGTTGGTGGATGCCACCTCCGGGCACCACTTGCTCTCCTTTATAGATGCATTCTCCGGATATAACCAGATCCGGATGCACTCTGAGGATGAGGAGCATACTACCTTCATCACTGATCGAGGGATGCACTGCTATCGGATGATGCCGTTAGGCTTGAAGAATGATGGCGCCACATACCAGCAACTGGTCAATCGGGTTTTCAAGGACCATATAGGCAGAAACATGCAAGTGTACGTGGACGATATGCTCATCATGAGCAAGCCGAGGTTGGACCATGTCACCGACCTCGTGGAAGCCTTCCACAACCTCCGAGAGCACAAGATGAAGCTGAACCTGGTGAAATGCGCCTTCAGTGTAGCAGCAGGGAAGTTCCTTTGCTTTATGGTAACCCAGAGAGGGATCGAGGCGAACTCGGAGAAGGTCCAAGCGATCGTCGACATGGAGCATCTGACCTCGAAGAAGCAGGTCCAGTGCTTGACTGGCCGGATTGTAGCATTGAGCTGGTTCATCTCGAGGTCGGTAGATCGCTGTCTTCTTTTTTTCAAGGTGCTGCGCAAGATGCACGACTTCACCTGGACCGAAGAGTGCAAAGTAGCCTTTAAGGAACTCAAGGACTTCTTGGCATCGCCACCACTGCCCTCCAGGCTGGAGGAGGGGGAGGAGCTCCTGCTATACCTGGACGGATCCATACGTATCAGGATGGATCCCAAAAGTCGGTGTACTATGCCAGTAAAATCCTTTGGGATGCCGAGATCAGGTACACCCAATCCGAAAAACTAATTTTTGCTCTTATCATGTCTGCTCAGCATCTCAGGTCGTACTTCCAAGCACATCCGATCGTGGTAATGATGGACCAACCCCTGAGGGCTGTGCTAAGTCACCCCGACACATCCGGACCTTGGCCAAGTGGGCACTGAAGCTCAGCGAGTTCGACATCGCATACCATCCGAGATCATCCCAGAAGGCTTAGGTTCTGGCCGACTTCCTGGTTGAGTGCGCAGGACTTGCCAAGGAACTAGAGTAGACCACCTCGGAGCATTAAGTGGAGCCCAGAACCAAGGAGGAGACTTGGATCCTCCACGCCGACGGCGCATCCAACATGGGCGGAAGCGAATCAAGCCTCATACTCGTCAACTGTGATGGGATTGTGGTTGAATGTGCACTCCGATTCAAGTTCGCCGCAACAAATAACCAGGTGGAGTACGAGGCACTCCTTGCAGGCCTGAGGGTCTCCCACGAGCTGGGTGTATAGAACCTGAAGGTATTCACCGACTCCCAATTGGTGGCCGGACAAGTCTTCAGAGAGTACGAGGTCGGAGATCCCCATATGATGAAGTATCTTAAGTGGGTCCGCTCGAGCACGACAGGTTTTCGATGCTTCAGAATCTCCCACATCTTCCACGGAGAGAATGCTCGCGTCGACACACTGTCAAGGCTCGTGACCCTGCTAGACTCGTCATTGGGGCATGCCCACATCAAGTACCTTAAAAGTCCAAGCAACGAAGCTCTTGGAGAGGTGCAGTAGGTCACCCCGGAGCCAAGCTGGATGGACAGATACGTCGATATATCACTGACGACATCCTACCAGAAGATCACACAGAAGCCGGCCTCGTCAAGAAGAAGGCCTCATGGTTCGTCCTGATGGAAGGGCAGCTCTACCGCTGATCCTACACCTACCCGCTCCTGAAGTGATTGAGACCTGCAGAGACGGCCTTCATACTCCAAGAGATATATGAAGGCCTCTGCGAGAACCACGTAGGAGGGAGGATGCTAGCGTACAAGGCTCTCCACCAAGGTTACTATTGGGAGACCATAAGGGAGGACATCGTCGACTTCGTGAAGAAATGTGATCGATGCCAGCTCCACGCTCATATACAGCATCAACCGGCGGCGCCGCTTTCCCAGCTCTCTGCCCCTTGGCCATTCGCCCAGTGGGGGATGGACATCCTAGGTCCATTCCCCCTTGCATTAGGGCAATGAAAATTCCTGATAGTGGCTATTGACTACTTCACCAAGTGGGTAGAAGCCGAGCCACTAGCACAGATCACGGAAGCCAAGGTCCTCCAGTTCTTCTGGAAGTCGATTATCTGTCGCTTCGGGCTCCCCCACAACATCATCACCGACAACGGGCGATAGCTCGACAATCGGAAGTTTGAAGATTTCTGTGCCGAGCTTGGCATTCAACATCGCTTCACCTCGGTGGCTCTCCCTCAGACCAATGGAGAAGCCGAGGTGACCAACTGAACCATTCTCCAAGGACTCAGAACCAGGCTAGACCAAGCCAAGGGCAGGTGGGCAGAAGAACTCCCCAGTGTTCTCTAGGCCTACTACACAATGCCCAGAACGGTGACGGACGAAATGCCTTACAGTCTTATCTTCGGCACAAAGGCCATGGTCCTAATTGAGCTCAGCATGCCCACGCTGCGGGTGCAGCAGTATGATGAAGTGGAGAATCCGGCACGCCTTCTTCTCAACTTGGACCTACTCGAGGAAACTAGAGATAAGGCTCGACTCCGGATGGTGGCTTACCGGCAGCAGGTAGCACAATACTACAATGTGTTGGTGAAGCCAAAGGTCTTCCACCCAAGTGACCTAGTGCTGTGCCGAGCTGAGGCATCCCAACCCCGGGAATGCGGCAAGCTCTCACCAAACAGGGAGGGCCCCTATAAGGTGGTCGAGGCTCTTCCACATGGAGCCTATTACTTAGCAGACCTGGATGGTGCCAGATTCCTGTGCACATGGAATGCCCACAACTTGAGAATATATTATCAGTAATGTAAAGCTTTCTCCCCAACAATGATGATAAAGATTCTTTTTGAGCAAATCATTCTTGCCTTGCAGGAACACTACCGCTCGAAACCCAGCTCTTCAGGACCGAAGTCCGAGCCCAGCTCTCCGGCACCGAAGCCCGGAGCCCAGCTCTCCGGCACCGAAGCTTGGGGCCCAGCTCTCCGGCACCGAAGCCTGGGAACTCCAGAACTCCAGAAGCCCAGCACCGTGCTCACAATCTCTCAAGCTCAGAAACTCCTGAAGCCCGGCACCTTACAGACACCTGACGGGATCAACAAATTCAACCTCCGAACTCAGCCTTGCCGCACATGCTCGGAGCTGATCCCAACCGAGGTCCAATAGACCTCTTCAAGCAAAAGATCGAAGTCCTATGACCACTTCGCCCGCGAAGTGGGAGTAGCTCAACAAGCTAAGAAATCCTTTCTAAGTGTCTTACATACTCGGGGCTCGACAGGGAAGGGCTCGGACACTTGGTACTTCAAGGCTTGACGCCTACACAAGTACATGCACGCGGGCAGCTGAAAACCAAAGAAAATAATATTGACAAAGTGCAAAAAAAAAGGGAGAGAAGAGAAGAGCATGGTTCGGCATAATCAAAAAGAAATTCCATTGATACTTGTTGAAATTTTTACATCTATACTGGGCCCCGACATACCGGGTAGCCCAGACCAGAGATAGAAGAAAGGAAAGAAAAAATACAAGACCCCCTAAGCTACCCGATCGGCTCCTTCCCGATGCGGTGCTCAGATGGGGCATCATCTTCTGGAGCCTCCGGTGGCGGAGCCCCGTCTTTGGCGGCCTTCGAGGGCGGGGCTGGCTCTGCAGTGGTGATAATTATATTATATATATATAAGAATATTAAATTAATAATTAATTATCCTTAGAATTGATACTTTTATATATTTTTTGTAGGAAAAAAGGCCATAATTGTGTAGAGCTCGAATTATGGAATCCAACGGCGCAAATGGCATGCAATTCGAAGTTCATATGAGCCCATAATTAATTTTAGAAGGTTTTAGCATGGATTTCAAAGCCACACAATTTTTGGAGCAGAGCTTAAAAGTTTTCAGCCGGTTCACTATGGACCGGCTCAATGGTCCACCATCAAACTGCCGGTCCACAGCTGCCATTACCCGCGATCCACGGGCAGAGCCGTGGACCACCGTCCACCAAATGTGCCCGAACTCACCAAAGGAGCCGCCCGTCGTCGTCCCAACCCGTCGTCGGCTCCCTTGTCGGCCGGAGAAGCTCTCATGGCTGGAAAAATGGCGGAGAAGGGGTTGCTGTCCTTCTCTTCACCGCGAGCTATCTTCATCGCAAGCCATCGTCGCTGCCTCCCGCCCCTCGCCATTGAAGCCGCCCAACCCGCTGTCGCCGCGAGAAGCCGTCACCGTCTTCCGCCGCCCAAGTTGCTGGGAAGCCATCTTCATCATCCCATGCTGCCAAGAGCCTCCCACGGTTTTCCTCTCTAGCTCTTGCCAAACCTCCGCCGAAGCCGCTTGTCACCGCCCTGCTACCTCCCAGTCTCCTCTTGGTGCCATCCCTTGCTGATTCGTGATCATGGAGGAAGTTTGCTCGGACTCGGACCGGGATGTTCAAAAACAAGGATAAGCATCGGAACGAGAAGAGTTATCGGACGATGCCGGATGAACACCAGGTTGTGCGATAGGATTTTGAGTTTGATTTTTGATACGATCGCGAAGGAGTTCGGATGAGGAGATAGCGCCGAGTTTGAGAAGCATATTGGGATGAGGAAATCACCGCGGTTCCCACACGGGCTCGACATGGTGTTTCTCATCTATAAATCCCGGATCATTCTACGCTCTGGGAGAAGATTTGGAGGATTCAAGAGACTTTCATTCTGCGCCCCATTCCACTTCCAATTTTGGTATTTCTTTTTTTGTGAAGCTGTTGTCCAGGATAGAAGGCTAGGTTGTCTTTCTCGGGATTCCACTGTAGTGCTTGACACATGGGGTTTATTTTATTTTTAATCTTTTGTACTCCTTTTTTATGAAATAAAAATAGAAATTTCTTGTCAATATTTTTATGAATCATTTCATTCTTATTAGGCATAGTTTATATTCTTAGGACAAGCTGTGATCAATAAGTACAATTTGTGCTCTTGGAATAAACTATCTCTAGAAAGGATTTTTATTATTTGTATGTGTCTGATTTCTGACTAATCTATATTCCAAGAGAATGGGCCATAATCAAACAGCTAATCTATATTCCAAGAGAATGGGCTGTAATCAAACAGGTACGAGTCATCATTGCCAAGAATAGGTTATATCTATATCGGAATGTACAGATCTCATAGAAGTGGAGTGCCAGCCTACCTAGCTAGTAACCAGTTGAAATTCCGAGATTCATATCTTTTGCATTTAATCGGTGCTTTGCGACGCGCATAAGATTTTTGGCACCGTTGCCGGGGACTTTGGCATTATTTTGAAAAAAAAATCAAAAAAAATCAAAAATCAAAAAAAAAAAATTGAATTTCAAAAATCAAAAAAAAATTCAAATTTCAAAACAAAAATCTAAATTTCAAAATTCAAAATTTGAAAATTAAAAAAAAATAAAATTTCCAATCTTGAGTGCCCTGACATAAGGTTGCCCTAGCATAACTGGAAAGTTATGTTGAATGGTTATCCTAGGGTATAAAAAGGTTAAACAAAAAAAAATATATACTTTTTATTTTTCATTTTTAGATTCACTTAGATAAATTTATTTTTTTTTGCAAAATCTAAAAAAATTTACCCTGACATTTCATAATTTATTAGGATCAGAGACTTAATCATCAATTTTTTTTAAAAAAAAAAAATGGTTTAGTTTTATTTGTTTATAACTTTTATTTTGGACATCTTAGTTGTTGCATTTCATAATTCCATAATCAACTTAAGGGCACAACCCATTAATCAGATAAGGTGGAGAATTCATCACCCTTCCTTAGCCCACAAACTACCACCCGGCATTTGCATTGACCCAAGCCTTTAATTCTAAAATCAATTAGACGTCCACCCTAAGGATTTCGAGCTCAATAGGATAAGGAAACCCTAGAGTTGGACTGGGTTCAGATCATTTAGCTACTTGGTGTCTAAGGAAAGTGGTTCAGGGACAAGAGCCCAAAGGAAGGTGGTTCTTTAATTGGTTCCGTTCGCTTACCTAGCCAGTTTCAATTGGTGTCTAAGGTAAGCAACGGGGGGACCCCACCAACCTTACACTTACCTGGCCGAGTCAATTAATTGATCTTGGACTTGAAGTGCTCGAAGATAACCTTGGATCAGTTAGGAGCTGTCTAGATCCAGGTTAATCCTAGGATAGTGATTTTGATTGTTTCACTTGTTTTGGAAAAAAAAAAAGAGTTGAAATAATTTCTTTTTCTCTCTAGTCTAGGACTCTCTTAGGAGTTTTTTCTTTAGATCTTTTCTTTCCTTTTCCCTTCTCTTTTTAATATAAAAAAAATATTAAACCATGTACCAATTTCCTGAGTCTAGGTATGACCAAATTTATCAAGATCAAACTCATATGGCTTATAGACCAGGAGAAAATTTAAATTTTGATGCTTACAACTCAAGTTGGGGGGTTCAATTAGATTTTTCGTGGCAACCACACCCAGTAGTTGCCCAGGTACCTCAATTAGATTTTTCGTGGCAACCACACCCAGTAATTGCCCGGTAACCCAAAGACCTTCGTTCACAGATGCTTCTTATTACGATCCATCCTATTTAGATTGTCAACCTTCTCATTCTCCTTATAGCCTATCTTTTCAAGAAAAGGTTTTACAAGTACTAGACCGACTTAAAATTAGTCATAACTCACTTCTTTCTCAGACTAACCTAGAAGCAGATAGATTTGCCCAATATCAACAATCGATCATGCCTCGGCATCAATCTATCGATGAGTTTAATATATTTGATTCGATTGAGATAGAGAAACCAAACTGGTAGAATGAACCACTTCCATCATCATCTTACTCACCGATGACTTCCTTTGATGATATGATGGAATTCATTGAGGCTCTCCAGGAACCACAACAGAATAACATAGTAGGGGAAGCCATACCTCCTAGTTATCTCCAGAACTCATTAGATCCCTATATGGCTCAGTGTGAGGTAGATGATTTTAATGTAGATGATTTTAATGAAGATGAAGATATCATATGGAGGGATAATCTACATGACACACCACTTTAAACTGAACAAGTTGAGCCAACACCTAGCCCCTTAATAGCTCCTCCATTGGAATTACCACTAGATTTAGAATTGACACCGCTTCCTGTCACACCTACTGACACCCTATCAGTGATCTCTAATCAGGAAGACCTAATGTTGGTGATCTAAAGATGCATAGACAAGCTGTTGGATGGGATGTTTATGAAATGAGGGATAATGATCTTAAAGAGTTTGATACTGATTTTTTTATATTTGGCACCACTTTCGAAGATCGCCTCCAAAATCTATCTATTAATCTGAAACGATGTATGGAGACAGACCTACAATTAACTTTGATTAAGTGCCATTAAGAAGGGATGATGTCAAGACATACCATACCCGAGAATGGGATTAGGGTAGACCTTTCTAGAGATCGAGAAAATTTCAAGCTCCCACCCCCACTCTCAGCCCAACACACACACACTCCCTTCCTAATTTTCAACAAAATTGTTATCGAATTTTTCAATTTTGGTCTAGCAAGCATACCTCCTGTATTTTCTGGATTAGGGATAATCATCATCATCGGATACTCTACGAATGGTTTTCTACCATGTTGACAAGGCCTCCTAATTGACCTGTCTTCTAATAATTTTCTTGAGAGATGTACTCAAGTTCAATATTAGAAACACTCCCTCTTAGCGTCTGGCTGAAGACTTTAAACTTAGCGCTACTGGGAGGTAGCCCAGCTCTTGCCTTAGTTCTTGTCTTAGTTCATGTTTTTAGTTTTAACTTCAAGTTCTTTGTTTTTAGAATAAATCGAGAGTAATAAAAGAAGAATGCGAGGAACATGAAGACGAAAGAATATCCAATGCTTGAATACCCTACCATGTTGTACCCTTCTTAGTCATTACATTATTAGTATCCTCTTCCATTGAGGACAATGGAAATTAAGTTGGGTGGATAATCTAATTAAATTAATCTAATTCTCAAGTAAAACTTTAATCGATTTTTATATACAAGCTTTGTCTCGAATTGAAAATAATCAAGCTCACTAAAAGAGGAGTGATTAACGGTTTAGACAATTTTAAAGATACTGAGGGATGATTTATTAAGGAAACCCTATAAATGGTAGAGTATAGTCTAGAAAATTTTAGAAGAGTAATTCTAGATCCTTCAGCCTATCGATCTTGATAATGAATCCTACTTATATTGGTATAGGCATCATAAAAAGTTTCCAAGTTAAAAAATCTCCGAGTTTAATAATAAAGACTTTTAGCATCTCTCACTGAGTAACCGGGCCCCTTCGCCTAAGTAAACATTGTTGTTCGCGTTAAAAGGTATGGATGTAAAGAAACCTTTCGTAGAGTCAGTCTTGACTTGAAGCCTTTTTGACTCGAGTCAGTAAGCCCGAGAGGTGTTTCACACCTAATGCCCTAAAGCCAACTGGTTTGGGAGTCATTGGCTTAAAGCTCGCTACAAGGGTTAACTAGAAAGCAAGATGTTAAGACATTGCACTGACTCTACGTTAAAAAAAAAGAGAGAGAGAGAAAAAAGTGGGGACTAAATAAATATTACACCTAAACCAAAGTAAGTTGGAAGATTTAGAAAGTGAGATAGAAAGTTGGGAAAAGAACAACTCTTAAAACTTTCATGGACTTCACTCCACCACTAAATGGATGGAATTGGTAATCCAATGAAGTACAGTTTTAATGGTCTAATCGGGTATCCTTTAATTTTAGAGTTAGTAAGATAATTTCCATTTCATGGACTAGGTCAGTACACAAGACTAATTCATTTTCTTTACTCAAGGACGAGCAAAGTTCAAGTTGGGGGATGTGATAATTATATTATATATATATATAAGAGTATTAAATTAATAATTAATTATCCTTAGAATTGATACTTTTATATATCTTTTGTAGGAAAAAAGGCTATCATTGTATAGAGCTCGAATTATGGAATCCAACGTTGCAAATGGCACGCAATTCGGAGTTCAAATGAGCCCACAATTAATTTTAGAAGGTTTTAGCATGGATTTCAAAGCCACACGATTTCTAGAGCAGAGCTTAAAAGTTTTTAGCAGATTCATTGTGGACCGGCTCAATGGTCCACCATCAAACTGCCAGTCCACAGCTACCATTACCCATGGTCCACGGGCAGAGCCGTGGACCACCGTCCACCAAATGTGCCCGAACTCGCCGGAGGAGCCACCCGTCGTCGTCCCAACCCGCCGCCGGCTCCCTTGCCGGCCGGAGATGCTCTTATGGCCAGAAAAATGGTGGAGAAGGGGCTGCTGCCCTTCTCTTCACTGCGAGCTATCTTCACCACGAGCCGTCGCCGCTGCCTCCTGCCCCTCGCCGTTGAAGTCGCCCAACCCGCTATCGCTGCAAGAAGTCATTGCCGTCTTCCGCCGCCCAGGTTGCTGGGAAGCCATCTTCATCGTCCCATGCTGCCAAGAGCCTCCCACGATTTTCCTCCCTAGCTCTTTCCAAACCTCCGCCGCGAGCCACCGAAGCCGCTTGTCACCGCCCCTGCTGCCTCCCATCTCCTCTTGGTGCCGTCCCTTGTTGATTCGTGATCACGGAGGAAGTTTGCTCGAACTCGGACCGAGATGTCCGAAAACAAGGATAGCATCGGAACGAGAAGAGTTGTCGGACGATGCTGGATGGACCGGGGTTGTGCTATAGGATTTTGAGTTTGATTTTTAATACGATCGCGAAGGAGTTTGGATAAGGAGATAGCACTAAGTTTGAGAAGCAGATTGGGATAAGGAAATCACCACGATTTCCACACGGGCCCGATACAGTGTTTCTCATCTATAAATCCCGGGATCATTCTACGCTCCGGGAGAAGATTTGGAGGATTCGAGAGACTTTCATTCTACGCCCCATTCCACTTCCAATTCTCAGTATTTCTTTTTTGTGAAGCCGATGTCCAAGATAGAAGGCTAGGTTGTCTTTCTCGGGATTCCACTATAGTGCTTGGCACAGGAGGTTTATTTTATTTTTAATCTTTTGTACTCCTTTTTTATGAAATAAAATAGGAATTTCTTGTCAATATTTTATGAATCATTTCATTCTTATTAGGCATAGTTTATATTCTTAGGATAAGTTGTGATCAATAGGTACAGTTTGTGCTCTTGGAATAAATTATCTCTAGAAAGGATTTTTATTATTAGTATGTGTCTGATTTCTGACTAATCTATATTCTAGGAGAATGGACCGTGATCGAACAGGTATGGGTCGTCATCGCTAAGAATAGGTTATATCTAGATCGGAATGTACAGATCTCATAGAAGTGGAGTGCCAGCTCACCTAGCAAGTAACCAATTGAAATTCCGAGATTCATATCTTTTGCATTTATATTTCTATTTTAGTTTAGCTTTTACTTTTCAAAAGTCTTTTTCAAAATAACACAAAAGTCTATGTGGGTTCGACCTTTACTCCCGCTATTCTACCTTTAAGAGTAGTGGTATTAAGGTTTTAGATCGGTGTGTTGCGACGCACATCAAGTGGCTTGTTCTTCCGTTGCGCCCAGGAGTCTTAGTCTACTCATGTGCCTGTCCGGGACGAAACCCTCCACCTGGGATCGGTAGTACATAAATTTCTGGAGGAAGGAGTCTATCGCAGCCTCTCGGAACTCGGCCTTGAACTCGCTGGAGGCCTTGTATTCCACCACCGCCTCTGCGGCTCTCTTCCTGGCAACCTCGGCCTGGTGGATCGCCTTGGCGGCCTCTTTCTTTGCAGCCTCCACCGAGCTGACTACCGCGATGGTCTTCTCTTTTGCCCCTGCGGCCCTCTCCTCGACGACGGTGGCCTTTTTCTCAGTGGCAGTGGCCCGATCCTTTGCCGCCTCCAGCTCTGCCAGGAGGGACTAGGCGTGTCCCCTCTCTTTGGCGACCTCAGCATCGAGCTCCTTAAGCCTGGCCTCCTTGGCCTTGAGCTCTTCCGACTTGCCCATGGACCTGCTTCTCTCCCGGTCCAGGGACTCCTCGAGCTCCTTGACTTGCCTTTCGGCTCTTGCGACCTTGCCTCGGAGTTCCTTAACCTTTACAGTGGCCTCCCATGCATCGTTGCTTCTCTGCTTCACATCCTCCTTTAGGGATTCGAGCTCCGCTCCCTACAGCCTGTCCCTCTTGGCCCAGGTTCGACAGTAGTCCCTGATAAGGAGGAGTTCGGTGCCAGGCTACACCAAAGAAGACGTCAGTCTCAAAGGTAAGGGGAGAAGAACAAGGCGAAGCGAAATGAAGGAACACTTACCGAGAAGAGCTGGGAAAAGGTACTGCCGATGGCATCACCAAGGAGCCTCCTCGCCTTCTCCCGTTGATTGCATGATTGGATGGCAAAGTCCATCATACGCTCGGCAAGGTTCTGGTCCCGAACCAGGGAGACGTTCAGCGCCAGCTTGAACGGTACCCTGCAGTAGTACCTCTCCCTCCTGCTTGCCATCGACGCGGAGTCATCAGCTCCTCTGGTTGGGGAGGCATCTGGGGCGCACTGGAAGCTCGGTGCCACTCCGGATGGTGCCACTGCTACTGGCTCAACTCCCTGCAGTTCTCCCTCCTCCTCGACCTCGACGATCTCCGAAGGAGGAGACACCATCGTGGCAGCGGCTACAGCGAATCTAGCCCGGACAACGACTTCGAGCTCTTGGGTCGGGAGCGGATCGCCTCATCTCGACACCTCGGGGGCGAGCTCGGTGACCCTCCTACTCGGCTCGGGGGCGGGTTCGGCCGCCCTCCTACCTTGCTCGGGATCAGGCACCACCCTTCTCCTAATCGACTCAGCTGGCGCGGCAGGAGCAGTCCCCGCGTCACCCTCTTCACGGGCCCTCTTCGAGGAGGGCTCACCGGCCTCCTCTGTTGCATCCCTCTTCCAGGAGAAGGAGAGGAGATCATCCATGGAGAACTTCATGCTTGCAACAGAGAAAAATGTTAGTTCCAAGCTTGGAAAATCAAGGAGGAGGCATAAGGAGATAGTGCTCGAGCCAAACTCATCCAACTGTTGAATTGGGCTGATCCCGGCCTCGAAGAGGTTCTGCTCTAACAACAGAACCTCCAGGGAGGGGACCTGGTCGGCACAGAGCTGGTCGTAAATCTTCTGTTCAGCCGCTTTGACCGTAGTGTTCCGGTTAGGGGATCGATCTGGATCACTCCAAACCTAGTTGACCCCCTCGATCGAGGTGAAGAAATATTTACTCTTCCATCCTTTGATGGAAGAGGGGAGCTCAAATTTTATGCCCTTTGGGCGAGAAGAGATAGACCACTACCTCTCCTCGGAAGGGTGGCGTTTCAGGGTGAAGAAGACCCTGAACAAAGAAAAATGGGCAACAATCCTGTGAAAGTGACAAAACTATGAAGCAAAAGATGGTCCTTACGGCATTGGGGACCATCTGAGCAGGGACGAGGCGATAATTGCTCAGCACAGAAAGAAAGAAAGGGTGGAAAGGAAATCGGAGGCCTCCTGCGAGTGTCTCCTCATAGAGGGCGATCTGGCGTGGGCCACTAGAGGTGACCCGATCCCCAGGACGAGGGACCGAAAGCTAGATGGAGTCCGGGACACCATAAGTCTCCCGGATGGCCGCAAGTTCCTCGACGGTGATCGTCGAAGCGACCCCACCAGGACCTATCAACCGAGAAGGTTCGGGGGCAGGTTCGGGTGGAGGAGGAGGTGGGGGATAGATTGCAGGCTCCTTAATCACTATCCCTCTAGGTGTGGGCCTTCTGTTGAAGTCGAAGTGCGCTACTCCTCCTCCTCATCGGAGGAAGAAGGCGGCCTCAGCCGAGAAGGCCCTGCCTCACTCTGGTCGGTCGTAGGGTGAAAGTTCGGGCCGAAACGAGACATCAGGAAGAAGAGGAAGAAGAGGAAGAAGATGAGGTCAAAGGGCAAAGAAGAAGAAGAAAGCGGGAGCAAACGAGGCCCGAGAAGGTCCTGGCTCTAGAAGGAAACTCTACCTAGCCAGGAGAAGGAGGAGGAGACAAACCTGACTATCTGTAGGAGACAAGAATGGCTGGGGGAGAAGGAGAGCTCTGGTATGATGGCGGGCTCGCGAAATTTGAAAGGAGAAGTATTTTAGGAAAACTGTCTTTCTTTTCGATGTGAACAGATGCCTAACCGTACCATCACAGCACCCCACCAATGGATTTGCGCCATGTGTCAGCAATCAATGAAGCAGACGCCTCGTTTTAGTCACGGTCGTTCCAAGTTATGCGCCAGTAATAAGTATTCCTCGGACGTGGCCACGTATCTCCCCCATGTTGGCTTGGAGAACCGCCTCCCGAAGAGCCATCGATCATGGCCATTATTATGCCAGATTTTCGCCTTTCCATGTCAGCACCGCATTTACTCCCTTCGCCCCGAGCGCCGCACACCAACGGAACTCGAGAGTGGGGGGCAAATAATGTGGCGGGAACATTGACGTGGAACCCATGTCAGACTCTATCGGGTGACATGGCAGATGAAGCTGCCACGTGAGATGCCTCTGCTCGCTCCTTCGCCAGGCTAGCTCCCCTCAAGGTCGAGACGTCGTGGCCGAAGTCAAGCTCCGCTCCTGATCGCTCCTTCACCAGGCTGGCTCCCCTCGAGGTCGAGATGTCGTGGCCGAAGTTAAGCTCCGCTCCTGATCGCTCCTTCGCTAGGCTAACTCCTCTCGAGGTTGAGACATCGTGGCCGAAGTCGAGCTCCGCTCCTGATCGCTCCTTCGCTAGGCTGGCTCCCCTCGAGGTCGAGACACCGTGGCCGAAGTCGAGCTCCGCTCCTGATCGCTCCTTCGCTAGGCTGGCTCCCCTCGAGGTCGAGACGCTTTGGCCGAAGTCGAGCTCCGCTCCTGATCGCTCCTTCGCCAGGCTGGCTCCCCTCGAGGTCGAGACGTCTTGGCCAAAGTCGAGCTCTGCTCCTGATCGCTCCTTCGCCAGGCTGGCTCCCTTCGAGGTCGAAACGTCGTGGCCAAAGTCGAGCCCTGCTCCTGATCGCTCCTTCGCCAGGCTAGCTCCCCTCGAGGTCAAGATACCGTGGCCGAAGTTGAGCTCAGCCTTCTTGAGCTCGCCCACCTCGGACGAAGAGACCTGTGGCCAAAGGATGTCGCTGCTTCCTTGGACGGCGGCGAGCCGTCCAAGGACCACAAAAGAGTTCCCGTCGGGCCGCAATAACTGCCTCCAACTACCGCTTACACCAGAAGGGAAGGGGCCCCCCGATCGAGGTGCTACGCTCCCAGGCGATCGTTTGCACCACCCGAAAGAGGAAGTCAGCCCAGAAGATTCAAATCCAGAGAGCGACCGCCCACCAATCGAGGCCCTGCCATGCTTCCAGAAGTGGAGCGACTAGAGGGAATGTCAGCGCACGTGATACCGTCCCCTATCACGGATGGGGAAAGGCATCCAGCACACACCACCAGACAACGCCACACGCACCAGCAAACAGCGCGAGGGTCCCGAGGCAAGTACCTGGCAATCCCCTGTGGCTTAAAAGAACTCTCCAAGGTTCCAAAAAGAAGGTAAGCACAGTTGAACAGGGAGGAAGGGAGGCAGGCACACAAGAGAGCACCAAGCAAGCCTGAGAATTCCAGGCTACCGGGGACTTGCGGAAAAGGTCTTGATGGACATAGCCATCCCGGCTCCGACTCTCCTCAGCCGGCACTTTCCCCGCTCCGCACTCAACTCCTCCATACTCTTCCAGTACTTTATATTCTCCTCCTAGCATGGAGTCCACCTATGGGGCTCAACCAGGAGGATCTGTTTCCCCTAGATCGTCACTGACTTGAGCGTTAAAGTGCCCCAGCCGGGATCACCAGCCCGGGTCTCTTCTGTTTTGCAGGTCTGGACATCCGAGCAGGATCCGGGATGACAGGGAAGCAGTCCGATGCCGTCTACAGCTACAGGCCATGGCGATCGGACGGCAACAAGTATTATATTAATATAATAAATTATTATAATATAATAAATTATTATAATATAATATAATATTATATTATTTATATAAAGTTTGAATGTAAAAAATATGATCTTATATTTATTGAAAGTATAATAGGTATTTTGCATAATTTTTTTAAGAAAATGGATACTCAACCAAACTTAAGTTATCATGAAAAATAACTTTTTCATAGTCAACCAAATATACCAAAATTCTATTTTAAAAAATTTCTTCCAGAAAAGTTACTTTCTAGAAAATTATTTTCTGGGAAGAAAAGTTCTTTTCATGAATCAAACGAATCCTAAAAACGAAGAAGTGCAGAGGATCTACCTTTTTACAAGGAGCTCAACATGAGGTAGAACACATTGTACTAGGTAGAGATCAACACGAGATAAAGCTTCAAATGCAAGTGGATTAGGCACGGATGGGAGACTCGAGAAGATGACAAGTGACGTCGCAAAGTTCCTAATATCGCAAAAGGTTATCCCGAGCAAGTCTCAGGTCAGGCATATCATGTATATAATAAAGATGGAATCGAGCGACTTAGCTCGATTCTTATATTTACCCATTCATGAATAGCCAAGCATTTATCCCATGACATAGGAAAGAGATTGCTCATGAGCTTTCAAAAATTATGTAGAGGCTGAATATCGAGTCAAGATGAAGATTATTGGATATGCCTTGGTTAGGCCCATGCATGCCTAAATGCCCACACATGACCTTGGCATGCATGCCGATGCATAGAGTGCAGTGCATGCATGAAACGTAGCAGGATCACACACGTCCATGCACGAAAAATGCGATCCATGCACACGGAACGCGGTCTATGGCTCTTTTTTGTTCGGACAGCCTTTTCGCAACCTTTATTGAACAGACACAATTAGACACCTTTTAGAAATCCTTTTCTGTGTTGAACTTGGTTTTGGGATGTATAAAAGAAGGACAGACTATCTAAGAGTGGGTGCGGTAGCAAAGAGCGACCAGAAAGTCTTCTCAAAATTTTTTTGGGAACTTTTATGAAAGATCCGGTAATTTTTATTGAGAGAATGTTATACATGATTGAAAATGCAAATTCTCATCTTATAAATATTTTTTTTTATAATAAAATTTTATATATCTATTTAAATTATATTTATATCTTCTTTTTTTCACTTTTCTTTATGGTATTGACATCATCAACAAAATTGCGATCTTAAACGAGAATCTGTATTCCACGTTCTTAAGGGATTCCCCAAGATGTCCGGGACTATAAATGGTCTCGGGTCATATAAATACAATTAATGAATTATATCGTGATGTTCACATAAATGATAATAGTATGAAAAAAAATCAAAAATTCAGTTCAATGATCAATGTATCAATAGGGAATCAAATCTAACTGAAACATTTAAATATTTAAATGACTCTTCTCAACACAGAATTGCATTCAACTAGGAGCGGCAATCGGGTCGAGTCAGAAAAGTCTCAGCCTGAATCCAACAAATTTATTAAACGGATTGTAATTTAAAACTTGAACTTGACCCATTTAATAAACAAGTAATCCGATCCGACCCGTTTATTAAATGGATAACCTGCTAACCCGACCCGACCCATTTAATAAATAGATAACTTATTAACCTAACCCAACTCGATCTGTATATTAAATGAATTAAACGGGTTAAACAGATTGAACCTAAAAAAATCGAACCCAATCTGTTTATTAAATGGATCGATCCGTTTACGATCCGAACTCGTTTATTCCAAATCCAAACATATTTATGATGGGTCAAACATAAATCAGGTTGATGGATCGAGTTATAAATTGCCAATCCCTATATTTAACGTGTGGCTAACTGATTTTTTTGGATCACTTTTGTCCAAGAAAAAAATATTCTTCTTCGTGCCTGACTGGTGTGACAAATAACAAACCTTTGATTATTAGCTAAAGGTACATTTAAAGTGACGCAGAATTTTGACCCCGATTTCAAATCGACCTATAAGAAGCCCATTTGGTTCAATCCAAGCTCCTAAGAACATAGAAGAGGATCGTTTATTTATTGTTTTCAAATTCTAGCACAACCTGCATGTGCATGCAAGTAAATGGATGTAATCACGATGATCAACATACAAGTCTAAAAGTTTGCTCCTGGGTCAAAACCTTAGTGCTGAAAATGGTTAAGACTAGGATACTAATTTATCCATATTCATATTTATTAATTTAATAAATATAAATATATATATATATAAATATTAATTAAATATAAAAATTTATATCCATATTTATTTTAAATAAATATGGATATAAATTAAACATCAAAAATATAGATATAAGTTGAATGATCAAATTTTTTAACTACATAAATAGAATCAAAAATATGACTAGATAAATGATAAATCAAATTAATAATACATTAATATATTTATTTATTTTTTAAAAAAATATAAATACAATATATAATTAAATAAAATTATAAATAAATTTAAATATTTGGATATAAATTGAATAGTCTATTCATTTCCACATCTATTTTCTTTAACGGATATAAATATAAATACATATATTACTTGGATGCTTGAAGTTCTATCCGTATCTAGTTAGATTTATATATAAAAATAAATTTGGATAGAATTATCCAATCGATTTGCATCGCTACAAAACATGCCACAACTCTTTAGGGTAACGCTAATAAAAGAAAACCCTCCTAAGATAACAAATTACCATCACCAATTCTTTTAATTGAGATTAGCATCATAAATTAGGAATCTTCTTATAGTCTTATTCTAAAATCCAAAAACAAATGAAAGATATACATAAGCTCTCAAGAAAGCTTTTTCAACTACATAGCTGAAGAGGAGACAGAGGAGACATTGGGTTGGATCCATGATTGAGCTTTAATCTTCTTAGCCCTCTTAAGTTGCTTTATGACGTCCAGCCGTTCCTTTGAATATGACGATGGAATCTATTATCAAGGATTGAAGTTTTAAGAGTAAGAAAATAATTTCTGATTAGATAATTCTTTCCATTCCAAGACCTGTTCACGAGGGACTTGAACTACAAACAGTGATCATGCACATTACTTACCAAGCGAGGGCTGTATCTTTTAATTGCAGTCAGAATAGCTACATGGCCTATAGCAGGTACCTGATCATATGAATCAAAATTGAGTTAGTCTTTGAAAAACCTTATGGTTCATAAATTCCAACTTGTTACAGAAAATATTTACGCCATTACAAATAAGCTGATACAAATAAAATCAAGCTTTGCACCAGACGACTTGAGAGCTTTCACTTATAAGCTCTGGCCCTTTTCTCATTTTAACCATGACTCAACCACTGTCAGTGAATAAAAAAATCCATCTGTACCTACTATGTATGAAAGAATTTAAAAAATAAAAGATGCTCTTAGCCATGTACTCACTCGAAGAAGCACCAATATTGCAACTGGAATAGCACAGGCAATATCAGTTAATGTATCAGTGATCTTCTTGCTTTCCCTCTTTGTAAGTTTGTGTCCGAAAATTTGCTTTTGGATAAGACCGACTGAGACCAGTAGATCTACAAAGAGCAACTGAGTCCCCATCCATATATCCTTGATCACAGTTCACTTCAGATGGTAAGCAACTAAGCATCCATACAATGTTGATAGTAATAGATGATTATATTATACATATTAAGCGGGTGCCAGTCTTACATTGATCGTAGCTAGCAGAGAGTAGGTAGACCTAATAAAGAAATTCTGATTAATTTTTGCATCCATGGCATCAGAAACAGGAAGCTCGTCAAGGATCTTATCGGAGCAGCTAGACTGCAATATGACAAGTGTTCAGTACTTAAATACAAAGAAAGTGCTTTGCATGTTTAAATGGCAAGAAGAATGTTAATTGGGTAGGTTTTCTCCTTTAAATTTCGAAGTGTCTTCAAAACATTTTCGCTCAAATTAGTAAAACCTTCAAATGTCAAGAACCTGAACAAAAGGTACATTTTCAAAGCAATGCTGTCAAATAACTTGTAATCTTGTCTTATTTGGATTGGAGCATAGCATGAAATTTGTAGTAGTTGACAATGAGATTTATGATAATGTCTTTTTGCATTGGAAAAGTCACTTGATAAGAATGATACAAAAACAAAAACCATATTATTTATTCCCAGAAATCTACCACATAGTTCTTCTAAGTTGTAGTAATTTCTGCAGGAAGAGTAACTGCAACAGCTCATGGGAATATAAATGCTTTCCAACATATGCAAAAGAACAAAAAAAAAATAAAATAGACCAATCAGTTAATTCAAGTTTTTGTACATCAAAGATCAAAAACAAGTCAAACTTTTCAATACTGCTACTTGTCATGGGAACCGGCATGGGCTTCTTATAAGTCGGTGCTTCATTACCTTGTTTATAGATGTTACAAGATAGCTTCATTACCTTGGTTATACCTGAAACATATGGAGGGTCGCTTTCAGTGATTTCCCTGGCCTCTAGATTCCCACAACTTCGGTGTTGCATTCTTATGATACCAAGGTCCTGTAGATGTGTCAGTGGCTCTGGAAATTGAACTCGAGTAGTTTTCCCGGACCCACTGTTTGATAGAAACTAGAAAGTCAAACATGCAACCATTTTTCTTGAAAAAAAAAAAAAAAAACAAGCATTTTTGAACAACCAGTTTCCCTCTGAACAATTAGCTGTTGTTAATAGTAGAAGAAATATATTGCCAATTCCAACTTACCATAATCTATCATAAGCAGCGCAATAATCTTCTATACAAATAACTAGTAGATTCTTGCTGCAAAATGCAGTAGCATAAGTCCTCCTTTTTCTAAGGTAACCAGAAGTTAATGTGAAACTGAAATGGCACACTGCTTCCATTTCTAACCTTTGTTGCAGATACACCACCAACTTAAAATCAAGACATTCTTGGGTCTTCCTGCTGTAGTAAGAAAAGCTTGAAAACATATCTGAGCAAATGCGAAAAACGGTAGATAGAATTATTTCTTGCTGTGCCTGCAAAGCATGTTGTTTTGACCGCTTTCTTTCCTGAGGATACAAGTCAAGCCATCCAAGTTCCTCACTCACAACCTATTAGAAGAATAATCATGTTTGAGGAAAATCTTGAGTAAGTTTAAAAACATTTTATACTACATAGTTCGAAACTCTGAATCATGAAGAATACTCATGCATCATGACCTGAAACCCAATCAATCATGGGAAAAAGAATACTATAGCTTGTCAGAATAATCATTTCATATATTCATTAAAGTATTTCATTATAAGTTGGTTGCTCTTAAAAATGACAAAGTTTAGCATGCAATACTAAACCAAACTATTGAAAAAACAATTCGAAAATGATAAATAAATGACTTTCAGTTTATGGATCACCAAAATTCTTCATTGCAAATGGGTGATGTTAACCTTGAGTGGGATCTGCATGCAATTTCAAAATTCCATTTTGACATGCCACGGCGAGCAGTCAAGACTTACCTCCATAAATAGTTGATACATACATATGGAGGATAACTCTGGATACAAGAAAAGGATACCACATTCCAAGTAGCTGTCACGAAATGAAAAGAATCAATAAAAAAAGAATATGAATATAATTTCTTGGGTATGCTCTTGGAATGTGAAGCAAATCACCAGATGAAGTCCTTGACAGGTTCATCAAGATCCTTGATACCCATATACGATAAGAATAACCTTGTCTTGCTTCCTAAAAATGCAAACAGTCCCACAACAGCCAGATTCCTTGCTAAAACCTGCCAAATATGATAGGAGCATTAAATTCTGGTAAAAAAGATGGAAACTGGATGAGATTATGAGGATGAGTGCAAGATCTTAGATCCAATAGGATACTGAGAAATTACTGGGTAAGATATTTCCTCTGTCACCTCTTAAGTACACATGACAATCTTGGGACAAATATACAGATCTTTTTTCAAAAATAAAAATCATAAAATCATATGAAACTGAAAAACACACTAATTTAAGTCTCCAGCAAATGTTAGTGAATAATAGTAAGCAGACTTAAAGACCAAGAAATATCTAAGAAAATGGATTAAAAATATTTGATAAAACAAGGCTAACCTGTGTGTTAGAAAAGCACTGCAGATTTGTAATGACACTTTCTCTATCAAATGCTGCTACAAGCTTTACTTCAAGTAATGTCATCCAAAACATTATCTCGCCCCGTGTATCACAGTACAGTACTTTCGGACCAAAATGACTCAAGAATTCATTTTCAAATCCTGCATTTGTTGCTGAACAATGCAATTTGCCTATTGAAGAAGAACCATGTAATGCACCCATAAGTTCCCCTGTTAAGTCTGGAAGGCACACGGTGAAAGCAGGGCAACAAATATGCTTAGCACCTAACTTTGTAAGAGCAACACAACAACTGGTGGCCAGAACAGTCACTGCAATACAACTGAATTGCTTTGTACTCAGTGTAGCATCTTCCTAGAGTATCGGAAAGTAGGCATGTAAAAAAAGATAAGCACATATCTGGAAAGCTGATCATATGCAGTGTTGTGTTACCTCAATTGATAAAGATATAATGACAGGAATCAATTAATTAGCAATTCGTCTTATAACCAAGGTTTTTCGAAGCCAAGAAATTATCCAGCAGGTGACCAATACTGAGATAGACTGATATCTCAGTTTATCTCAGCTGAGATAGAAGGTGGGGAAAGTTTAGGAAGTATCAAGTTGTTCCAGAATCTCAGCCAACATATAAGAACCAGGATATTGATATCCCTTCCAATATAGTAAAACCAAGAACTAGTACTGTTGGTAGGCATTGATTTGATATTTATTTGTTAAAAAAACTCATTCAAGTTTGGAAAAGAAAGGTTTAACAATCTTAGTCAATATATTGATATTTGTACAGCTCAATATCCCATTATATGTCTGCTTATATCAGCCAAGATAGGAAATTATGCTTATTACTTTCCAATAATCCATAACAGAGAAGTTTCATATACGAACCTTTTTCCATATTCTGATGCCCACCTTTCCACTAAGGGGGTGAAATACTTTGTTAGAATTGAAAGTTGTTCTGTTTTAAACCATGTCACCAAGTTTTGGTCTCTCTTATTCAACTGGCTTTGAATGCATTCAATAATCAAACTCACTTTGGGGGAAAGTCTGTAGAAGAAAAAGAAATCGATGAATAACACAAATTCGTAAGTAAATTTCAAGCTCAATTTTTTGACCCCTTTGCTCCAATTAAGCTTGGATAACACTTACAGACTAAACACTGGATGTTTATCATCAAACATATTCTCCATCTCCATTACCGTTTTCAGCAAAGCATAGACTGCTGCCTACACAACCAGGAAAAAAAAATAGAAATCACATTTTCCAATGGCTAGAAACTAAACACCAATTTATTGGCATGACAACAGATACTTGTTGCTACAAAAGGATAAAATGGACAACAGTACAAGACAGAATTTTCAAAGAAATTTTGCAGCCATGCAAGCTAAAGTCTTGAAGAAAAATGACAAATACTACACATAAATGACTTATGTAGTACAGGATACACAAACAATCATTCAGTGCTTAAGTTGATCATATCATCTCTAATTCGCATCAAATGTACCTGCACCCTAAAAATCCATAAGTTTTACCTGTAAGTCACCCCAAGTCATGAACCCAAACACAAGGACAACCTCAAGTAACATATATCAGCATCAGGCCTATATAATGCATGAGAAGAAGGGTGATTCTAGAGCACAATAAACGTAAGAGCACTTGTAGTACTTAAATTATAAACTTGTCTTAGCCTGACTTCAAATTTATTGACTTCCCTTTTTTACATATGGTGCAGACTCCAAACTGCAACTGAAATCTAAATATTTCTAGGGTTCTCCGATCTGTTTCAACCTGTGAGACACATGAAATACAGAAAGACATAATTGAAAACTAAAACATGCCCTATGCTTAGAAACGTGGTGGGATAAAATATGCTCTATCTGAATCTGATCTAGGCCCACTTGAATTTCAAGTGAATGGGCCAGCAGGCTTGCCCAACTTGTGTTGTTCAGGCAAAATGGGGTAGGCAGTTACTGCCCACCGTAAGAAAAGGTTTACATGATGCAGGTCCAACTGAAAGACTAAGTAGATGGGCAGTTGCAATCTACCTTGCAATACATGAGAGCATGCTCAAATTTTTCTAGAAGTTTCACTAAAAATCAAGCAGATATGTAGAAGAGAGGAGGTTAAAGTTTTTCAGCTTGAAACATAAGACTGAACTTCAGGTTCATAAGTGTCTGGTTCACCTGACCTGATCATACTGGAATATTGCATTGGTTTACAAAACCTCGATGCATGAATTAAACTGTTGGGATTGAGTCAAGAGTATACCCTAAAGCCTAAAGATAAGGCAACAGTCGATGAGATTGGTGTAGACAGTCTAATGGAAACACATGGTAGAAGTTGCCATTATATGATGACAGGTTGAGAAAAATGATGGAAGTGGCATAGGTTAAAACCTTAGGATGTCTAAGAACAAACAGCAAGTTATTGCCACCAGACTAGGCACACCAAACAAAGAAAAGGAAGATTATGCTTATCAGTATACCAGCAATTCTTGGTCTTGAGCATTTTATACCTGGTATGCAATTTGCCGGTGCCACACATCCACATCCACTCCTATCCATGCATTAGCTACTCTGAGATGGCTAGTAGCTGATTTTTGGGATTTTATGGCAAGAAAAATATTCGTCGCAGTTTCATCCAATAATTGAAGTACGAAATTTGTAAGACTGATATCCATTCTGTAGCTAGCACAGATATCCAGTGGAGGCACCTCTTTGCCATAATCACGATCAAAGTCCAAAGAAGCTGTCGAGGACATCTGAGAAAAGGACTGTCTTGACAAATTTGTTTGCAGAGTTGGCATTAAAAAAGTGAAACAAAACCTGTAGATTCTTTTAGACCCTCTTAAAACATCATTTCCACATCGATCATGACTAAAATTGTGTAGTTGTGCCCTTAAAAGAGAAGTTGAATGGTTCTTGATCATTTCAGTACACCAAGCACCTAGAGATCTGCAATGCAAGATGAATGATTACAGCAACTTTCCTTAAACATGTTCTTGTAAACTTTTATTACAGATGGAGAAAATATGGTCACCAATTAGCATAATGGTGCACCTTTAGGTGAAACAGACTACTTAAAACAACAGCCAAAGTTGTTTAGAGCAGGGAAATCAAGTTGTTTCAGGCCATGTCTACTCAAAATTAAATATGTTAGGCCCATACCAGGCCCACCAACAACCCTAAGGGGATGTTTGGTAGCTGGCAATCTATCCAGATTGCTAACAATTTAAAGGGGCCCTACCACATTATTTTGTTTGGTAAGACTTTTTGGATGGTAATCTAGATTACCAAGCAATCTAGATTACCTCCCAGGATGTAATTTGAACAGCCTTGGAAAAGGGTGGCTATCCAAATTACTATCTCTGTGGAAAAGGGTAGCTATCCAAATTACTACCTTTGTAATAGTCTTGTAATTAAAATTTTAGACTAAATTATCCTTCCAAAAAATCTCATATAAGTCCTCTAAGCTATCCTTTCTTCTTCCCCCATCCAATAAACCTTAGCCACAAAAGACTCCACCTCTCATGCCAGTTTTCTCACCGCCATTTTAATAATAAATCCATTTAATTCATGGATATATTGCTTTTGTGATGTTTGATTTTTTTTTGCTATATTTGTCTCTCTTTCTGATGGTTAGCATTGTTTTATGTAATGATATAAATCATGTAATTATTGTTTTCTAATGAGTATATAAATTTTTAATATATTTGACTCAGGAATATTTTGGAAATTTGATTTCACATTACCAGTAATCTAATTATCATACCAAACAGATCAATCAAGATTTCCAATAATTGTACTTTGACATTATCTATGTGTATCAAACATAGTAATCAATATTACTGGCAATCCACATTACTAGCAATCTATATTACTGGCAATCCAGGATTGCCGGACGATGCACCAAACGCAACCTAAATGTGATGGGTTGCAAATTTGCATATTTATTGAATAGAAGTAAAAAGCAATATATTAACCAAAATAAAAAAGAGATAAAAACAAGTATCAATAAAGGTAGCACTCTTCTAGATTTTTCCAAACTGGTGTCCTGATCTTTTAACAAATAATCTAGAATCCCACAAAACAAACTATTAAGAATCCAATCCTTCTTATTCCTTCATTACTATAAACCCCATAAGTTCAGCACACACATCTCATTTGTAATTCAGGAAAGATGAGATTTATCGATGCAAAATTGAAATCTCTTGACATGTGAGAATCTCTAACCTATATTTGAGTTTTATTTCTCAGTATATGTGTTCCGGCCTTAATTATAGTAAAAAATCATTAAAAAGTCATCCTACACTTTGATACTTGTGGACAAAAATAAATCAATAATTTAACAAGCACTGCTTTTGCAATATTTTGATGACAGTCTTTTCCTCATAAAGGCATACAATATATTCTGTGGAAATACAGTAAAGAAAACAAATTCCAGCAAGTAATCTTATTTAATATGCATAGTAAATGACTTAAAGACTCTGCTGGAAACCATCATGGACCATCACATGTACTGTCCCGAAATGCTCTGAATCCAGAACTTAAAAAATACAAGTATCTCTAAATAGCAGTTTGTTTTATTTCCATTTATACTATCATAAATCAAACAACCTGAGCCTTCTGTGTGGTCCTAAAAACCTCCATTAATCTTGGCATTTTCTGCTTTCTTTTTTTTTCCACTTTCAAGGAGAGAGGGAAAAAAAAAAAAAATGATCGTTTGCCCCTTTGTTTGAGAAATAAAACAACAATGGTCATCGATGCTTTTCCTTAATAAGAACATTGGACATTCCTAGCACTGGGTTCAGAAATACACACAACTATTTTCTCCAAAAAAAAAAAATCACAACTATATCTACGTACGTTTTGTGTATTAATACAATCGCCATCCAAGCAAGACATTAAGTGTTTGCTGAACCGCACATAAATTTCTCATAAACCATTGTCTTCTTATAACTCACTGCTTGAAATAATCTTTGTATCATGGATTGATCTTAAACCTAAGGAAACAGTGAGCTGGGTAAGTGTACTAGGATTCCGAAAACACCAACACTAGCCCAATTTTAGAAGCTATTGGTCTAGTTTTTTGCTTGGAAGTTCACATGATGACAAAGGGAAACGGCCAGAGGTCAATCTTCCTTTCTGTGCTAAGATAATTAGAAGGTAGATGAGCGGTGGAAATGAAGATATCATCCCAAAAATTTCAAGAACGACTGTAGAAAAAGAATCACGCTAACGCGAGAGAGATACCTGGAAGGTTTGGCGAGCCGGAGAAATGTGGAGGGAGGCGCGGGAGTGAAAGAAGCCATTGGACTGTGGAAAGATGGATCGAAATGAGATGGAGGAAGAGGAGAAGGTAGAGTTAAAGTAGGAGACGGAGAAAACTGGGGAGGAGCTTTGGGTTCCCCCCCCCCGAGCTACTTTGTTCTTGTTTTGGGCGCCGGGACCTCGAGGTTTTGCTGGAAAATTCCCGGGACGCCCCCGCCTGGACGGCGCGTAGGCGAGCCATCCCAAATCCCAATTTGACCCAATCGGTCCAGGAATCTCGTTCGTTGTTTTGCTTTAAAATCAATCACGTACTTGAAACACGAATATCAAAGCATATGGTACTCCCAATATAGAACGCAAGTTTAAGATCGTGCCTGGTGGACCTAACTGCACCACCATCGCAAGCAAACTTCGTGATGTTATGCCCAAATCTAATCATAATTGAATTGCACTAAAGTGTGTGCGGGGTGGCAACCGGGTTGAGTATATACAGATCGGATCATATACGGATCAGATCAGAAAAATCTTAACTTGAATCCGATATATTTATTAAATAAATTATAATTTAAAATCTGAACTTGATCCATTTAATGAACAGGTAATCCGATCCGAACCATTTAATATATTTATTAAACGAGTAACTTGCTAACCCGATCTGATCTGATCTATTTAATCTATTTAACAGTTGAATAATCTGTTTATCTAATTCAACTCGATTCGATCTGTTTAATAAATAAATAACCTGTTTATCTAACCCAACCCGACATGATATGACCTGTATATTAAATAGATTAAACAGGTTAAACAGGTTATGTCTGAAAAATGAATCCAATTCATTTATTAAATGGGTTGACCCTACCCAAATCCGTTTATTCCAAATTCAAACATGTTTACGATGGATCGTACATAAATTACTAACCATGGTGAGATGACAATGTGTTTGGATGGATTTGGTTGGACTTCAACTTAATTTGGATAGACATGCATATAACCATTCAACCAATCAGTAACTCAATCAATAAGCAAATTGTACTTAGTCAACCAATTTTCAATTCCCTGCCAACCCAAAAAATTAGTGCTTATCCACACCACCTCTAAAGTCCTGATGTGATTCCAATTAAAACAATGCTGAATCTAACCATGCAATTTTGAATTCTTTGTTGTTCAAGAGGTTTGACCGGGAGAAAACAATATTCTTTTAATAATCGGTTCGGCTGACATGGTTTCAATCCGGATCTAAAGGTGACTCACTATCAATCTAACTCTATATAGATATAATTAGATGTTCAAACCATGTTTACATAGTGCTGTTTAAGATAGTTAATTACCTTGACGTGATTTTAATGGCTTAACAATTTTTAATAGATTAACCAAATTAGTTTTTGTTTAATAAAATAGGTTTAGACTTATACATGCTAAGTTAGCAAGTTAACCATGACAACCTTGAACAACAATGCGAGTCAACGGGTTTGTTAAACAAATTATATAAGTTCGCTTGTGTTATATCTTTCATAGATAGATTAGTTGGATGTGAACTATTGATCACCTTATTAAATAGGTTGGGTTTAGATCAACAACTCTTCAAAATATTTATATCTTATGGTCTAATGTGAGCCTATCTTGACTTGGTTTCCTACGAGGCTTACTAAAAGTTATACTTGGTTTCTGAGTACTTGATATGATCATTTGCTTTGCTGGCTGATATTAAATTTAAACATATGGAGTAAATAAGCACTATATTCTATAAATTTTTTTAGGAACTGTTGCGGCGTCAACTCCTGGACTAAGGCTGAATGTGCTTGAGCGCTTCTCTCCCAGGTAAACCTGCAATAAAAGTTCCTAAGTGCGCCGGTAGTGTTCCGACGGGAGACCCTCTGATGCCTAAGTTAGTAGAAGGTTGAAGGCAATAGAATGGAGGAACCAATGAAAGAACAGCATATGGAGAGGGAAGAGTCGTTCTACCTTCAAACGGAGTCTCCTGAGTACCTTATATAGGTGCAAAACAGTCCAAAATTCGTTAGGGAAGAGGCTGAGAAAGACCGATCTGTCCCTAGAAAAATCTGGAGAGTGGCCACGTGGCGCGCAGATACGGCGACATCGTGGAAGTAGTGGAGCATGGCTGTTGGGATGGCAGGATCCCGCAGCAACAAAAAGGTGCTTCTGAAATTTCCTGGATGCTAAGGCATGCCTGTCGGACGTCGACCGTGGGAAAGCCGATCGACCAGACTAAAGGCCAAACCTCTGAAGGAGAGCGATGGGCCGGACTCCAGCAGGAGAGGGTCGTTCGGACCTTTGCTCCGGTGGATCGGATCTCTGAAGGAGAGCCACAGGCCAGATCCTAGCAGGAGAGGGTTGTTCGGATCTCTGCTCCGGTGGGTTGGACCTCTGAAGGAGAGCGACGGGCCGGATCCCAGCAGGAGAGGGTTGTTCGGATCTCTGCTTCGATGGATCGGACCTCTGAAAGAGAGCGACGGGTCGGATCTCTAGCAGTCGGAGCGTTGAAGGGATGGCCCGGTCGAACTACAAGAATGGTCGGTACTGGCTGAGGGTGAGCTATCAAGGTACGATAGGAACTTTTTTTTTTTTTTTTGGATCAATCATTTCTTAAAAGATGGCCCCGTCTGTGCTTGAACTTGACACGATGTTTTAATTAATCAAGCTTTTTTTTTTTTTGGTTAGAAATTAATAAAGCTCCAATGAGTCAATTTTCAAGCATACTCAACATTGTTCATAAAAAACTTCCCTCTTCTTTTATTTATTTATTTTAATTTTTTTCTATCCAAGAGAAAAGAGCCTAAGGAAGTAATTAAGTAAATAATACATGCCCAAATAATTATGAGTGCTCCATCTGAAAGTCAAATGGAGAGTTTGTAAAGACTTGGACATTGTCTTGTTCTAGAATGGTTTAGAATTTTTTCAGCCTCCACTATTGACTAAACTCCACTTGTAGCTGGAGCCAGGGATGCTGGAGCTCCTTGTCCCACTTAAGCTGATTTCCGATCCATTTTCTATGGATTGATTCGGGCCCACTCCAACTCTTCCGCTGGTGGACTAAGCGTCGTGGTGCGGAACTGGCGTTATTGGACGAATCAAGCAAAGACATCCGTCCATGAACTATTGATGAGGGCACAAAAGGATGATTGATCGTACTCCCGTCGGTAATATTAACCGTTGAATTATATTTTACATAATTTTAAATATTTATTTATTTTTGTATAGATTACGAGTGCAAAACTTAGGGATTTTTTAAAAAATATTATTTTTTATAAAAATAATATTACCAAAATATGATTTTTTTATCAATATTACCAAATTACCATTTTTTGGTCGTGTATTTTTTTTTTTTTTTGCTACTTGGAGAAGGTGCAGGTTTAACTTGTATTTTTCCAAAGGCACAAGTTCAAGGTTTAAGATATCGGACTGCCGACCAAACTGATATCGAATTGATGATCAGACAAATTAGCACCGGATTGACGATCAAACTGGTACCGACCTGACAGGCGAACTGGCGACTAGACTGATACATACTAAATTATAAATTTTATATTATATTCTAATTTATTTATATTTTTTAATATAATATACTATATATAATAAATTATAATATATTATTATAATATTTATTATATATTATAATAAATTTTATTTTATAATATTAATATTTTATATTATTATTAAGGTAATAATTTTTGAGTTTACGGTATATGTTTTAATTTATTTTAATTTTTTAATTTTTAATTTTTTTATTTTAAAAATGAAGGTACATTAACAAGATAAAGTTGCATGTACGCGATTTCACTTTACCTATAATTATTTTATTTTATTATTTTAAATATCTTAATTATATTATATTATTTTAATTTTTTAAAAATTTTATTATATTATTTTAAATATTTTATTATATTTTTTAAATTTTATTATGTTGAAATATAAAGGCTGGCTTCATTTAATGTGGAAGTTTTTTTTTTTTTTTTTTTTTTGACCGGAAGGCTGGATGAAGAAGTTTTTTTTTTTTTTTTTTGGATTACTTTAGGAGACGTAGGTGGATCCTGCATTTATTTTTTTTTTATTATTTTTTTTCCGGTAGTTGTGGAGGTGCAGGTTGAGCATAAAAAAAATAGATGGGCAAAAAAAAATAATAATAATTTAGTAATATTGTTCAAAAAAAATATATTTTGATAATATTATTTTTTAAAATTAATATTTTAAAAAAAACTCCAGAACGTAGTCCCATGGTTGACGTTAGGGAAAATAAAAAAAAAACGCTTAAAATATACAACCCGCGCCCACTACAACGGGACTGCGAGTCAAAAATTAAAGGGGCCAGAAAAGGATAAGGCGGACAATTGCACATGCCACGTGGTGAAGATAGACGGGTGGGACATTTGGTGATCAATAAGTCCGCGGAACGTTCCTTGCCTGACTGTCTGAGGGCTGCACCATTTTTCTACATGACGTATGCATCTTAAAAAAAAAAAAAAAAAAAAAAAAAAAAAAAGAAAAAAGGAGGGAACTAATAAAACAGAAAACGGGTATGTCCTCGTGCTTGCAAGTGGATAAAATGCTAGTCAAAATCAAAGACCCAGCTAGCAATAGCTCGGGCTCATTCCATTTCTGAGATCCATTGGATTCTGGAGGGCTAGAATGGAATGTATCATTTATCAAATTTGGTCCTTTAAAAATTATTTAATTCTTGATGTTGAAATTATGTTTGCTTATTAAATTTTTGATAAAGCTTCCTTTGGTCACCGCCCGTTCCGATATTACTAGTTCGTCTATTGATATCCTAGTATTCTTAAACTTCCCTGCGATGCCTGTAGTAAATTGGAAGGCACTTTTCATTTTTTTAAGAATTTTTATGGTTTGGATTTATAAATATTAACTTTAATGATAATACGAGAGATATCAAGAATGATACAGGCTTTGTCATATAGATAACGGATTTTTAGCTATGGAGAGCTCTTACCTGTTTGGATTATCTATTTTCAAAACAGAGTTTTGTACTACTGGATAGGTATGATCTATACAGGACATAACCTATGAGTAAAGATAATTGTTCTTGAAGATGATTCTTATTAACCGGATTCGAGATAGAACAAAGCATTTTGATATTCATTCAATCTTTTCATGGTATTTGAAACTTTCTCAGTCTTTTGATCATGATAATTATTTGGCATGACTTTTAGAAAAACTAATAGTGCCATAGATTAGATTGCATCGTTCATTGCTGACCATATTAATGATTGATATTTGTATTATAATATCGGTTCCCAGAAATTATAAAATATTTTATATTTTAACCATTTAGATTATACTTATATGTAATTAGTGGGATCATCCATTTATTAAAAAAAAAAAAAATCAAAGGTTCTAGAAAAAAAATTAAAAAAAGCTTTTAATGAGATCAAAAGAAATATGGGACAAGGTCCGCCTCTGTGCAGGCTACATAATCCCTTTCATCAATTAAACTAATATATATATAATCCCATCATCCAAGTGTTATCCAATCCTAGGAAACAAAATGAACGGAGCAAAAAACACCGGTATTTTCTTGGGCCTCTCTGATGTGTCTCCAAACTAGCAGGACTAATCCGATGGATCTCCAAGTCCGCAGTCGAAATTTAATCAACTAAATTTATCCTTCCAATTATGTATCTAATAACACAAATATTTATAAATATTTTATATTTGTTAATATTATATTAAAAATAAACGTCCTTATCACGCCAGCCTCACGAAACTTATTTCTATATTGGTGACGCTTTAATTTTAGCCACACTCTCCGCTTCTCCTCCCAAAATCCCCACACTTCTCCTCCCAAAAGCCCCACAGCGCTCGTCGTCACTCCAGGTTAGCCAAGCCTTCCCTTTAGCTTCAGATCTTTCTGTATATAATATAATTTTTAGTGGCAATCCGTGAACGGACCGTTCTTCATCCTTCAAGGTGATTTTTTTTTTTTTTTTTTTTGGTTTTTTTGTCTTATTCGAAGTTTTGACTTTTGGGAAGTCCTCAGTTTTCCCGTTCTTTGCCTATACGAAGCGGGTCTTTCAAGCTTTCCTACAAGAGGGCTTCGAGTGGCGGTTTGGATAAAACAGGGGCTAAGAGGTTTGCAGGAAGATCTAGGAAATGGCGGGAGGTTTTGTTGGCGGCGATGTAGGCAAGAGAGCAGAGCTCTATGAAGGAAGGATTACCAGTTATTTCATCTTGGCATGCATCGTTGGGTCCCTCGGTGGATCCCTTTTCGGATATGATCTTGGTGTCTCTGGTGAGTTTTATTGATCGTTGTCTAGTTTGCTGATCTATTTTTTTCTTTTTTCCAATACTATTTCTCTCTCTCTCTCTCTCTCTCTCTCTCTCTCTCTCTCTCTCTCTCTCTCTCTCTCTCTCTCTCTCTCTCTCTCTCTCTCTCTCTCTCTCTCTCTCTCTCTATATATATATATATATATATATATATATCTTTCTATGATGAATGTGTTTTTTTTTTTTTCTTTTTTGTTATATAATAAATTTAATGGAGAATTTTTTAGTGGTTGTTTTTTCATAGAAGGTGCTGAAAGATTTGGGGGAGGAGAAGCATTTCCCATTTTATATGACATTGTTTTGGTTTGGGAGTTTGGTTGTCGGCTATTAGGATGACTTATATATTTAGGGAGAACAGTTTCAGTTAATTAGTTCCCTCTTTTAACGATTCCCTTTATAAAATAAGGGAAACAAGAAAGTTCTGTAAATTATATATACATCTTTTTAGTCATCAACTTCTCCTCCTTCTTCTTCTTCTTCTTTTTTTTTTTTTTTGTATTGATAAATATTATATTGGTGTAGAAGGCTATGATGCATTTGAAACATGAAAATACAATCCTGGAGGGCTTTGTAAATAAATAATATATTCCTTTCAAATAGATAAATAGATGAGTTGGAATTTGTCCGATCATTTCTCTCGAATTTGTTATCTAAATATACTTTGTTGTGCTTCACTTTCTTCTTGATACTGTCGGCTGTTTTTGTATTAGAAATAAGTGTTTTTTTTTTTTTTTTTTTGGAGGAAAAGGAGGCGATGGGAATATACCATTGCCACCAATTTATTAAAAAGAACGGTAATTATAGAAGAGGAAATGAAGGTTTTACAGAATGAGAAGGTAGAAAAGGGAAGATATTTGACACCGGATTTTTATTAGATGTCAGACTGAGAAACCAAAAAAATAACAAGGGAAAAAGAAAATAGTCAGCTCGATCAGTCCGCATGGTCTTTTAAATCCTTCTAGCAGTGAAAATAGATGAACATGAAATCACCAACCGGCTTGAATTAATTATCGGAAGTACCATTAACAACAGAAGTAATGGATTTTAATTTGGTCCACATTTTTCCAAAAGCACAGAAATCCTTTTGATCATAGAAGATAAACTAGTCATTCAAGAGATGTATAATTTTGTGAACAGAGGCTGCTATAGAGGTGCTTTGATTAAGAACGATTCAATCGTTTCGCACCTACCCACAAGTCAGCACAACTAAAAGCCAGCAAGTCAGCACAACTACCGCCTAGAAATTTGTATAATCCTATAAGATTTTTTTCAATCATGATCCTATTTTCTGTTTTTAGAATCAGAAAAAAATAAATGAAGATACAATTAAAAAGGGTCCATAATTCTTTTTTCTCTGAATTATACTGAAATATGATTGTAATTATTATCTTTGTAAAAACATGAAATACAAAGTCTCATACTTGTATCTTATTCAACAGTCGAAGAGAGAGGAAAGAGCTCATGTTGAATTTATTCTGCTTTTTAGGTGGAGTTACTTCCATGGATGATTTCTTAAAGCACTTCTTCGCCAGTGTGTACCGAAGGAAACAAGCACATCTACATGAAACTGACTACTGCAAATATGACAATCAAATTCTTACTCTCTTCACCTCTTCCCTCTATTTTGCGGGCCTTGTCTCTACCTTTGGGGCCTCATATGTGACCAGAAAATATGGAAGAAGGATCAGCATCATGAGCGGTGCTGTCAGCTTCTTTCTTGGTGGAGCTATCAATGCGGGAGCCGTTAATATCCTAATGCTGATCATTGGCCGAATTCTCCTTGGAGTTGGCATTGGTTTTGGAAATCAGGTGCGAGCTAAATACCCGGCAAATATCTCTTCACCAATTTTTTCACATTCTTTTTAGGCATTCAATCTTCAGAGTGCACCTTGGTTGCATTAAAAAAAAAAAAAAAAATCAAGATCATGCACTCTAAGTAATCTGTACACAGAGTAATGTGCAAATTTTATTTGTTTTATTTGGTTTCGAAGAACTTGAGCAAATGGTTTTATATTATAGAAACATTTTCTCATGTTCGGTCATTGTACTCTGGAAATGAACATCAGTTAAGCAAATTGATAATTAAGTAGCATACCATTTACCAACTCATAGAACTTTGTAGCATCCAGAGTTCCCTTGGTCTGGAATCCATACTTAGTTTGAGATTGAATTGGAGGAAGATTTAAGCACTCATTCTCACATCACTCTAATTATGATAGAAAGTGATCACCAGAATGTTGCACCTAGCACAATACTTATTCTAGTGTTCTGTTTTCAACATCTTACTTTATCTTATATTTACATGTTGAATCTGAGAATTCCTCTCTTATTTACTTGTAGTACCTTGTGCTTACATTGGTAAAATAATTAATTAATCTGAGATCCGTTTTGAGGTGGAAAATAAAACAATTTCATACTTGTGTTTGCCTAAAACAATGCTTAATTTCTAAATCGGTTTCTAATATCTGTTGTGCTGACAACAGGCAGTTCCCCTCTATCTATCTGAGATAGCACCACCAAAGATCCGAGGGGCAGTTAACCAGTTGTTCCAACTGACTACCTGCTTGGGAATTTTGGTTGCTGACATTATCAACTACTTCACAGAAAAACTCCACCCATGGGGTTGGAGACTATCTCTTGGTCTAGCCATGGTGCCTGCAAGTCTTATGTTTATTGGAGGGATTTTTCTACCTGAAACCCCGAACAGCCTCGTCGAACAAGGCAAGCTAGATGAAGCAAGAAATATTTTGGAGAAAGTGAGGGGAACTCATAAGGTGGATGCAGAATTTGAGGACCTCAAGGAGGCCAGTGCGGCAGCCCGAGCAGTGAAGCACCCTTTCAGGAACCTCCTCAAGCCAAAGAACCGTCCACAGCTTGTAATAGGAGCACTTGGAATCCCTGCATTCCAGCAGCTCTCTGGCATGAACTCCATATTGTTCTACGCTCCTGTGATCTTCCAAAGCTTGGGTATGGGATCAGAAACTTCCCTGTACTCATCCATTATAACAAGCTCAATGCTTGTGCTTGGTGCACTTGTTTCAATGTCAATTGTCGATAGGTTGGGAAGGAGATTTTTGTTCATTGAAGCTGGTATTCAAATGATTAGCTCCATGGTAAGCAATTCTAGTACTATCTGAATTTCTGCAGGATTATAAAAAGAATATATATATATCTTTAAGATCACTTTTGCAGAACCGTTTAACTAGAGACACTAAGAACCTATATTATCCTCGAGCAACGTCAAATGTATTCAAATTCAAATAATAAATTGATAGATAATCTTGCTTCCTGATAGTTATCTTAAGATTTCCACTGAAAGAACAAAAGTTCCAGCAATTGACTGTTACATTATAGAATGAGCTTAAACATTGGTTTGTACTCACAGGTGGTTGTTGCTGTTACTCTTGCACTAAAATTTGATCGGGGGGTGACGCTCCCAAAAGATTTGGCTATCGTCCTCGTGGTCGCGATCTGCACATTTGTGGTGGCTTATGGATGGTCCTGGGGGCCTCTTGGTTGGTTGGTTCCTAGCGAGATCTTCCCACTGGAGACGAGATCAGCAGGTCAAAGCATGGTGGTTTGTGTCAACCTCTTCTTCACTGCTGCAATCGCACAGTGCTTCCTTGCTATGCTATGCCATTTAAGATACGGAGTCTTCATCCTATTTGCCGGCTTGATTGTGATTATGTCCTTGTTCATCATCCTACTCCTGCCAGAAACAAAGCAAGTGCCAATCGAGGAGATGTCTTATCTGTGGGAGAAACATTGGTTTTGGAAGGGCATTGTATGCCAAACAGATTCAGGTTATAACGTTCAAAAGCAACAGGAAACTAAGGCGGCAACAGTTGTTTAGCTGCACTACACCTCCAAGTCCTCATCGCATGTTCTTTAGATTTTATGTTATCCTTTGATCAGTGGACATTCTTCTTTTTGTGATTATATGGAAAGCAACAATAAGAGTAAGATTACTTCCATGCATTCTTCATGGTGATATGTTGGTTGCTGATAGTTAAGTTCCTGATGGTGAGTCTTTGTGATAGTTGGCAAATGTTTCCAAGAAAATGCATTCAGAGTAGGTTTCTGGGTATATTATGTTATTTTTACTTCTGAAGTAGAAGACAGGGAATTGTGTCTGTCACGTCCCGAATCCAGAACTAAAATCGGTTACGCAACCGGCTGCACAATCCTAGATATCATCCTAGAAATCATGTCAGGCCTAATCTCAATTTAATATCCAAACAGTAGTAAGGAACAAATTTTATTAATTATTTATTAATTTCAAAATTTTTTATAAAATTTAATATAAACTCAGATATTAACATCTAAATCCTAGTTCCTTACTGATTGGTCTCAAAGTCCAATTGATCTTCGGTATCTGTAACTGTTACAGTCGTTACGATGACGTGGCGTGACTCAGATTCCGCCGGGCATGGTCCAAACCGCGTGGATTTTTTCGGCAGAACGAGAACGGTCCAGCAAGGTCAGATGTGGCTCCACATCGGCCGAAGTCGAGGTCGAGCCGGGTCTCTGCTGCTCCTTCGTCAGGTGTCCGCCCAGGAGGGGTCCATCTCGGCCGAAGTCGAGCACCCCTCTGCTGCTCCTTCACCAGGTGTCCGCCTATGAGGGGTCCACTTCGGCCGAAGTCGAGCGCCCCTTTGCCGCCCCGCCAGGTGTCCGCCCAGGAGGGGTCCACCTCGGCCGAAGCCGGCGGCCCCTTGCTCCCTCGCCGGGTGGCGCCCTGAGACGGTTCCACATCGGCTGAGGTCGAGCCGAGTCTTCCTGCTCCTTCGCCAGGTGGCGCCCGGACACGGGTCCACCTCGGCTGAAGTCGAGCGCCCCCCTGCCGCTCCTTCGCCAGGTGTCCGCCCAGGAGGGGTTCACCTCGGCTGAAGTCGAGCGCCCCTCTACCGCTCCACCAGGTGTTCGTCCAGGAGGGGTCCACCTCGGACGAAGCTGGCGGCCCCTTGCTCCCTCGCCGGGTGGCGCCCTGAGACGGTTCCACATCGACCGAGGTCGAGCCGGGTCTCCCTGCTCCTTCGCCAGGTGGCGCCCAGACACGGGTCCACCTCGGCCGAAGTCGAGCGCCCCTCTGCCGCTCCGCCAGGTGTCCGCCCAGGAGGGGTCTACCTCGGCCGAAGCCGGCGGTCCCATGCTCCCTCGCCGGGTGGCGCCCTGAGATGGTTCCACCTCGGCCGAGGTCGAGTCAGGCCTTCCCGCTCCTTTGCCAGGTGGCGCCCGGACACGGGTCCACCTCGGCCGAGGTCGAGCGCCCTTCTGCCGCTTCACAAGGTGTCCGCCCCGGAGAGGTCCACCCCGATCGAGGCCGGCTACTCCGCATGGTGAGGCCGCCGAGAAGCGGGAGCACGAGTTCCGAGACCGCACCTCGAGAGGAGCGCCGGTACGGTCGGCAACAGCGCGCGAAACCTCGTTTACATCGGCCCGACAGGTTCCGCAGCCGAGAGGCGAAGTCCTGGCAAGACAGGACCTGGTAACGGACGTTGTCGGGGTCTGGAAAGGAGAGCGCCCGCGCTCGACCCAAGGTCTGGCCAATGTCCTCCCTCTACCCTTTCCTCGCTGGGCTCGGCAAGCAAGACAAGGAGGCTGCCGGGTTCTCGAACCCGAAGGGGAAAGGGGAAAAAGAGAGGGAGAAGTATGTGAAAGCGAAGAGGGGGCCTCCCAAGGGCGGGAGGCCGAAGGCAGCATGATGAGATAAAAGGATGGGAAGAGCGGACGACGAGGTAAGGGGAAAAAGGGGCTGGGAAAAGTAAAGGCACCGAGAGCAGGATCCAAGATCCCGAGAGGGGTCCCTTGGCGCAAGCTCGGTGAAGGAACTTGGCCCGATTTCCATTCTTCCTGAGACCTTTTTTGCTAAGACAATCTCTAAGCCTGGGACTCCTTCAAGGGCCCACCTTGGAGACTCTGTTCCATCTCGCCGTTTTCTAACTTGACCGTCGGAGCACCCTCGCCGGGATCCCCGGCCAGGGTTTCTGACCTTGTCTTGCAGGATCGGCACCCCGGAGTCCTCGAAGCGAGACGGTTTGACCCCGCCACCAGCTCTGAAGTTACAGGCCGTGGCGGCGAGATCGGCAACAGATTGGCGCACCAGGTAGGGGGGCAGGACAACACCCCCAGTGCGAGCTAGTTCTTTGTGGGACGAAGTGCGCTCCGGCCATAGTGGTCACACGCGGGCGCGAAGCATCTACTAGCCGAGTAGGGGAGGTCCCCTCCCCTCAGGGGCCACGCAGCCCGAAGAGGGAGCTTCCTGCTCCACCTCCTCTTCCACCGCAACTGACCTCGGTGGACGGACCTTTTGCAGCTGTCATCCAACAGCTGCAAACCCTGACTACAGCAGTTCGGCAGCTGCAGCACCAACAGCGCTCCTTAGCCACGCAGCCCCAGCAAGGGACCCCCACGGCTCGGGCCGCGGGGCCGCGCGGAAGCCTGTGCTCCATCCATGGCAGGCCATCCCAACCGCGGGCAGCCTCCAACCCTCGCGGGAGCCACCAAACCCCCGCGAAGAGAAATTACTCCGGTTCGATGAATCACGAGAGTCGATCCCCGGCCGATGATGCCGAGACGGTGCACCGCAGTAAGCGACGTCGAGGCAAAGCCCCCCGCCGAGACCGATCGGCGCCCCCTTCACCAGCGACCTTGGTGGAAGATTCCACTGACGAGGCCATCAAACGCCAGGCCGAGAGGCGCCTGGAGGAGAACGAGAGCAAACTGGCGGAGTTCGCCCGTCGATTTGCCGACCTACATAACTCCTCGGCAGACCCGGCGGGCTATGACTCGGCCACCCTTCTCCCGGGAAATCCAAGAGGAGCCGATTCCGAGCCAGTTCCGCATGCCGCAGGTGGATCCCTACGATGGGACCACCGACCCTTTGGACCATCTGGAGAGCTACAAGGCTCTCATAAGGGTCCAGGGGGCCACGGATGTTCTTTTATGCATTGCCTTCCCCGCTACCCTCCGGAAGGCTGCTCGAGTCTAGTTCACCCGCCTCGAGCCGGGATCTATTTGCTCCTTCCATCAATTGGAAGGAAAGTTCGTGGCGCACTTCGACGCTTGTCGGAAGGTGCTGAGAGAGGTGGACAGCCTCTTCTCCATCCGCTAGCAGGACCAGGAGCCGCTTCGGGACTATATTACCCGCTTCAAGACCGCTGCCCTGGAAATCTACAGCCTGGACGAGCCCGTTGCCATGTTGGCATTAAAGTGCGGGCTCAAGACGTCCCGCCTGACTTATTCCCTGGACAAGAAACCTCCCAGGACGTATTCCGAGCTCCTCCTCCGTGTCCACAAGTACATTCGAGCGAAGGAGGCCGATCGCACCCGGCGAGAACTAGACGGGAGGACCTTGAAGAAACCGGCCCCGAGAGATGTTCCCGGGACCCGAAGGCCCGGGCCACCTGCTGACCCCCGTCCAAATCCGAAGCCGAAGGGCGGAGCTGCCCCGGAGCGAAGTTTCACCCCTCTCCTTGCTCCCAGAACGAAGATCCTCATGGAAATTGAGGACGAGCACTACCTCCGCCGACCTCCCCCTCAGAACCCAAGGAGCACCCGCGACAAGTCAAAGTACTGCCAGTTCCATCGCGAGCACGGACATGACACGGAGGAGTGTCGCAATCTGAAGTGGGAATCGAGGAGTTGATTAAAAAAGGCTAGCTCAGGAAGTTCGTGAGGAACGAAGCTTCGACGGAGGGACAGCCGCTCGCATCCCTCCCCCTGGTCCCTGCAATCGATAACCGCCCGACGGAGAAACCAGTGGGCATGATCTCTTGTGGAATCGGGCGGGCGGCAAAGAGAGCCCGGGGGGTGGGGGACCCGGAGAATGTATCCTCCTTTGAGAAGGGGAATGAAAACAAAAATATAAATAATGATGCAGTGGTGGTCGAAATGACCATCGCAAAGCATCCTGTACATCGCATTATGGTAGATAGTGGGAGCTCTACTGATGTGCTTTTTTATGATGCTTTCTCCCGAATGAACCTGTCTCATAATCAGCTAAGGCCGGTGCACACCCCTATTATGGGCTTTACCGGGGACTCGGTGGGGGTCGAAGGGGAGATCACTCTCCCTGTCACCGCTGGATCCCCACCTCGACAGACCACAGTCATGATGACGTTCACCGTCGTCAAGCTCCCCTCGCCTTATAACGCGATCCTCGGTCATCCGGGGCTCAACCAGCTGGACGCCATGATTTTCGCGAAGCGATTGCTAGTACAATTCCCCACGGCCTCTGGGCCTGGGATGATGAGGGAGACGACCCAGCCTGTCCAGCATTGCCTTCAGGCGGTCCCGGGTGCCCGAGGCGCAGGGCTCGGCCCCGACGTCGACGACCTCGACTTAAGGGAGAAGGAACCCAAGGGAGGACCCGTGGAACATCTGTTGGCGTATCCCCTCGGTTCGGACCCTCAGAAGACTATGCAGGTGGGGGCCCAGCTCCCGGAGGAAGAGCGGACCCGCCTGCTAGGTTTCCTCCACGCGAATGCGGATGTGTTTGCATGGTCCGCGGCCGACATGCCGGGCATCCCCCCTGAAGTCATCACCCACAGGCTAAACGTGGATCCGAGGTGCCGGTCCGCCAGAAGAAGAGGAGCTTCACCGCATAAAGGCAGAGGGCCATCAACGAAGAGGTGGAGAAGCTCCTCGCCGCCGGTTTCGTGCGGGAAGTACAATATCCCAACTGGCTGGCGAATTGGTCATGGTGAAGAATAGTAGTGGCAAGTGGAGGATCTGTGTGGACTACACCGACCTCAACCGAGCCTGTCCAAAGGACAGCTTCCCTCTTCCAAAGATTGACCAGCTGGTGGACACCACTTCGGGGCATCGCCTCCTCTCTTTCATGGATGCCTTCTCCGGGTACAACCAGATTCAAATGCACCCGGAAGACGAAGAGCACACCGCCTTTGTCACTGACCGCGGAACTTACTGTTACAAGATGATGTCGTTTGGTCTCAAGAATGCCAGGGCCACGTACCAGCGACTGGTCAACAAAGTCTTCAAGGATCAGATCGGCCGCTACATGCAGGTATACGTGGATGACATGCTGGTAATGAGCAAGCCCCTTTCGGATCATGTCGACGACCTGGCGGAGACCTTCGGCAACCTTCGACTTCACCAGATGAAGCTGAACCCGGCGAAGTGCGCCTTCGGTGTCTCCGCCGGGAAATTCCTGGGGTTCATGGTGACCCAAGGAGGGATAGAGGACAACCCGGAAAAGGTCCAGGCCATCTTGGACATGGAGCAACCCACCTCCAAGAAGCAAGTGCAGCGACTCACTGGCCAGATAGCCGCTCTGAGTCGGTTTATCTCGAGGTCGGCTGACCGCTGCCGGTCCTTCTTCAAAGTACTGAGGAAGATGAGCGACTTCACCTGGACCGAGGAGTGCCAGGAGGCGTTTGACGAGCTGAAGAAGACGCTTGCATCGCCCCCACTGCTTTCCAGGCCCGAAGAAGGAGAGGAGCTCGTCCTCTACCTGGCGGTCACCCCGGAGGCCGTCATCTCGGTCCTGGTTCGGACCGACGACCAGGGAGTTCAGAGGCCGGTGTACTACACAAGCAAACTCCTCCGCGATGCGGAGCTCAGGTATTCTCGGTCCGAAAAGCTCATTTTTGAATTAATAGTGTCTGCTCAGCGTCTTAGGCCCTATTTCCAAGCACATCCCATTGCCGTCCTGACTGATCAGCCACTGAAAGCGATATTCAGACGACCCGACACATCCGGGCGACTGGCGAAGTGGGCGCTCAAGCTCAGCGAGTTCGATATCGCTTACCGGCCAAGGTCGGCCATGAAAGCGCAAGTGCTCGCCGACTTCTTGGTCGAGTGCGCAGGCCTAGGCAAGGGGACAGAGGAGGACCCTCTGAACCGGCAGTTGAAACCGGGACCCGAGGAAGACGTGTGGATCCTTCACGTGGATGGAGCCTCGAACTCCGGCGGGAGCGGAGCAGGTCTCATCCTCGCCAACGGCAATGGGGTCGTCGCCGAATATGCTCTCCGTTTCCAGTTCGCCGCAACTAACAACCAGGCGGAATACGAGGCGCTCCTCGCCGGGCTGAGAGTGTCCTGCGAGTTGGGCATTGCGAACCTCAAGGCCTTCACTGATTCCCAGCTGGTGGCCGGACAGATCTCCGGAGAATACGGTGCGCACGACCCTCAAATGGCGAAATACCTGGAGCTCGAGAGAACGAGCGCGGCTGGATTCTGGCGCTTCAGCATCTCCCATATCCCTCACGGGGAAAACGCTCGAGCAGATGCCCTCTCCCGGCTGGCAACCATGCCGGACTTGTTGCTGGGCCGCGCTCATGTTGAGCGTCTCAAGGCCCCAAGCTACGAGACCCCTGTGGAGGTCCAACAGGTCAGCCAAGAGCCCAGCTGGATGGACAAGTACGCCGAGTACATTACCGGTGGCACCTTGCCGGAAGACCGCGCGGCGGCCCGCCTTATCAAAAAGAAGGCCGCACGGTTCGTCCTAATTGATGGGCAGCTGTATCGGAGGTCCTACTCCTACCCCCTCCTCAAATGCCTGAGACCCGCGGAGGCCGCACTCGTACTCCAGGAAATCCACGAGGGCATCTGCGGGAACCACGTGGGGGGCAGAACACTAACGTATAAGGCCCTCCGCCAAGATTATTTCTGGGAGACGATGAAGGAGGATGCCACCGACTTCGTGAAGAGGTGTGATCGGTGCCAGCGGTACGCCGTGGTGCAGTGGCAGCCTTCCACTCCGCTTTCCCAGCTCTCGGCTCCGTGGCCGTTCGTCCAGTGGGGGATGGATCTCTTAGGACCCTTTCCCCCGGCATCCGGACAGCGGAAGTTCCTGATCGTGGCCATTGACTACTTCACGAAGTGGGTTAAGGCCGAACCCCTGGCACGGATCACGGAGGCAAACATCGCCAAGTTTCTCTGGAAGTCAATCATTTGCCGTTTCGGCCTACCCCATACCATTATCACCGATAACGGACATCAATTCGACTGTCGGGAGTTTGAAGAATTCTGCAGCGACCTCGGCATCCACCATCGCTTCACCTCAGTGGCGCATCCGCAGATAAATGGAGAAGCCAAGGTGACGAATAGGACCATCTTGCAAGGTCTCCGGATGAGGCTGGATCAGGCCAAAGGTGGTTGGGTAGAAGAGCTCCCGAGCGTCCTGTGGGCGTACCACACCACCCCGAGGACGGCCACCAACGAGACCCTGTTCAACCTCGTCTTTGGAGCCGAGGCGGTTATCCCGATTGAGCTCAGCCTACCCACCCTGCACGTGGAGCAGTACGACGAAGTGGAGAACCCCGCCAGGATGATGCTGAACCTGGACCTTCTTGAGGAGACGGGGGACAAGGCCCGAGTCCGGATGGCGACATACAGGCAGCGAGTGGCCAGGTACTACAACTCCCGGGTGCGACCGAAGTCCTTTCGCCCAGGAGATCCGGTGCTTCGGCGTGCTGAAGCTTCCCAGCCACGGGAGTGCGGGAAGCTCTCCCCGAACTGGGACGGTCCGTACAGGGTGGCGGAAGTTCTCCCACACGGGGCCTATTACCTGGAGGAGTTAGGAGGGTCCAGGTTTCCTTGGACCTGGAATTCCTCGAACTTGAGGATGTATTACCAATAATGTAAGGTTCCTCAAACTCCTGCAATGAAATCCTTTTACTTCAAATGCTTCTTCTCACCTCGTAGGAAGAGAGACGCGTAGCTCTGAGTTCGACAAACACGCCCGTGGCCGAAGACCCGAGAAGGCGAGAAGTCCCGGACTTCGGTCCGGAAGGCGGGGCAGAGCCAAACTCGCCCACGCGATTACGGAGAACAACCCGACAAGCCGCGCAGGGCTCGGATAAAACCTGCGACCCCGGGGTTCAGTTCGAAAGTCCCGGACTTCGGTCCAAAAGGCGGGGCAGAGCCAAGCTCACCCACGCAGTCCCTGAGGACAGGCCGGCGAGCTCGAAGAACTCGTGCAAGGCCTGCTCCACCGGAGTCCAACCCGGAAGCTCTGAACTTCGGCCTGAATGCTGGACGGGACTCAGTCTGCCAGCGAGCTCAGCTCGGAGCACACCACAGGGCTTATCCTTGGCACTCGAAACCAACACTCGGTCTCAATAATAAAAAAAAAAAGGAGAACACAGAGAAGACAGAGTTGGGACTTGGCAAAGAGGAGATTCTTCATTAACTTGAAGGAGGATTACAATGAAGGAGTCCCGACAGGCTGGGAGTCCTCAAAAAAAAAAAAAAAATGAAGCAAAAGAAAAGAAATACAAGTGGAAGCTAGTTTGGCGCGGTGGCACTGTCCTCGGGCGGGGGTGCGCACTCTCCACCTGCGCCATCGATGGGTGGCTGCTCGGAGGGCTACTCTAGAGTTGCAGCCGCGTCGCCTGTTGCCACTGGAGCCTCGCTGCTGGGCTCCTGCATCCTTCCGCCGAGGACCACCCCGCTGAGGTCGAGCTCAAGGTAGAAGGAGCCCACCTTCTCCCGGCACACCTGGAACCCCTTCAGGAAGGAGTCCACGGCCGCCTCCCAAACCTCCGCGATATACTCCTCGGAGGCCCGGAATTTCGGGACGGCCTCCTGCGCCTCCTGCTTTGAAGCTTCCAGCAGCCCGTTGACATAGGAGCTCCGCTCCTTGGCTGCGTTCGTCTCCCTCTGAGCCTCCTCCACCCGACGCTCCAGCGACTGGGACTGAGCTCGGAGGCGAGCCTTCTCCGCTGCGTCCTCCTCCACGTGGCGCTGGTTGGAGATCCTCTCCTCAGACAGAGAGGTTTCCAATTCTTTGATGCGCCCCTCGGCGCGCGCCAGGTCGGATTAAAGGGCCTGGTTGTTCCCCCGCAGCTCGACCCCCTTCTCCATGAGGTCCTTCACGTCGGCCACAAGTTTGCCGAGCTTCTCCTCCTTCTCGACATCCTTCTTGGCGTACCCTACGAGGAAATTCCTCAGCAGCAGTACGTCGGTCCCGATCTGCACCAGAGAAAGAGAGATCAGTCAAAATCCAACTGGAACTTTAAAATGGAGGGTTTCGAGTCCGGGACTTACCATGAAGAGCTGCGGAAGGATCCCGAGCAGGGCATCGGCGTAGTCCCGGTCGCCCCTCAGTCGACGGTCCCGGGAGGTGCAGGCGAACTCCATGACCCTCTCCGCGAGGCCCTGGTCGCGGATCACGGAGCACCGGCTGGTGAGATTCGGCGGCGGGGCGAATAGATCGGCAGCAGCGGTAGTGACCGTCCCCCCGCCGAGTGGAACTGCCACCGACGGGGCAGCTGGAGCCACTGGGGGCGCCGTCGGAGCAGCGGTGGAGGCGGGCGCTGCCCGGGAGGGAGCTGGCCCTCCCTCTTCTGCAGCCCTGTCGAGGCCGATGACAGGAATGTCGGCAACTCGGGCCCGAGGTGGCCTGGATGCGGGAGCTGCCGCCACTGGACCGGAGGCGGGAATCGGCACGGCCTCCCGGCTCGCCTCGGTGCGAGCCCTCTTCACTGCGGGCTCATCTCCCTCGGCAGTGTCCCTCTGAGCGGCGCCCTCCAGGAGGTTTTCCAAGGAGAACTTCATACCTGAAAGAAAACGGAGGTCGGTCAGCCTAGTTAAAAAGAAAAAGGGAGAAAGGGGGGAGGTGCGGAGTAGAAAGGAAGGCTGAGCCTCACCCGGCTCCCAGATGGGACTGATCCCCTCCTCGAACAAGTTCTGCTCCGAGAGCAGAACATCGAGCGTAGGGACCGCGTCGCTCAGCAACAAGGAATAGGCCTCTTGGTCCGCCGGCTCGACTTGGGAGTTCCGGTTCGGGGACCGATCCGGCTCGCTCCAGGCCCAGTCGACGTCCTCGACCGAGGCAAAAAAGAACCGGTTCTTCCAACTCTTAATAGAGGAAGGGAGGTCGAACCGGAGACACCTAGACCGAGGTGAAATATACCACCAGCCATCATCGGTAGAATAACGTTTCAGGGTGAAAAGAGCCCTGAAGATGGAGAAACGAGCAACGAACCCCTGGAAGTGGCAGAAGACAATGAAGGCGAAGATGACCCGGATGGCGTTTGGAGCCAACTGGGCCGGGACCAAGCGGTAATGACTGAGAAAGGAGAGGAAGAAAGGATGAAAGGGGAACTGAAGACCCCCAAGGAGGAAGTCCTCGTAGAAGGCTATTCGCCCGGGGCCGCTTAAGGTGACGCGATCCCCCGGCCGGGGGAGAGAAAGGTGGATCGACTCCGGGATGCCATAGACTTCCCGGAGCAAAGAAATGTCACCTTCGGTCATCGATGAGACGTGACCGGAGGGACCAGCAGAAGAAATGGCAGGAGGAGGAAGAGAAGCGATGGGACGGGCGGAAACTACAGGGGGAGACCTAGGACCTCTAGGGACGCCTATGGTTACACCCCCAGGCTGGAGCCGCCTGCGGATCTCTTCCGGGATCACCTCCCCTTCGGAAGACGAGGAGGATGGAGTCCTCGGTCGAGACGGACCGGTCTCGTCCAGATTAGACGAAACGTGACGACGGCGCGCCATGGGGAAGGAAATGGTGAAGAGAAGTTGCTAAGGAAAGGGGACGGGGGAAGGAGGCAGACGAAGGCACTCACCGAAATACACTGTGCAAAAGAAGCGGCAACCAAGGGAAGTGAAGGATAGCCCACTGCAACCGAAAGTCTCCCTCCTTTCCAAATTCGATCGACAGTGACCGTACCCCTCATTCTGTTCCGGACCACCAGATGGATGCCGCGTGGATACACGCTCGACATCGACGCTTCGGTTACGGGGAAACGGCCTCCTTTTCGAAGTGACGCATTAAGTGCAACCCGAGAAACGATGCATGGCAGCCTCTCATAGAACCTCGGGTGCAACAAGAAACGGCAACGAGGATCGTGACAATTATGGCGCGAGATCTTCGCTTTCTCCACGTAATCTCCACATTAATTCCCCACGTTCCGAGCTATAACGCCTCAACGGAACGGGAGGATGGGGGACAACTGTTACAGCCGTTACGATGACGTGGCATGACTCAGATTCCACCAGGCGTAGTCCGAACCACGTAGATTTTTTTGGCAAAACGGGAACAGTCCAGCAAGGTCAGATGTGACTCCACATCGGCCGAAGTCGAGGTCGAGCACCCCTCTACTGCTCCTTCGCCAGGTGTCGGCCCATGAGGGGTCCACCTCTCATTACAAGCGGCAGATAATAGGCTCGTGAAAACAGCTAACAGATGCTCACATAATTTTGTTATACAACTACTAAGTGGCCTACGCCTATACTTATAAGCAGACAGAGATACAAAAAACTGAAATTCATTCAACACTTTTCATAACCACACCATTAAACCAGCAACTTTGCAAGTTCATCTACTCACAAGGTTCCATGTGGGACCACATCTGACAAAACCTCCGGGAAATCATCCCTTCTCTGATACCGAGAGTTTAATTTATCATTAATTCTTCTCTTTTTTGAGTCGGGAAAAGCTTCAACTTCTGTATTTTCCTCCTCAATTTTGTCACCTTTGTCTTTCTGAGACCTCTGAACGGCTGATTTCCTGACCCTATGCTGGAAGATTGGCCCAGGCGGAGCTGTCTTTGCAAGAGCAACAGACCTCTCAAAAACAATGTTAGCATCCAAAGACTGATCATCCAAGATGACTGCCCCACCACTCTCAACAGCCTGCCTCAGAAGAAGCACTACCCCTTCCAGACATGCCCTGCTAGAACTCATATTATCCTGGCATATTGGACTATCTGCTTCTCTCGTTTCCAACATATCACTGTCTATCATTCTGTCATCTAGATTGGTGACTGCACTAATGTCATCATGCCTGTTGCAACCCTTGCAGGAAGCTGCCAATAGCTGAGCTGCTCTTCCTGAATAGTAAATGTCCTTAGCTTTCTCTATTGTATTCAAACTTGTCTCCAAAGAAATACTTCAACAAGGTATTTCAAGACATGAGTCCTCTGAGCTGCTTCCAGCATCTGAAGCAGGTGATCGTAGGTCATTAACAACTGAAGATTCCTCATTAGTCTCAGTTGAGAAATCAAGTGCCTTGCTAGTCATGTTGGTTAGATCTACATGAGCTGGTACTAGCACACCTAAATTTTTCAAATTCGAAAGATCCTCAGTTTGGTTTATATCCCTGTTATCATCTAGAGACAATTCGCTAGGCACTTCAATACTGAGTTCCTCATTTAAGCTCTTTCCAGTACCTGAATCCAGGATGTCCTGGGCATTCAATAATGGATCATTGATAATGGATGAGGTGACTGCTGGGTTACTGGCAATAATTTCTTCAGCTTCAGTATAATTGTCTTCTAGTGGTGGAAGAGATGATTTCCAATCTTTCCCTCTCCACATAAGTATATGCTCATATTCAAATGAAAGTAGGACACATGGGACTAGATCCTGCAATGCCGATTTCAAGAAACTTTTACAAAACATGACACCAGAGAGGATGTTATCTTGCCAAAAAAAAGTATACCAACCTTGAGCTTGGCACCTATTTTCCTGCAATCACTTTTGTTCAGACCTTTGCAGCTTATACGGACCAGCTCACATGCTTCAAATGCTTCTCTGACTTGTTTAACAAGGTTACAGTAAACACCATTTTTTGCTGTTTGATGCACATAAGAAAACTTTAGCTCCGCTTCCACTCAGCAAGATTTTAACAAGTAAATTATGGATTTGTTTTAAAATACATAAAAAGTCCTCACTGTATAAGATGCTAGAGGTATTGTTCAAATCACACATAAGAAAATAATTATCACCACAAAACTTCATCATGCTATTCACAAAATGATGCGATATAAACAAGCCAAAGGAGGTAAAGAAAAGGTTACCAAGTTTGCATATTGGTGGTAGTTCACGCCCTCTTTTATGCATTTCAGATGCTTCTTCCAAAGTTAATCCCTCCGGTACCCTCTTAACCAACCGTGGATACACTGGTGTTACAGGTTTCCATAGCATAAGAGGAAATCTGGGGCGAGTTCTCCAGTTGTAGTTTCTACCACGAAACAGGAAGATCACTCCTCCCTTACCATATATAATCTTCCCTCCAGTTTTCTCCTATCAAAACATAAAAAATAAACCTTTTATTCATGATGTCATACAGGCAATGACGACCGAAAAAAAATGTCACAGCCTGTTCCCTTCACTAACCATATGGACCTATTTTCTCAAATAGAATGATTTTTCAATCTCTTCCAAAAAATGGCTTTCCTATGCTTGGCTTCACAAAAACCATTGTCTACAAGAAAGTGGCATCTAAGTTAGATGATAGTTAAACTCTTAAAGGATATTTACAGAGGACTGTAAATCCTTATCTGATGTTAAAAGAGTAAAGCCATTGACAGAATGTAAAGGATACAATGCCATGATGAATCCATAGAAAAAATAGGAAATGGAAGAAAACAACAGAAGGTGATGAAATCTCATTACAGAATATTGTACACCAGGATCCTTCTCTATGTCCTCTAGGTGAAACAGCCAAGCTTAGCAAACAGCAAATATGATTGTTAGAGCCTTTTCAATCCATTCTGTGGCATGTTAGCAACACTCTGCCCAACATAATCCGTTCTTGAATCTGAACATCATAGAAGGATATTTCTATATTTTCTTCTGTTCCCATGATCTTATTTAGTTCAGGGTGACTCAGTGGCATTCATGAACACAAGGACAAGAGAGAGAGTTCCACTAACAGCTAAGAGTATTTTCCCACAAACTTCCATGCCCAATTTATCACCTCATCATGGGTAAGAGATTGTATAAGGCATGAAGTCAACACTTAGGAATTGCACTTTCAGACAGCATGTATCTTTCAAATGTTCTTTAATTAGCACTACTGATCAACCAAGATCAATAAAGCCAAAAGACGAAAGAGGAAATCACACCAAATCAAACTAATTGACTGCATATATCTTTTGCTCTCATCTTCACAAGGATGAGCCTTCCAGCCAACTAGAAGACTGAAAACTTCACCACATCTCTTTTCTCTGCATCTTTTCAGATTCTCATCAAACATAGTCGCCACTCCTTGTCTCTATCCATCAATCCATAACAAGTTGATGATGCCTCTTTCATATTTGCTTCTGGAAAGAGCATTGTGAGACGCTTCATGATGCAAACCTTGAGCACCAAGTCCAACCAAATTTTTGTAGTATCCCCTTCCCAGCCATAGATAACAGCATAAAAAATGTTTGACATATTTCAGCAGTCATATCTGAAAGGAAAAAGAGTTTTTTTAAAAAAAGAAAAATCTTAAAATGAGAGGTCATCCGTCCTCCTGGTGGCAGAACTTTGTTTACATAATCAATCACATCAATCATGGTTCTCTGCTAATTTCCAATACCACCTCCATATTTCCTAAACATATCAAAGCCAATCCACTGCTCCACAGATTATGAAATCCCAAAAGTTCAGAAGCAGCCCCTTGTCTTATGGCAGTCATCATCCCATAGGTTTCTTTTCAGCTTGTCAAATGTATTCGGGACCACTATAAGGGGCAAGGAAACAGAACGATACACAAAGAGAAGTTCAATAAACACATCATAAAAAAAGGTTGCCTCTGAGCATAAATAAGATCACTTAACATGAGAAACAAGGTACAAAAATCACACAAAGGATGAGTCTCAAAGATGGCAAAAGGATCTCTCACTCATCAAAAATAGGAAGACCCTCCCAAATACCAAGAAATGATAAAAAGAACTATTTGCTTCTAAATGTCATCCAAGACAAGGAAACTTTATTGATAAATTAATCTTTTCCCCTTCCAAACCTCCCAACTTGACAGATGGGACAGAATCTTCTTAACACTGTGAGCCTTGAAGTTTGAAGATGGCATCTAACAAGTCCAGCTATCAGTAGGATAGGAATGTAAGGTAGATCTTCAACCAACAAAAGAGAAATTATTGACTTTTAACCCCCCTCGTACTCAATCAACTATCAATATGACTAAACTAGAATTCACAACTCTAGAAGGCCCAATAAGAAAAGATTATACACTTGAAAAAACTTCTTTACTCCAAAACCACATTGATGAGACAATGCATGAAAGAACCTTTGAAAAATTAACCTCTTCACCAGAGATCATCTGAAGCATAGAAGCATCACACAATATCTTTAAGCTCTTGAGATAACATCATAAAGAACAATGGTATCATATGCAAATCAGAGAATGCTGAAGCATAGAAGCATCACACAATATCTTTAAGCTCTTGAGATAACATCATAAAGAACAATGGTATCATATGCAAATCAGAGAATGCTGATTATTAAATGAGAACCCTGAAACAAGCAACAATTAGAGAACATATTTAACCTTTGACTTCGCATTTCTGCCACTAGATGAATCAGAAGAGCCAAAAACAATTTAATCTGTCTTCAATTGCATAACTGTGAAATACTGCATGAACAAAGGCCCTAATTTCTCCACAATAAAATCCTGTTAAATTCCATATACCATTATCCAATCAACATCGATGATATTAACATAACCAGTGTTTACCTCCCACTTTATGATAGAAATTAATATTTTCATTGAAAATCACTAAGTAGGAAGAAGATTTTCGTTCTGAAATATATTAAGTAATAACAATTTTGAATTTACTGACCTCTAATTGCTGATGGACATTATCCATATCAACTGTGCACACTCCTTTGCATTTTATCTTGCATACCCTCCACCTTTTCCAATGAACATGAATGTTATCTAACATATTATGTGTTAAACCATCTCTACCTGCAAAAAATTGACCATAACTGTCATAACAAAAAAAAGTACAAGAAGTCACGGGTCATAAAAATGAGCATAACATACGATATGTGAATCATGTGCAACAAATTAGCAGCTAATCTTGGGAGGACAGTCCTGAAAAATGATAATGAATAGTACATAATGTACAAGCAAACTGAGCAGCTTGCAAATATGTCATGGACTAACTATTTAGAGATATATGCACAAAGTTTCAGTGACTTTAGAGTATATCCACAAAAAAGGATAACTCACACTGAATTTGTCTTGGTCAAACGAAGTTGCAAAAGTATAATTTCATTACATAGTATCCTGATACATGAAGATAAAAGAAGTTCTCTTTTTGATTTTGATATCATATCACTAATAGTGCAGAGTATTGCTTAACTGAATTGAGTAATAAATGCTTCATTGAACTATCTTACTCAGACTCGTTCATTTATTGCATAATTTATTTCTCACCCAACATGTCTCCATTCGGATATTTAAGGCATTGAATGAAATAAATGATGTTTCCGGCAACTTAATTTAGGTTGTAAAGGGTGAATCTAATTGATCAAAATATTGCTGTCCATGATAATATTTTAGTTGCTAAAATCGGGAGTGAATGCTTATGCAGTTGTATGAAAGTGGATGCCTTAAGGGTCCGTTCTTTTCTAATAAAAAAAATTACCAGGAAACTATGTTTTTCTAGGTAAATATTTTCCGGACAACGTTTAGATAAAAAAATAATTTATCCATATTATTTACACATAGAAAAATGGCTTTAGAAATTTATTACCCATGTTCTTTTGCATTACTATTTTCCTGGATAAGTTGTTAAAATTTATTCATATTTTTCATAATGCCCTTTATACTTTTTAGATATAAAGAGTAATGGAAAACTGAGTTATTGGGCATTGAATGATGATAACATTGAAAATGAGGAGGGGGCATTTTAGGAATAAAATCAAATATTTACTTTACTGGCTACTAGGAAAATGATTTAGCCACCTCCATATGGGTAAATTTTTTTCTATTTCATAGGTAAATACTATATATGGGAAAGCAACTTATTCATCTTGAAAAGTGTAAGAACATAGATAAGTTGGTCAAAAGAGAAGTTGATCAACTTTTTCATTATATTTATCCACAAAAGTGTTGGCCTAAAGCATTTTTAGTAAGAAAGAGCTTGGCAAACATAGCATATTTGAGATTTTGAAAAGATTCTGAAGTGGGTTTGTCATCCTAGATAGAAGATTCCAAATAATAAGGATCCGTTTGGTTGGAGGTAATCTAGCATGGAAAAATAAATCCCATGTCAAATTACCATGTTTAATATGAAAAGTGGAAGAGAGAGGTGGTAAAAAAAGTGGTGAGCCTATGCTTATTTTTTGGAAAGAAAAGGTAAAACAAATACCATGGAAGGTTGATATTTGATAAATTCTCGAGTGATGATAATTCATACTTGATAAAAATATTTCAAATAAAGTATATTTATGATAATTAAATTTGCTTTGATATCTTTCCAAATTTATTCAATAAAGAGCTTTTGCAAAATAATTAAAATATAAATGGTATCATACAAAGGATTATGTGATTATAATTATTATATAAAAATTGATTGAAGATGACAATGCTATCTTAGTATTAAAAAAATATATATTGATGAGCATATTTTTAAATCTAACAATATTCCTATATAGGATTACCTCCAAGCAAACGTAGTAATCTTTTTTCAGAATCATTGTTTGAAAAAATCTTTCCACTAACCAAACATGATAAAAGTTATTTTTCTCTATAATCATTTTTCCAGATAAATGATTCCCAAGAATCATTAGATTATCCCATAATCTAAAATATCCCAACCAAACAGACCATAAGGGTAATACTAGTTGAGTTTTCCAATTCTTGAAAGTAATCATTAGATTATCCCATAATATAATATGCCCCATGAATCAATAGATTATCCCGTAATTTAATATACCCCAACCAAACAGACCCTAAGGATATTACTAGTTGAGTTTTCCAATTCTTGAAAGCAAGAATCCATGCTGTAGTGTGGAATACTTTCTTTACTATGCTCTTACTACCTCACCCTCTCCTGCTCCCTATCCTTCTTTAAAACACATTCCACATAAAAAATTAAAATTACCATGCATTAAATCTCACTCCAAAACCTGGTCGTAATGCCTAAATAGCAAATTGATGGCATGGAAGACCACCTTGTAATATTACAGAACCCTAGTAACTGAACTCCAACAAACCCAAAACCTATACAAGGAAGCCCAACAATTAAAAGAATTATCAATTCTCCAAGCAAATAGTATCAAAAGGCCATTCACTTAAAACATGATCACTAAATAGCCATAGTTAACCCATAACCAATGTCATAGTGATTTTATACATGCATTAAACTGAAAAACCAACTAGGCTTTAATACAAAATATTCAAAAGGCCAACCAAATGTCTAGGGTTGACCCTTTCAAACATTGGGACCAAACAACAAACATGACTAGTATATGAGTCATGTCTCAATATTAATGGTGAAGTTCATGGGCAGACATATGAATACAGCTTTCTTTTTTTAACAAAAATAAATACAACTTTTTATTCTCTACTGCAACCTTATCTGATGGTTATAATTGCATTATTCGCTACCTTGTTTTTCAACCAAAATTTCTACAATTTCAAAATTGAAGAAAACCAAACGACCAGCATGCTGAATCAGAGAGGGAAAAAATGATCATGAAATGTAAGTGCCTTCCAAATATGACACCTGCCATTTAAAGCCATCAAGTTCCACCATATTAACCATGATGGAATCACCAATGAATAAAAAGAAAGCAATACTCAGGCAGAAACAGACCACAACTCCCCCTTTTCATTTGTTTCCAAAAAAGCCACTATGGTGAATATTTTGTTTTTTCTTTGCAGCACAAAAACCAATCCAGCAAACTCCATAAAGTTTTTAGATACTTTAGAAAATCCATAAATCTAAAAACTTTCATGAAATAAAAGGCACAAGCATCAAAACGAACCGATGTTCAATTGTCTCCTAGTCTTCAAGCACCCCTTGACCAACTCCTTGATCTCCTCCTGCGTCAGCGGCTCTCCCAAAATCTGCTCTCTCGATGCCGCATGGTACTTGGGCCCCGACCCGGCCAGGAAAGGCCCCGGCGACTGCACCGGCTTCATCCCCTTCTTCCCCGGCGGCGGGAGTTTAAACGAGTCGAACTCCGGCAACTTCTTCCTGCTCGGTGGGAGCGGCGCCCGCCCTGTCCAAGGCCTGGGCATCGTGCTCGGCCCGATTGGCAGAAACGGAGGCTCCCTCAGCGCCAAAGGTTTCACCTTCGGCGTCTCCGTGTAACTATACTGGAACTCAAAGGGCGCCCCCTCGATCCTATACGTAATTCCCTTCTCCCCGACAGAAATCCCGGTCTCCCTGTCCGGGGGAACAGTAGCAGTCCGGGAAACCTTAGCAATCCGGCGGAAGGCGGGGTGGGAGGAAGGGGAGCTAGGGCTTTTAGGGTTTAGAGGGGGCTTGGAGTACTTGGAGGCTTTGCCCGGCTTGGAGGGGGAGGAGGGGGTGCCGTGGGACCGGAAACCGGCAGGGGAGGGGGGCGGGTCGTCGGCGGCGGTATCCTCAGCGATCATGAGGGCGGAACGGTGGTGGTGGAGGCCGTCCTCGATCTCCTGCTGGAAGCGGCGGCGCCTGAGGAAGGGCTCGGCGTCAGCGTTATTCCACCGGGAGAAGCGGGCCTCGGGGGAGCGGGCGGGGCGGTGGGAAGGGGTCGCCGGATTCGACTGGAAGAGGGGGAGGGGAGCGGCGAATTTGAGGGCCATCGGTCGGTGGATTCCAGCGGGGACGAGCGGGGACGAGGAAGAGCGAGTTTATCCGCTTCACTTCATAAAATCCGCCGAGGTCAGGAAGTAAACAGGTGAGGACCGTTTGATTAACAAGTTTGCGTTCTCGAGTCCATGGAAAAATTGGAAAGGTAAAATTATTTACGAGTCCCTCGTGGTATAGCACTAGAGCGCAAATACAAACAAACAGCAGGTAGCGAAACCATTCCGAGGTCCCTCATCTATGCAGAAATTATTTTATGTTGAAAAAAGACGCTCAAATAGTCAAATTATACAAATGGAGACACCATGGATACTTTTTTTTTTTTTTTTTTTTAATCGAGTTGAATTTTAACAGGGATATTAAGGTTCGATCGATCTCAAATCCAGTTTTGAACATGAATATTTTAAATTAAGTCGAGCTCAAATCACTGGCCACTAAATTTAACTTGGCTTAATTGCACTCTTAATCTTAGCACTCGATCTTTTTTGGATAAGCTATTCAATGATCGGTTAATATTTGTATATTTAGCCTACTCTTGAATGACTCCCTCATCAATGGATAAGACATTCGCCATACATTCATCCATCTCTTAAATCACTCTCCATTGCTTGGCCTATTCTCTATTAATGATTAAGGCATTGCTTAGTTAAAATCATCCGACCTACTTCAAGTGATGTCATATGCCCTTTGTTAATTTGGTCAGCCTACGGACTTCTACTATTGGTTAGGATACGGTGTGAATATAAGGACATGACTAATGTAGGATAATTGCATGCAAGAATATTATATTTGATCCATGAATTTGTTTATTTCTATGTTACCTATCTTTAGAACGCATAGAAAATTTGATGGTGAACTATGGGCAGCATGAGGATGATGATATGCAGATCTAAGAAATAAATATAGCTTTCAACCACCACCAATGCTAGGTCCAATTAAGTATTCTTCCAATAGAAAATAGATATTTTGTTTTATAAGTTCAGTCAAATAGGAAATGTGTTGTAATTGACGCCCCCGGTTTTGCAATTTACATTAAAAGAAAAGACAAATAAAAAGATTTTTTTTTTTCTTTTAACATTAGAAATCTAGGTAGACTTAAAACATTAGCCACCCTTAATTTAGCCGGGTTGTCCCTGGAAATAAACTCGAATTTTTTATTGAGATTTCTCTTATTTGAAACATAGAGCAGGGGCTAGGATAGCAAGCTAGAGTCGAATAAGAGGAAATTAATGATCTTCCTTCGTGAGCAACTAGTCACTATTTCAAACAAATTTGATAATTTAGGCCAATTAGAGAACTTTGAAGGCTCATGTACATCAAGGTGCAAACTTTTCATAAGCTTATTTAACATATTGTTGTTTCCAGTTTTATAGCTGTTGTGGTAATCTGGTTTAATATAAAATAATTATCGATTCATCGGTTGGATCGATTTTAATTTTGACCCGTCAACCAGATCAGTGCACCTGAAGACAATATTTCTTAATTCAATGAGGGCTACAGTTCATTTTAATGGAAAGGATATATTATTACTTCATTGATATATTATTATTTCATTCGGCTTCATGTCTTCAGCCTGATTCGAAGAAGATGCCCTCGAAATATATCATTATTTCGTTCGGCTTCATGTCTTCAGCCTGGTCCGAAGAGAATGCCTCTGGAATATATTACCATTTTGTTCGGCTTCATGTCTTCAGCCTGGTCCGAAGACGATACTTCTGAATATATTGTTTATCCCTTCGACTTCACGGTAAGCAGTTCTTTATTTTCTAGTTTACTCCGAAGGAGATAAATCTGAAGCATATAGCTAACATCTCTTCGGACCATTCCAAGGAAGACAGTCCGAAGAGGTAGTTAGGTTCATTTTGAATCTCCTCTAAAGAGAGTGTATCTGAAGCATGTGAACAATCTTTCGACCTGAAACAGTTGAAGGTTGTTCTAGTTGTTATAACCACCCACATGATTGATAGTTCCAGCTTCGATATCCATGGAATAACTAATTTTCGACCGCCACTACTTAATGTTATAAGGAAGTTACGTTAACTAATTTCCATAACTGTAAGTAGTTACACCCATGCCTATAAATATCGGTAAGAAGGAACACTCGAGATAAGCCAACTCCAGGCAAGTTAGAGCTAGTCCACAGCTAGCTCTTTCAATGCCATTCCACTATGCTTTCCCTTTCCATTTTTTACTTCATTTTGCTCTCAAATTCTCCATTTTGCTACCTAAATTCTTGCTAACTTTGGCATCAAAGTATCCCTTACTGAAGAAATTCCGGTCAGGGGATTTGTTTTGCATGCTTCCATCGACGATGAACCAGCAGGCAAGTTGCTCCGTCCGGTCAGCGAGGATTTAGCATCAACAGATGGGCGCGCTAGGAAGGGGAAAATCAATTTCCTATGGTTAAGGAGAACATTGACAAAGCAAGAATGATGAAAGGAAAGATCCAGAATGCTTCTACGAGTAGGGAGCACCCTGCTTCTCAAGTGAACAACCCTCTGGTGGACAATGATATGCCACCTCCTATGTTGATGGTAGGGCAACAGCAATTCGAGGTCCTTTTGAATCGAGTTGATATCCTGATAGTTCTAGTCCAGATTCTTCAAGAAACTACCATTCAAAGGCAGTGCCCTCCAGCCACCTCTCAGCCCAGTCATCGAGCTAGGGGAAGGGAAGATCGATGCTGGGAATCTACCCCAAGTTCTTAACAAATTCGATCTTCTCATGAGCATTACAGCTCCTAGCCAAGCAGGCATATGGAGGATCACCATGGCAAAAAAAGAACTAGACATTCCCTTTCTATTTCTTTTGGAGATTCTACACCTGGAGAAGTCAGGCGAAAAGAAATAAACTTTGATTTTGAAGAGAAGTTCAAGTTACTGGAGTCACAGATAGCCAGGCTCACTAATCAAAGAAGAGGTGACGAAGTTATGACTTACAATTCTCAACCTCCTTTCTCCAATCGGATCATGGCCAAAGTCATCCCTTGGTATTTTAAGATTCTACAACTGAAGGCTTATGACGGAATTGCCAACCCCCTTGATCATTTGGAAAGTTATAAAGCTCACGTGATGGTACAAGGGACGTCGGATGCATTGTATTGCCTCACTTTCCCTGCTACCTTAAGGAAAGCTGCTTGAATATAATATTCGAGCTTACTGCCGGGCACTATCCATTCTTTTGCTGAGCTGGAGCGGCTGTTTATTTCATATTTCAGAATATGTCGAAAGATACCGCGTAACATAGATAGTTTATTCCTCCTTCAATAGAATGAAGGAAAAAGTCTTAAAGAGTTTGTTATCCGATTCAATTCGGCCACTTTGGAGATCCTAGATTTTAATGAGCACGTGGCCATGTCAGCCTTGAAAAAAGGTCTCAGATCGTCCAAGTTTACTTTTTCCCTGGATAAAAGGTTCCCTACGAGCTATGCTGAACTACTGGCAAGAGCTCAAAAGTATGCTGCTGCTAAGGAGCAAGCTACGAGTCGTAGACTCGTCAAAGGGAGGCACCCTTCCAAGAAAAAGAACATCAAGGGATCAAATGTGCCATCTCTTCCAACAATGCCCCATTCCCAGATGCAGTCCCAAGTCCAAGCAACAGGGCAATCGGTTCGACTCCTACACTTCCCTCAACTTTCCAAGAGAGAAGATTCTATTGAAGATAGAAAAAGAAAACTACTTGCAAAGGCTACGTCCCCTGAAAACCTTCATTAAAGCGAGAGACAAGAATAAATATTACCGATTCCATCGGGACCATGGCCATAATACTGAGAAATATTTTCAGCTTCGAGATGTTATCGAGGACTTAATCAAAAGAGGATACCTGGAAAAGTACGTTAATCGTTCGGAGCCTCAAGCTGAAGCAACTGCTTTTCAAAGAGCAATTGATGAAGCCGAATTGCCTCACCAAAGGCTGACCGATGGGAGGGTCGACATGCTTCATCGTTCAATCAGCAGGAGGAATGAAGCTGAAGAAGATAACCCCCAAGACTTAAAGGCAAAAATTCCATTAGCTTCTTAGATGAAGATCTCCAAGGAGTTCAACTCCCATATGATGACCCTATTGTGGTTTCTGCTGTAATTGCAAAATATGATGTATGAAGAATTCTGATAGATAATGGAAGTTCTGCTGATATTTTACTGTATGATGCTTTTCTTAGAATAGGATTATCTGGTAGTGAGCTACAAAGGTCACCTATTCCTTTAACTGGATTCAAAGGAAATCAAGTTGGAGTTGAAGGAGAAATGGTTTTGCCCGTAACTCTTGGCACTGAACCATGCCAAAAGACGCTTCCCATCAACTTCATAGTAGTACAAACGCCTTCAGCTTATAATGCAATTTTGGGACGTCCAGCTTTAAATAAATTTTGAGCCATAGTATCGACCTACCATCTTTTGGTATGATTTCCCACCAGACATGGCATCGGAGAAATGAAAGGGGATCAAAGGGTTGCTCATCAATGCCTAATGATCCAGGATAAACAATCAACCAATCCCTTAATACTTGATCAGTTAAATCCAAGAGACAGAACTGAAGACTGTGGAAAACCAGTAGAAAAGACCCTCTCTGTGTCTTTGTCTAAAGACGACCCAATGAAATTTATACAAATTGGCAGTTTATTAGATGAAGAGACAAAAGCAAGGCTGATTAGCTTCCTCCTAAGTAATGCCGCTATTTTTGCTTGGGCAGCTTCAGATATGCCTGGAATTCCATCTGAAATAATTACACATCTGTTGGAAGTAACCCCCAACTATAAGCCAGTTCGGCAAAAGAAAAGGAACTTTGCTCTGGAGAGACAGAGAGTCATTGATGAAGAAGTCAACAAACTCCTTGAAGCCAAATTTATAAGGAAAGTATAATATCTGAATTGGCTGGCCAATATTGTGATGGTAAAGAAATCTAATAGCAAATAGAGGATCTGCATTGATTATATGGATCTTAATAAGGTTTGCCCAAAAGACAGCTTCCCTTTGTCGAAGATAGATCAACTAGTTGACGCCACTGCTGGTCATCAACTATTGAGCTTTATGGATGCTTTCTTAGGATATAACCAAATCTGAATGGATCCTGAAGATGAAGAGAAAACTGCTTTCATCACAGAAAAAAAGGACTTTACTGCTATAAAGTGATGCCATTTGGGTTAAAAAATTCTGAAGCAACTTTTCAAAGACTGATCAATAAAGTGTTCAAGAATCAAATATAGAAAAATATGGAAGCTTATGTTGATGATATGATTGTGAAGAGTCTTCATAGGTCTGACGATATTGAAGACTTAAGAGAATCCTTTGACACTCTTAGATGCCATAAGATGAAGCTGACTCCGACTAAGTGCACTTTTGGTGTAATCTCAGGGAAGTTCTTGGGATTCTTAGTCACCAAGCGAGGGATTGAAGTTAACCTGGAAAAGATTCAAGCCATTTGGACCATGAAACATACCTCTTGCAAGAAAGAAGTGCATCAGCTGACGGAAAGAATCGCTTCTTTTAGTCGATTTATTTCTCTATCAGCAAAAAGATATCTTCCTTTTTTCAAAGTTCTTCGTCAAACTCAAAGTTTCGAATGGTTAGAAGACTGCAGGATTGCTTTTGATAAGTTGAAAGAATACTTAAAAAACCCTCCTTTACTTTCTAAACCTTGTGAAGAAAAAAATCTTTATTTGTACTTTTTATCTCGGATGAAGCGGTTAGTTCGGTACTTATTCGAAAAGATGCCAACCACTTGTAGAAGCCGATCTACTATACTAGTTAAGTACTGCATGAGATGAAAGTATGATATCCTAGAGTGCAAAAACTCATTTTCTCCTTGGTGGTTGCAGCGAAGCATTTGCGATCCTATTTTCAAGCTCACACCGTTGTAGTTTTGACGGATCAGCCCCTGAAGACCATTCTGCGCTACCCCGACACTTCAGGAAGAATAGCTAAACGGGTCATTAAATTGGGAGAGTTTGACATTGACTTCCAACCTAGATCAGCAATGAAAGCACAAGTCTTGGCTGATTTTATAGCCGAATGCACTTGGGAATCAGATGATCATCAATTAAGGTCCGAAGAGGAAGGAACCACCGAAGAAGATCTGGAGTTCATATGGATGCTTCATGTAGATGGCGCTTCCAACACCAATGGCTGTGGAGCTGGTCTCATTTTGGCTAGTCCGAATAGTCAAGTCATAGAATATGCTCTTCGTTTTTCTTTTCAAGCTTCAAATAATCAGGCAAAGTATGAAGCACTCACTATTGGACTCAGAATTGCTCAAAAGCTGGAGATTAAAAAGATTAAAGTCTTTTCAGATTCGTAGTTGATGGTGAATCAAGTAAAAGTTGAATTCGAAGCCCAAAACCTATTATGATTTAGTATCTGGAGAAGGTGCAAAGCCTAATATCCTAACCGGAATATTTTGAGATTGTTCACGTACCCCGAACGAAAAAATTTTGGGCCGATGCTCGTTCACGTCTTGCAACCACTGCCTTAGACTCCCTTGACCGGACATATGTGGAATATCTTGAAAATCCCAGCATATCCGAATCGACAGCGGAAGTATATCCGATTGAACGTGAGTCCTCATGGATGGATCCCATCCTTAAATTTTTGAATGAAGGCACGTAACCTTAAAACAAGCTTGAAGCTAAACGGCTTCATTAGATTGCTTCCCAATACATGATCTTAGATGGGACTTTATATAAAAGATCCCTTACACAATCTTTGTTGAAAAGCTTGGGACTTTCAGATGCCGATTATGCTCTCAAGGAAGTGCATGAAGGTATATATGGAGATCACCTGGGGGGTAGTTCCTTAGCTTATAAAATAATTCACCAAGGCTATTGTTGGCCGACCATTCAAAAGGATTCTACAGAATTTGTCTGAAGGTGTGATCAGTGTCAGAGGTACTCTAATATACAAAGATGGCCTACAAATCAATTGACCCCGTTGACAGCTTCTTGGTCTTTTTCTCAGTGGGAAATTGATATTCTTGGCCCATTTTCTCCAGCTTCCGGATAATGGAAATTCCTTATAGTGGCAATTGATTACTTCACCAAATTGATCGAGACTGAACCACTAGCACAAATTACTGAGACAAAAGTTGAAAATTTTGTGAGAAACTTTATTATCTTCCGTTTTGAAATTCCTTATACCATTATTATCGATAACGGAAGGTAATTTGATAATCCGAAGTTCAAAAGCTTCTGTACACAATATCATATACTCCATAAGCTAACTTCCGTGGGTCATCCTCAGTCTAATGGAGAAGCTAAAGTGACCAACAGAACTATTCTTCATGGTCTCAAAACCAGATTAAATGATACAAAGAGACTATGGGCTGATGAGTTGAATTCATTTCTTTAGGCATATCGAACTACTCCTAGAACAGCTACTGGTGAATCTCCATTTCACTTAGCTTATGGCACTGAGGCAATCCTTCCTGTAGAAGTCTCCTTACAATATCTAAGGATTGATCATTACAAAGAACCTGAAAACTCAAAATGCTGAAGAGTTGATCTGGATTTGTTACAAGGCACTCGACTCCATGATCAGCTGAAGATGGCTACTTATCACCAAAAGGTTGCCAAATATTACAACTCTCGCGTAAAAGAATGAACTTTTCATCCTGAGGACTTGGTCTTGCGAAAATCTGAAGTGTCCATGCTAGTTGAACAAGGCAAACTTTTTCCTACTTGGGAAGGTCCCTATCGGATTAAAGAAGTCATCCGTCCCGAAACTTACTGGCTTGAAACTTTATAAGATACTTTGTTGTCTCGGCCTTGGAATGTGAAAAATCTTTGCAAATATTATCAATAAAAATCCTTATTCACAGAATTATGTTGAAATAAGAGATGGACTTAATCATCCTGTCTTAATCTTTATTAAAAGGTATAAGGATGATCCACGTGATCTATCCTACGAAGTACCGAGATGGACTTGATCAGCCTATCTTAATCTTTATTAAAAGGCATAAGGATGATCTACGTGATCTACCCTACGAAGTACCGAGGTGTGCTTGATTAGCCTGTCTTAATCTTTATTAAAATACATAAGGATGATCTATGTGATATATCCTATGAAGTACCGAGATGGACTTGATCAGCCTGTCTTAATCTTTATTAAAAGGTATAAGGATGATCTACGTGATCTATCCTATGAAATGCCAAGGAGGGCTTAACCGTTTGTTTCATTCTCTGTCAAAAATATGGATGACCTACGCGGTCTATTTTATGACAAATTTGATAAAGTATAAAGTAAATCCGACAACATGTCGAGGTATACCCACTCAATATGTATGTTGTCTTTCATCAGCAATAATCTTCTTGGAGAAAGGGAATGGTTTCACATATCAAATTCTCTTATTCGGGATATTAATAGCAAAATTATTTAAAGCTTAGTTTTCTATCCAGTCGATTCTGTTTAATATGATCTAAAAAATCCAAATTCTGAAATTGAGAAGATCACCTATATGATAAACTAATTTGTTTAGGTTCTTCAAGATTCAAGTTGGTATTATTCTGAATTCGAAATCTTAGTATTATTTTAAGCCCGAAGACTTGGTATTATTTCAAGTTCGAAGACTTGGTATTATCTTAAATCCGAAGACTTGATATTATTCTGAATTCGAAGTCTCAGTATTATTTTGAGTTCGAAGACTTGGTATTATTTTGAGTCTGAAGACTTGGTATTATTTTTAAATCCAAAGACTTGGTATTATTTTGAGTTTGAAGTCTCAATGTTATTTCTAAGTCTGAAGATTTTCTCCTAAGATAAATTTTCATTTGAAAATTTGAGATGAAAGTTAATATACTCGTCGGAAGAGTTGCTTATTCACAAATTCTTTATGATCAATAAGATCATCATTCAACATCTTACTTCCGATGAGTTTATACTTAGTAAATATTTCATTGAAGTATGATTCATTTGGAAAGAAAAAAGTTTTATTCATGAAAAGTGGTACATGTACATTATCTTTTAAAAAAAAATCCTATGGATCGGCTTCAGCTTGAATGTCTTCAGCTTGGATGAGGTCAATTGGGTCAGCAACCATTACTGTTTCCTCTTCAACTACTTCTTCGGTTGTGACATGTACCTCTTTAGAAGGACCTTTTAGCGATCTAGGCTCTTCTGTTTCTTCAAGATTGAATAGCTGAACATTCGAAATATCGAGATTTGGATAAAAATTCTGCACTTCTTTTATCCCATCATTAAAACCCGCTCGGTAGCTGAAAGTTCTAGCTTCGGTTATTTCATCATCAAAAGTCGAAAACTTTTTGTAGTCCTCGACTGCCCTATTTATTTGATCCTTTAAGGTTTTTATTTCTTCAAGCGATACTTCAGCTCTCTTGATTACTTCATCGACCTTTTTGACCGCTTCTTCAGTCTTCTGCTGAGCTTCCCTGGCTGAATGCTTTAAAGAACGAATTTTCTTCTTCTTTTTCTTAAGTTTTGTCTCTTGTTCATAATTCTTTAATTGATCCTTCTCTAGTTCGACCTTCAGATTCTGAACTGTAGTATCGCTTTGAGCAAGCTTTTCCTCCATGGCCTGCTTCAACTCCTCGGATATCTCTTTCTCAGTCTTGGCCGTTTGTAGTTTTTCTTTCATTCCCTTATTGTAGTTTTTGAATTCGATGATGCTATCTTCCATAAAGGTGACATCGTGAACCAACTGCATTGATCACATGGAATATGAAGTTAGCAAAATTGAATATTATATGAAAAGGATGAAAAGAAGAAAAGATATTCACCTTCAGCATAGATGAAAATGCCGAATCAGATATATCCTCGATGCATCGGGTTTTGCTGACTTCCCAATCCTGAGGGAGGAGAGTATGCTTCAGTATCTTCCTGGCCAATTCGGGGTTCGCCAAGCCCCATCCATCAGAAAATGTTGAAAAGTCTACATGATATTCCCTGTTTGTTGGGGCGTTCCTCCCTGAACCCTCTTCGGTCTGAGGAGACTTTCCTTTTGCCTTTCTTTTGTCCTTTGGAGAGGCAAGGAGCGGCTCTCTGATGGATGGAGTTGGGATGGATCGTTCCGGAGAAGGCAATGGGGGTGAGCTCCTTGGAGGAGGTTCCATTGGGGGCACATAATCTTCATCAGATGTGGCCCTTGTCGGAGCTATGTTGGAAGTCCCTTCGGTCATGGCCTTCTTTCGGACTTCGGTTTCCTTTTGCTGAACCGGCACTGGTCTCTTTCTGGAGGCATGTTGAAGTCTTTCAAGATTAGGCTTCATCGGTTTACATGCAATCAAAGAAAAAAGGATTCTCAGATTAGTTATCGGAAGGACAAAAAAAATAAATTTAAAGCCGACTATTTCTATACCTAATGCTGGAAACTCGCTGATATGAGCGAGGTGAAAGTTCTGTTCCCTCAACAGTTCTTTAGCCAGAGGAACTCTAGGACTTGATAATATCTTGAAGTCCTTTTGATTGACCTTCAAGACTTTCTTTCCAGCATTTGCATCTAAACGCGGATTCTTCCATTCGATGTTAAAACCCCAAGATGGATAATAGATGAAGAAAAAACAGGGTTTCCATCCATATATGGCACTGAAAGTTTCCTTAATTAGTCTTCGGCCTAGACGAGGACCGATGACCCACCATCATTCACCATGAAAATCCTTTTTCAGTACGAAGAGGGAAGTGAACAAAGAAGTTTTGGGCTCTACATTATGGAGTTTACAAAGGACTAAAAACCCACAAATGTTTCTAAAGCTGTTTGGGGTCAATTGAGCTGGGACTACTTGATAAAGGTTAAAAATCTTCACAAAGAAGGGATGAAAAGGAAACCTAAGACCAGCTTTTAAGTGGTCCTCGCATACAGCAATTGACCCGGGAGGAAGATGGATAATCCTCTCATCTAGTTTGGGAAGAAATAACTTAAAAGTCCTAGGAAAATGGTAATCATTCCGAAGACTCTCTACCCTAGTATGAGATAATGAACTGATAATGGTTTCTAGAGAAAGTTCGGAACCTCTCTTTTTAACAGGGCCTCCACTTCCAGAGGGTTCATCTCTTGTTGAACCCTTGCTAATGGCTGGGTTACCTAGTGACTCAGATAGTATAAAAAAAAAGAAAGAAAAAAAAGACCCCTACCTCCAGGTAAAGACAAGGTAACCTGTTGAAGGTAAATAATGGTGCGGGACGGGAGGAAGAAGAAGAAGATTTCAAAGAAAATGCGGAAGTTCATCCCGTGGAGACTTCCCCTTTTTATATGTGTAGGACGATAGAGTTTTTCTCAGGAAACTGACAATCTTCTTGGTCGTCAACGTATCGGCAGCGCCGATCGTGGGTGCGAATTGCTAAGGGACGTCCATCAATAGACTATCAGTTACGATCCGCAAGAAATGTCATGGACGGTCGAGATGAGCTCTCAGCATGATAACTAAGGCTCAGGATGATGCCAAGCATACTTTCTTGATTAAATGAAAGTCCCATAAAAATTCTTTTTAATAAAGAGGATCAATTAGGTTTTTTAAGTCTGCGCCATCTTTTTGAAGCATCAATAAGGGGCTGACACCTGTCCTTAGCATGATCTCCAAGCCATAAATCAATTATTATAAACGACAAAATCGACGATCTGCCATCATTGGTTATTTTCTTTTCATTCATAAACGACAAACTCTAATTACTCCCATTTTTTGAAATAAAATTATTTCAAAATTGGGAATGGGGGGCAGCTATTGTGGTAATCCGATTTAATATAAAATAATTGTCGGTTCATCAGTTGGGTCGATTTTAATTTTGACCCGGCAACCAGATCAATGCACATGAAGATAATATTTCCTTAATTTAATGAGGGCTACAGTCCATTTCAATGGAAAGGATATATTATTATTTCATTCGGCTTCATGTCTTCAGCCTGGTCCGAAGAAGATGTCTCTGGAATATATCATTATTTCGTTCAGCTTCATGTCTTCAAACTGGTCCGAAGAAGATGCCTCTAGAATATATCATTATTTCGTTCGGCTTCATGTCTTCAGCCTGGTCCGAAGAGGATGCCTTTGGAATATATTACCATTTCGTTCAGCTTCATGTCTTCAGATTGGTTTAAAGAGGATACTTCTAAATATATTGTTTATTCATTCGGCTTCATGGTAAGCAGTTCTTTATTTTTTGGTTCACTCCGAAGGAGATAAATCTGAAGCATATAGCTAACACGTCTTCGAACCATTCCAAGGAAGACAGTCCGAAGATGTAGTTAGGTTCATTTCGGATCTTTTCTAAAGAGAGTATATCTAAAACATGTGAACAATCTTTTGACCTGAAACAGTTGAAGGTTGTTCAAGTTGTTATAACCACCCACATGGTCGATAGTTCCAGCTTCGATAACCATGGATAACTAATTTCCGACTGCCACTACTTATTGTTATGAGGAAGCTACGTTAACTAATTCCTATAACCGTAAGTAGTTACACCCATGCCTATAAATATCGGTAAGAGGGAACACTCGAGGTAAGCCAACTCCAGGCAAGTTAGAGCTAGTCCACAGCTAGCTCTTTCAACGCTATTCCACTCTGCTTTCCCTTTCCATTTTTCACTTCATTTTGCTCTCAAGTTCTTTATTCTGCTGCCTAAATTCTTGCTAACTTAGGTATCAGAGTGTCCCCCATTGAAAAAATTTCGGTCAGGAAATTTATTTTGCGGGCTTTCATCGATGGTGAACTGGCAGACAAGTCGCTTCGTCCGGTCAGCAAAAATTTAGCACCAACAATAGATATTGTTTCAAACTTTTTTATGAACTTGTTTTGTCTTTTTTGCTAATCATTACATATATTTTTCCGCGATACCATACCATAAAATAGAAGATAAGCAAGGGTGAGATTATCATATACTATAAATTAGATCACGCTAAATAGAGCTGTCAATATGGGCTGGCCCGGCCCGACCCTAACCCATTTGGGCTTGCATTTTATGGGCCGGGCCGGGCTAGGCCCACTTACACAAATGGGCCAAAAAAATCCAACCTGGCCTGGCCCTATATTGGTCGTGGGCTAGGGCCAGGCCAGCCCCCTATAAGGGCCGTGGGCTAGGACCGTGGGCTAGGACCGTGGACTAGGGCCGTGGGCTAGGGCTAGGGTCGTGGACATAGAGGTAATTCAGCAGGAGCTGACACAATGTTACAACACAAGCAGGAGAGGATGGTAGTGAGATAACAGATCCAAGATAGAAGAAAAGATAACTATTTCAATATAATTTCTTTGTGAGCTTTAAATGACAGAATCACATTCCATGCAACAGCTACAAAATTTGTAGCAAGAACCAGGCATTGAAATCATACAAGTATATAGCCCTCACCTCAGCATGATGATGGCTATTGACGTCGCGAAAGAGCTGGCGTCACCACCGGCATCATCGGCTGTTTCTTCTTCCTTCGTCGAAATAGGAGAGCAATGCAGCAGCAAAGCCCTGATCGGCCGATCCCGAACTCCCGATGAATCAAAAATTCGGAAGAAGTTTGAATCGCTGGAAGCCCAAAACTATCGAGTATGGTCATATCGAAGTGGAAATGGGAATGGAAACAACCGAACACTGCAAACATGGAAGGGAAGTGAAAACGATGCAGAAAATTGGAAAAAAAATAAAATATCTTTCTATTTTAAGTTTAAAGTTTTAAACTTTTAATTTAACATGGATCGTGGTTTACTTTGGTAAGTGGACCTGGTAACCTGTAATCCATTTACCATTTTCAGTTTTGAATCTTTTAATTTTAATATATATTTTTAAAAAAAATTCTTAGCCCATGAGCTGATCCGGTCCTAACCCTGTTGAGCCCATGGGCTACAGGGGCTGGGCCAAAAACCAACCCACTTACATAAATGGACCAAATTTTTTCAGTCCAATCCGATCTATTTATAGGACTAAATTGGCTGGCCCATGGATTCTAGCATATTTTAACAGGTTTAATGCCAAACCTTGTAAAAGCTAATAGATTTACAACAAAAACATAAATAAGTTTTGTATTCGAAGACCGTACCAAATTTATGGTCTATAAAGTATCAATGGTCAATCACGTGCTCTTGCACGTGACACTGCTCATAAATTTGTAGGTGTCTTCTAGATAGCATGATGTTAAAAAAATAAAAATAAATAAAAAATAACATTATGTGGTCCGTACGATTGATGGGTCCCTCAGCACATCGAGACAAACACCTATTTCTTGCCGGATTCCAGGTCTGGGATGTTCATTGGACCACGTCGATCACATCGTCACATGTCACGACAAATCCGTAATTGCGAATCATGTCCGATTCTGATACGGGCTCCGTCGGTCCGGAAGCCCAATTCGTACGGGACTCCATACACGGCCGATGGGATGCGTCTGGGAGACACACGGGCGGTTGATCTGATATCCGCATAGAGCACTCATGGACTCACCCGTACTTGAATTACTTTCAATCTGTGTATTCGCCCCACTTCATACAGTACGCGGAAGATCGCCCCCCAGAATCCAAGTTCGTGCACCGCGGAATCCCAGGCCTCCCCCGCCACGGTGGGCTCAGGTTAAGCCCTCGCAGCCCCATCCCCGAGCTCGTGTGAGCCTCCGCCGTTCTCCAAGCTCGGAATTTTGCGGACTAGAGATCGATTATTGGGCAGACTCGGCCGTCGAGGCCAGGGGTGGGGGTAAGGATGTCTTCGTCGGCGGCGGTCAAGGGGACCGGTAGCGGCGGCGGCGGGAAGGGGAAGGGGGTGGCCTCGCCGGAAGGGTCGAAGAAGGTGGATGGATCAGGGAAGGTGGTCTCGGTCTCCAAGCAGAAATCTGTGATCATGGCCTCCAAACCGGTGGTATTCCTCTGGCCCTCGTGATTTTTTTTCGGGAAAGTTTCGATCTTGCTTGAGAATTCGTGTGGTATCGGTTGTGGTACGTGGATTTGTTGCTGGGTGGTCTCGCAATAAATTTTTTGTTGGAGTTGAGAGAGATGCAGCGGAGGATTCACGCTGTTTGATCAAATCTTAATGTAAACATTTAATCGCTGCTTTGGTTTTCCTGTTTTATTTGATTTGTGGTTTTAGCAAGCAAATTTTAATTTTGTCCCATTTCCTGAATTATCCGATTGAGAATTTAGCAGGAAAATTGTTTGGTTTTGGTAATTTTTGTTCTTTATGCTGTTTATTTTTTAAATTTCAGATCCACCAATTTGACGGTTATTTTTTTCTGTTAAAAAATTCTGTACATCTATTTTCTTCTATTTCCATTCGTTTTACTCTAAATTAAATTAATCCTTCTAATTGGATCATTTTTATGTTAGGCATTATTTTAATGGAAATTTTGGAATGCAAGCATTTGCTTTTATTTTGGCTAATGATTTTTAATTTGGGGTTTTGGAGCAACAGTTGACTAGTTAATTTCTTTTAATCCCTTAAATTCCAACTAGAGTGCTCATTTACTTCATTTTTTTCTCTCTTTTCATCTTTCTTTGTTTGATTTATGTAAATCTTGATTTTGGAACAAAGGTGAAAGAAAAATCATCATCAACTTTTGCCAAAAGTGTTACCAAAACAATAACGACTAAAGTGAAGGCCGAGAGGAAGGTCTATACTTTGCCTGGCCAGAAGCATGACCCTCCTGAAGAGGTTGTAGACTTGCGCAATCACTTCTTCTTCTTTTTTTCAATTATTCTAAGATGATAAATTTCTTGGAAAAATTTCTTATGCTATGGTTCTCGAACTCTTCATGGCAGAGAGAACCCTTGCGGATATTCTATGAATCCTTGTTAAATCAGATTCCATCAAGTGAAATGGCAGAGTTATGGTAAGACTATTATTCTCATCTATCAGATTCCATCAAGTGAAATGGCAGAGTTATGGTAAGACTATTATTCTCATCTAGGTTTCACACCCTCCCTTTCCAGCATGCTAAAATGGAAAATAAATTAAGTTACTTGAGCTTCTACATTGTGAATATTACTTTCTTTGTTCGGTTGTAGTTTGTGATTGGATTCTTATTGTTCTGCTGAGTTTATTACATCTCTTATAATTTCAATTAAAAATAAAACTCATACATTTAGTTTTCAATATATGGTTTTTTATATGCATTATAGATCACCGCAAGAGAAGTGGTCAAATGTAAGGTATTATGGTTGTCTTGAACCTAGTGTTTGATGACAATATGCTGTTCTATGGAACTTAGAGAGAATGCTTTATTAACACTTCATTTCTATCCTGTTATACATTTCTGTTCAATGAACTCCCCTTTTTACTTGTACTTTTACTTTCCTGATGTTTGACTCAAAGGTTTTTACCATGCTGCAGGTAAGATCATATTAAGTTTTATGCATAATAGCATGTTGAATCTGCCAAATAATTGAGCTAGTGATTTCCAATTTATGATTTATAGTTTGCAATGCATTTCTGCATTTGTAAGTTTTGCATCATTATATAGATGATCGATTTGTTTCTTTTCATGAAACCTTGATTATTTTAGTCAATTGCAATAATGTAAGAAAATTATGTATTAAGCTTAGTACATATTCTTTACATCATGTTGGGGCATATGAAAAGGTAGAAGGGATTTAATCAGGTAAGACATACTATAGTATTGATTTTTTTAAGTCTGTAATTTCCATACTACTACAAATACTAGACTGCACTGCCTACTTACCCTGTGAGACGAAACAAAGTGACAAAGGAAAGAAAAATCAAACTATTGAAATTATTTGCTTGATTTTTAGAAGGCTTTGGTTTCTGCATTAGCGCTCGGTCTGACTTCCCAGTGATATAGAGGTTGCATCGCAAAGGCAAGATTTGGAGTGAAAACCATCAATTGATACATTGCTTTTTGTTTTTTTATCATCTTTTGCAAATATCATGCATAATTGCGAGCAAAGTTGACTGATCAAAAGATATTCACTGAAGGGATTTTTGACCATTTTTAACTGAATAAGAAGCATAAGCAGCAACTTGCACTGTTTTGTTATCTCATGCAGGTAAAGCTTAAACTCAATAAAAAGAATTGTTCTAATCGTTCTCTTTATTAAAGAGGACGAGGACTTAGTCTTGGAAAAGGGCACCAACAATTGTTAAATTAGAAGGCATTTCAGTGTATATTCAAAAAATTTCTCCCTCATCCCTCCCTTCTCATTGTCATGCTTGTTTATCTTTTCTAGGCTTTAGAATATTGTTCCTTTAACATGTTTATTGTTCAGATAAAATAGATCTTATTTCCTTTTGGGGATTTAGATTGTTTCAGAAGGATCCAAAGGGAATAGATACCTTTTTTTCTCCAATCTTCTCTTCGATTTATAGATGCCTTAATCATCTTCTTCCCCATTCTTTTCTATGTTCATTCCTCTAAAAGAGTAATCTGTCCAATGTGGTAGTGGCTTTTGCAGTGATCGTTTAAGGTAGGATCAAAAACTACTAATTCACAGCTATAGTAATTACCCGTAATTATGATATCTGGGCTTTTTTCTTTCTTTTGTGCTAGCAAGGTTTTCTCCTTCTATTTAATCTTTCATATGAAGCATCTTAGCTGATGTCAACTGCATTCCCATGGCATATTATGTGTGATATTACTATAATTAGTATTGGCAAGACGACATATCAACAAATGACTACAAGTTGAGCATCCACTTCATAGTTAAAAATGACTTGCATTGGAGTGCCACTTGATTAGTGTTCAAGTTATTTTACACAATGCAATGCTAAACAACTAAGATAAGTTGCAAATATTCTAATGTTCCTTTGATGTGTAGTCATATGCTATTTGAGTATGTAGCTCCTTTCTATGTAGTCATGTAGACTTAGATGCGCAGTCATATGCTATTTGCGTAGTCATGTGGCAGAGTGGTATCCACAAGGCAGATACGGGCTACAAATATTGTACTTGTAATCAAACCTTAGTTTGGTACCATAGGGACTTTGTATTTATGTGCATGCCTTTCAAATTGCACTCCTGCCAACTAGGTAGGACACTTGGACATTCTCTTCCACAAACCCGAGAAATTTTTTTTATCGTACATATAAAGAAATAGAAACTTATATTATTGTTTGCATGCTTTTTACAATTTGAAAATTGTGGAGTTATCTGCAATTTTAAGATGATGAATTAAGTTTTCAAAACACTTGTCATCATTTGTTAGTTTGATTTGTTACTCCATGTGATTAAATTTGGCTCCAGATGATAATATTTGGAGTGCTTTCTTCCTACCTCTTTGGTATCTCACAGATTTTGCCCTTCCAACATATAGGATGATGGAACATGGTTTGCTATCCCCAGAACGTGCAAAGAAAGCACATGAGAGAAAGCAGAAGAGGCAACAGCAACTGCGAATGGGGACTCCTATCAAATCCACAAAAGCAGGAGAGACCGGAGAGCTCAAAGAAACCACAGGTATCAAAGAATGGAGTTGTCGAGACAAAGAAAAGAGTCGATTTTAGTGAAAATGATGATGACTTTATTCTGAAACACAAGAAATCAAAGGCATAACATAAGCTCAATTTTGTTGTTAAGCCAGTTGATTAGCATAGAATATTCCATTTTTTCAAGAGATTAACATCAGAAGAAGCTGCTATGCTCTAACTTCTAGTTTCCAAATAAGTGACCAATGTAGCATTAAGAAGAGGCAAGAAGCATTGCGGTTGAGCTTCTAATGTTTACCCTAACGTAATGTGGTGGATATGCGGACATTCTTTATATCCTTTAGTTTTAGTACATGATTAGATGAAATTGTAGTTCTTGCTGCTCAACACATTTTTTCTGATGAAAGTGATCCATATAATACTTGGTTGTGCATGAGGTTTCACATTTAGTATGCTATTTTTTGCTGGCTTTTGAAAGAAGAGGCATCCTTGCAGACTGCAGCTTAACAAGTTTTAGGTCTAAATTCGATCCATTAATAAGTTTTAGGTCTGAATTGATCCATCAATAAATTATAAATGCATGAAAGGGAAACACACTTTTGCAAGTTTTTTTAATAGAAATAAGGGTTATTGAGAAATTGAAAAACAAAATGCAATACAAAGCATTTAATCTAATAGTATTAGTATTGCCCGGAAAACCATTACTTGTAAATTATCTAATCAATATATAATAAAGCCAAAATTTCATGATGAAATTAGGCAAGCGAACTCCTGAAGTTTTTTTTTTTCTATTTTCTAAACATTTGATGATATTCTTAATCGGCATATCAAAGATGAAGGTACACGGACAAAGCAAATTAGAAAAAAGAGAAGAGAGTAGCATCCATTTATATCTGAAACTTTTAATATCCACAAATGGTCCTTGCTTGGGTTGTAACAATAAGTGCAATATATATCTATGAAATGCAAAATTAGAAAGATATACCCCTCATCACTTTTACAATAGCTGTTGTCACCTTAGTGATGACCATGATGAGAAAAGTGGCAATACAACATATCACAAACCTTCCAAGCTAGATTTGATCATCCACAGTCTGACACTTATTAGGTGTGGTGGCAGCATTAGCAATATATGTGCTTGAACTTTTCAGAGTTTCTGGGGAAAACTTGCTTGCTACATTAGGATTTTGAGTTGAGGAACGGAGGATCTACAGTTTTTCCACGGTGCAAAGAAGGATGAGAAATTGGCTACAGATTTACATGCTCATTTCTATCACCAGAAGTTGAAAGAGGTATATGGAAGTCATCACTAATATATTAGAGGCTGTTAGTGGTTCATCTAGTTGACTTAACAGTACTTATCACTCAATGCCATTCTTGGAAAATTAGATTATCAAAATTTGCAACATCCATCTTTCTATAATATTTCAACAGGATTATGAACCAAGATGCACAATATGTCCAAGGCATACACCATATAAGTAAAGACAAACATAATATTAAGAATATAAAAACATGATAACAAATTGTTACTTCAAATTTTCCTTACTTGAAGCTGAAACAGAATAGAGAGGTGTGTATTAACTGACGAAACACAATTCTTATTTGCCTATTTCATGGTGCATATTGTCAGCAAATACATGAACTATATTTGATAAGTAAATCCATTAATGAAAGGGATGATGATTATCACATTTGACCATTGGATATCAACTTAATCAGTTTGCACAAAATCAAGATGCATTTTGAAAGTAAAGAAGCAAAAAGTGAAGCAAAGAAAACAAACATGTTCAAGATTTAATCACAAATATACTGGTCAATGATAAATTCTACATATATGGCACATTATGATGTTCCTGTGAATCATTGACTAGGTCTAATATCATCCTCTGAGGTTGTCAAAAGGAAATATATCATTTTGAACTCTTTTATTGAAGTGCCTAACTAAAGTTGACAAAAATGATTATCTTGAACAACAAATACTTCTAACCGTTAATATTATCATGTCAAGACCTAACTAGTCCACTAGTTACGCAACTAATCAACTATGGGATTAAACTGGATTTAAATATGCACCATGGATAAATGGTGAAGCTTACCACCTAACTCTATTAAAATTATGTCAATCAAATAATTTACTAGCTATAAATAATAAGAAAAAATAATTATTGAATCCATGAGGTAATTTAAAGCATCCTATTTGTCATGTATTAAAATAAGTACCTTTGCCCCTGAGTCTATTTAAGGCTGACTTTAACTACAGTGTGATACATAGCAATGGTGATGCAATTTTTATGTTTTACATGCTTAACTCAAAATAGTGATGACAGACAACACTCATAACTTCGATATCACTATCCTGTGAACTAAGTTATGAGTAATCTAGGTTGGTATTGTATATGCGAGGCTAAGCATCTTATCATCGAGGATGAGTCAACCATAGTCATTAGATAGTTTTCGAGATAGTCGAGATTTACATCTACATACCTTTTCTTTCATGATATTTGGAGACTATTGCTTAGGTGCATCTTTATCGATGTCACACATGTTTATCAGAAGGTGAATAGTGCCACCAACTAGGTCACCTCATTTATTATGAAGTACTATGATGATGTTTTGTGGACTAATTTGAATGTGACTCCGGCATCTTTGCATGACAGTTTCTTTTAGATTTTTTTGATTGTTTTCATGCTAGACTTGTATAAACCATGGATAACAGGCTGCAATGGATTCTCTCATTCAGAAAATCCCCTTAAATCTCATTAAAGGCATGATTATGAACTTAAGTTTTTCGATGCAACATTAAAAAAAAAAAAACTTCACCAACAAGATAACTAGGTGCCTTCCCTAATATTCTCATAATTACTTATTTAATTTAGCAAACCTCTTGTAATTTGTTACTACTTTTGCAATAACCTTAAGATAGATCATGCTTAAGTAGACACGATAACAAAAATATAATAACAAAACAAAAATCAAGCTGCTCGTTATTTTCATTAGGAGGATTTGCATATTTTTTTCTCAATTCTTGGATCTTGTTAGGTTCAAGTTAATAAGCAGTCTAACCATGCATGTTTGTGCAAATCAAGCTTCCCATGTTTAGGTAAGAAGATGGCAAAGGTGGTTCAAACCCCAGAAGGAAGCTAATGCAACTTAACACATCACTAGAACTACAAACCCTGTGTTAGCACTAATAACTATTAGTTCATATTATCATGTGATTTCTAAAGCTAGTGGAAGTTAAAAGATCATCCTTCCCGGTTTATGAGAGCTCACTTAAAAGACAATATATCATGCAACATATATTTCTTTGTAATAATCAAGTAGAAGAGTTTGCAGTCTCACTGTTCTACCTAAATAAGAAAAGAATTATCTTATTCCCTAATACAAAAGTTAGTAATATTGATCTATTGTTCATATCGCAAAAATTTTGACAAGGGTGATGACAAAAAAAATAAAAAGAGGAACATGAAAATGTTTCAATTTTGATAACGGATGTGAAGAGGTGTCAAGCTTCCAACAAGATTGTATCCATGCAACGTAATTTTGAGTTAAAAGGACTACTAGCTCCTATTTAACATCATTATTGGATAGAAGAGTTGCTTGGGTTACTTGGGCAACAAAGTCGGCAATTGGTGAACCATCCATACCCAGCGTTCATCATTAAAATATTAATATTTTTTAAATTAAAATCTGGAATAATGATATTGGAATCCGTTTTATTCTTTGATGGAAAATGGGTTTATGCTCGAAGTCCGGATCCGAAAGACCACGGAACCCTAGAGCTAAACCCTCGCTGTTTCTTCTCTCCCGTAGAGACTGAGGACAAGGAGAGAGATCATGGCGTGCCGACGATGCCTCGCTTCCTTTACTCGCCATTTCCGATCTCGCCTCCTCTTGAACGTCGCCTTGGAGAACTCTAAAACCCTAATCTTTTGAGCTCTAGGTCCCCCGACCGTCCGAGGTCCTCTCGTGAACTCTTTCGATTCTCCCGCCGGATTCGGATGCATGGGTTCCCTTCAATTCAATATCGCGCGTCACTTGTCTTCTCGGCCGACGAATCCTTCCGACGAGGAGGAGGAGGAGGAAGACGACGAAGAAGGGGATGAGAGCGGCGAGGAAGAGGGTGGCGAGGCTCCGCCTTCGAAATGTGTGGTTCAGAGAGGTAAATCGGAGGAAGAGAAGATAAAAGAAGCGGCTGAGATCGGGTACAAGGTGACTGGGCCGCTGGATCCGTCGGAAAACCCATTCAAACCATATGAACCGGTTTTTGCTGTTGTTCAGGTCGGAATGGTGAAAATATTCCTTCTTTCCTAAGGTTTTCCTATTTGGTTCAAGGGTTTTAGGTCATTTAGTCTGTTTATTTGGTTCAGATTGGTTCTCATCAGTTCAAAGTCAGCAACGGGGATTCCATTTTCACTGAAAGATTGAAATTTTGCGAGGTTAATGACAAGGTAGGATGTTTTAGTTCATGGATTGCTCTTTTCCTTCCTCACTTTTCTGATTGATTATTTTCTGTTTTCTATTTGATATCTTGGTTGCACTACGGAATGGGTAAAATTTTGGGTGGCAGTTTCTGATAATTTGGTAGTAATAGTACGCTGGTTTGAGTACAGCTGGTGAGTGCTATAATGATGCTCACCTGACTGTCCTTCTGTGCAGTCTCTGGCTTAAAAACTACAAATGAATAAAATATGCTTTCAAACTTTTCATAGTTGATTCTTAAAAGATTGCAAATCCTCAATAATTTGACTCGTTGATATAAAACCAATGGTGTATGCAGAATCATCTCAATAACCAAGGGTTAAGGCAAATATTACAGCAATTTCATCTGTATAGATATCGTCCAATAGATGATAATATATCTTCCCATGTGACTATATTTGGATTATTAACTTATCCAAATTATCCTGGTACTATCATGTAAGATATGGAGGCATAAGAATGCAGTTGGCTTTACAGAGACAAACTGAAGCTACAATTACTGCCTATATTTCATACTCCCAATTGTAGACTGTATGAGTTTTGTACTGTCATTTCTTCATAATTAAGGTCAGATTAAATACTTAATGCTTCATGGTATTATCATGCACTTTGTTGTTGCTGCCATTCAGATATTGGTTGTACTTTCAATCTTTTACACACCCTTTTTAGATTTTCTTTACACATTATGGAGTTCTTTTGTTGTTATCATGACAAAACCCATTTTGAGCGGTTCTCTGTTTTGTATTCCTTCATCAATGGTGCTTATTTCAGGCGATTCATTGCTTTGTGTTATCATTCTCTCTTTAATTTCCTTTCAGTGTTTCCTCTAATTGTCTAATATGTTTGAGTCATTTTTTCTCATGCTATTCCATGCATGTGCCCCATATCTAATGTCCACATTCCAGTTAAAAGATAAACAACTCTTATTTTTCTTTTTTGAAAACTTACATACAGTATCATCAACTGAACAGTTAATTTACACTGTAGAAGTACATCTGCATCTAGTTTGAATTATTGTGGAAGTAATTTGGTGCATATTTGCATAATTTTTATATAACCAGACCAAGATGTCAAATTGTTTGCTTAATGATATACCTTGGCCATGTATTTTCCCCACTTCATACAATATTTGGTGTGCTGCTTAAATGCATTCAAGACGGAAGCACATGTGGGCGCACACATATGATATTTATGATGTTGTGTATGATGTAATGAAATCTCTTTTTGTTTCAAAGGAGAGATTATGTGGATTCTATTGAATTAAGTATACCTTCTTAATTGCTATTTAGCCTTTTAGCTTTCATAATGCTTCTTTTCTTTCTTTTTTTTTCAAAAGTTAAAGTTAATCCATTATATCATTGAAAACTTTCCCTTGTTAAGAAAGGTGATGTCACTGTATGAAGCTATAGTAGAATCCTTTTTTTTTTTTTTTGCACAGTCAGACTAATAAAAGTAAGCAACCTGCAACAACTTCCAGAAATGAAGAAATTTGCTGGAAGCAAATCCCACCAAACTAACTCGTATATCGAAGGGGAGGAAGCTAGGTCCGTTTCAAGTGGCTCACTTTTCTTTTTGGAATGATGATATGAGAACTTTGTTGGAGGATTTGAATGAGATAAATGATGATTTTTGAAACAATGGGTGGACAAAGTTTTAATCTATGTACTCAACTTTATTTGTTAGCAAGAATTTTTAGAGACATTGAAAGATAATTTGATGAAGGTATTCAGGAAGTTTTCTGTGACTGGGTGGGGGAGTGGTAGTCTTGAATCCATAGACATTTATTTGGTTCCTTAAAAGGACAGGGTGGAAGAGGTAAATGATCTTTGGTTAGCCTTGTAGGCTTGTATCAACTAGTAGAATAATTTCTTATTTTCTTGCCAGACTGTTCAACTGGTTTTTAACATTCTGATGTCTCCAACTTAAAATGCTACTAGTTGTGGCTAAGAAATTCATCATGGTTATTATCTAGCAAATATACTGCTTTTATGAAGAAAAACTAAAACCAGGGTATATAGAAGATTGATGTCTAGGAAGTTGATTGGTCCTTTTTGTGCTATTTTGATGTAGTTGCAATTTTAGATGGGCCAATATCATCTTCAGATTTTACCTTTTTTCTTTCTATTATCTTTTTAGTTAATTCTAACCAGTTTTATAAAGCACGTTGCTTGAGATTTGAGAGTCTACTTTTGCTAAGTTATATATATGATTTTATGGTACCTCAGTAGACACATGTTAGATGCACCAAAGATGCGCAGTTTAACCATTTACTGTGGCCTGAAAATATCTAAACATAATTAGGTGCATGAATATCCTTTTCTTTCTTTAATCAAAATTTTGTAAAGGTCTTGGATTCTTAAGGTTTAAATTGTCATGACCTTTGTAAGAATAAGGCCTCCCTGAGAATCTGTAGTCCCTTCATGAAAGTTAACAAGATTTCTATTCTCCTTCTCTTTATTCTTCCATTTTTGTTCCCACTTCTCTTCTTCTAGAGTTGAGGAGCCACCATAGATAGTGCATTTGCTCTGTGGAGATTCCCTGCATTACATCTAAATTTATCTTTATAATTAGTGGGGGAAATGACTTTAATCTATTTTACATGGCAACATATTGTCAAACCAATCCTTCGGATCTTTTCTACATTTCATTTGCTTGGTAGAAGGGGTTATTACTGATACATGGAAGTAGGTTCCTGGCATTGAAACTTCCCTTCTCTGTGCTTATCGATGATTCATTGCAGGTGTTAGGCATGTGGATTAGTTACCTAGCACTGATGGATATGCATGAGTTCATTTTGACTATTAGGGATCTCTTATTTGATGTTGAGGGGTTCATATTTGGGATTTTGGAAAGAACTTTGGAGCTTGATTTATTTGGTGTCAATTGCAGTGCAAACCTAAAATTGGAGTATCATGACTGATAGCTTTTCATTCATAGTGTGACCAAGAATGCTAAGTTTTTCATTTTGGCATGGGATCAGAAGTGGAGCAGTAAGGACTCTCTTTTATGAGCCTGTACTATTTAAGTACCCTTGCTGTGTGTAGGAGGTTGTGAGTTCAAGTCTCTTGGAAGATGCAAGATTGCAAGTGGCTGGCATGGTATGCATGAATGTCATGGAGCTGATGGAAGCACATATTTGTGGAGTGTTTGTGGTGTTGTGCTTGTTGGCGTGTTGAAATCTTGAGGAATGGCCATCCCATGTTCTGTAGCCCACCAGCCTTCAGGTTGAACTGCTTAAAAGTATATAAAAATGGACATTTATATCATTTAGTGAGTGATCATGGGGTCTTTATTCTACTTCCTGGCCAATTAGGTGCACTATTTATGACAAAGTGGAGCCTAATTCTATTTGATCTCTTGGGACTTATTGTTTATTTCTTTTCTTTTTGATAATGGCATATGTCTTCTTATTTGTTTCCCAAAGCTCCTCTTTCATGGTTTCTGATGCATTGAGCTCCTCTTTCATTGTTTCTGATGCATCGAACTCCTTTTCTAGGTTTTGAAACCATATGTCCTGATTATCTAGTTGCTAGAATGCATACATCTTCGGCCAATTATCTGGCTTTACTTTGCCAATCTTATGTTAGAACCATCATTTTATTATTGTCCATTGAGTCAAGTTGTTTTCTCTGCAATTAATTTTGAACAGGGTTCTGATGCTGGGATCAAAAACTCAGACAATCATCGGTAGGCCAGTATTACCTGATGCAGCTGTGCATGCTGTTGTCGAAGAGCATGTAAGAGAAGTCTATTTTTATTTTTCATTTTCTCTCTTCCTTTTGCTAATGAAGATTCTTTTTTCCACAGGTTGTTGTTTTTGGTCTGAACGGGGATCAATATTTGTAACAATTCAAAGTGACAGTTAAGTTATTTAATTAATTTGAGTGTGTTAAAACATGCAAATGATCAGCTGACCTCAAATTTGTTTTAATAACATTTCTTTGTAGTTTTTGTTGCATCCAACTACTTGAATTCAAAAAAGAAGTTTTTACATTTGCTTGACAAACTGATATGGCTTGGAATGAGCAAAAATCTGTACAAAGATGGTCTATTGGACAAAATTCAATTTTTAGTTTTTGGATTATTACATTATATATATGCCTTATTGGGCATATTATGTACTACTAGATTTTCATATTGTATGCAAGCCACTTAATTTGTTCGTCTTCTCTGTTGTTTTGTAAAACATTTTCCCTATAACAAGCATAAATATTATGTTTTCAGGCTTTAGATGCAAAAGTGATCATATTCAAGAAAAAGAGGAGAAAAAACTATCGTCGAACTAAAGGTCATCGCCAGGTAAGTCATATAGTTTATGTAGGGAAATTAAATTATTGACCTGTCAGGAACTGGTTCTTATCCACGGTCCATTATGTTTTCAGGAGTTGACTAAGTTAAGAATTACCGACATCCAAGGAATAGATAAGTCAGCAAATGTTGCAACCAATGCTTAGCATGGATATCATTGATCGGCAAATGGACAGTACCTGCCCTACTTGGTTAGGTCACCAATGCTTAACCGACAATTTAGAGAGCACATCCGTTTGTCATTTCAAGTGCTGCATGGGAGCTTTTTGGGAAAATAGATAATGACTTATACATTTATTCATGTAACTGAATTAAAATCTTATGGCAAATTCTTAGAAGAAAAAAAGTGATTTTTGCTCTAGGGGAACCAGAAAGATTTGTATTCCTGAAATTCCAATTTGGAAACTGAATGTTTCGCTCTATTCTGTGTTTATTTTCTTGAGGCTCCAAAACAGCCTCCTATCACAGATAAAATCTTCCCCATCTTGTCAATGAGCTTGCCATTGTCTCTCCCATTCTGGCCAGATCTATGTTTGCTTATACTATATTGGTCTGTAGGATAATTTTCCTATTCTCATTCTCATCTAGCCGCTATCACATATCAACACTACTGACTAAATAATAAGAGGGGAAACAAGAAAACCTTAGTGGGCGATGACGAGTTGTTCAATTACTTTTAGTATGGAGAGGGCCCATATGCTGTTTTGTTTTCATTCCCCATGGATAGCCTTTCATGGTTTCCAAGGTTAGTGAGTCTCCAGTCTCCAGTTGTCATATATTGATAGCCATTTTATCAAACATCAACTCTGGGGTGATAAGATTTCCACTCTGATGCTCCAAGGCTCTCCCTATAGTCCAATCATTGTGGGCATCCGATACTTGAATAATAATAATAAAGTCCTATTGATGAACACTGAAAACTTTTTAACTCTTGGTATGTGTCTAAAGCTGCTAAACTGTTAAACTAGTTCCACCTCAAATGCATCCTGGCAGATCTTAAAATAAAGCAGTGCTGCCCAGAAGAAAATTGTTAATTTAAATAAAACAGTCACTTAATTGATATATAACTTTTCTCTCTCTCCATATGTATTCATAATACAAGTTGCATCAAAGAGCAACAATATAATTTTCTCATGAATCACACCAACCATTGTGAATTGCACCAGTTCCCTGCAGTACTAATTTTTGAGCAAGATTTCTGAGTTACTGAACTAAATCCGGTATCTAGTTGAAGAATTTGGAGACCCAATTTTCACACACACACACATATATATATATATATATCTCAGTGGAGCAAAAGGCCATCAAAACCCTGTTCCACGGTGCATCCCATATAGCAAATATAGACTGCAGAGACTTTAATGGTGGGAGACCCTGATGCGCAGAGGACAAAGGACAAATGTCACATGCTCACTAGTTATATGTGGCTCATTACCGGTGCAGCTATTGTTTCACTTTCAGCAACAGATATGCTTAGAGATATGCGGATTTGTATTAATGGTCGGAGATCCTGCTGCACAGAGGACAAAGGACAAATGTCACATGCTCACTAGTTATGTATGGCTCATTACCGGTGCGACTACTGTTTCATTTTCAGCAGCAGATATGCTTAGAGATGTATGGATTTGTATTGGAGCATATACTTCGAAAGTGCTCCATACTTTCCATTACACACATCATAAGATGCCTTTTTCACTTCAGCTTTTGAGCTGTCTGAGAACTCCCATATGCATTATTTAATATTTCGAGAGATGGAGCTCATGCTCATCCGTATCCTTCATTCACATGTCAAACTAGCTCTATCATCTACATTTAAATCTTGCAAAAATGAAGCTCAAACTTTAGAAGCTTGGCTAGAAATCTTGTTAAAGTTGAATATATATATATATATTTATGTATTTATTAAGATTGTGAACGAAGGAAAAGCATGCGAACTTTAAGTTTAAAAGATAATGAACTACTAAATTATTAGATATTAAATAATAAAAATATTAAAAATGGAAAAAATATTTTAAAAATAAAATAAAATGTTTATAAATAATTTAGTTATCTAATATAGATATTTTTTTTTTATTTTATGAATAAATATTATTTATACAAAAATAATTTACTTATTTTAAAAAGTTAATGGATATAAATATATATTTTTTTAATGGTTAGAGGTCATTGCTTTATTGGTTGACCAAATAATGCTAATTCGTTTTGCTTCCGTCTAGGCGCCACGTCGAGTCATGGTGCTATTCTTTGCACTACCAACACCATCAAGCCATCTTCGTGATTACTTCCATATAATATTTTTATTATATAGGAAACCAAAAGTTTGATGTTGTTATGTTATTGTAATCTAATTCTGCTTATCATGGTGGAATATAACTATAGAAAAAAAAAAATATGGAGGTGTGAAGAAATTATTTTAGGATTCCCATATAATTATTTATTATAAAAAAATAAATTTTCGTGAAATTATCTCTACTAGATTCGATCATGTATTTTATAATTTTTTTTTAAATTTAATTAAATTATCTATAAGAATTATATCTCGAATTCAGGATAAGATCAAGTCCCTGCCAACCGGGTTACTGATTTTAAATATATTTTTGTTGAAGAACTGAAAAGCTCCGCACCGCTTGAAATATCAAAAGCGCTCTCCGCAATCAACGTTACCGAAGCGAAGCAAAGCAACAAGGCGGAGGTGATCGCTGGGGTTAGGTTCTGGCTCCAATCTCGGCGCCGCCCGGTGATGACAGGGGGCTCCGCACCGCTTGAAATATCAACAGCGCTCTCCGCAATCAACTGAAAAGAACTGAAAAGCTCCGCACCGCTTGAAATATCAACGGCGCTCTCCGCAATCAACGTTACCGAAGCGAAGCGAAGCAACAAGGCGGGGGTGATCGCTAGGGTTAGGTTCTGGCTCCAATCTCGGCGCCGCCCGGTGATGACAGGGGGCTTCGTGAATGGCGTGATGGGTGTGGCTCGGGAACGGATCCGGCCTCTCGTGTAAAAATTCCCCTTCTTCCTCCTCTTGTCCTCTCTCCTCTTGCCCGCTGGCCGAGGCCTTTCGTTGCTACTCTCCGTCGACAGGAGGCAGAGGGAAGGAAGAGTGAAGCCAGCGGATTGTAGTTTTCGCTCTAGTTGTGGTTTCGGCGATCGTGGTATGGCTCTCTACTTATATTTCAGCTGCCAATATCATTTTCTGGAGTGGTTTCGGCTTTTAGGTTTCTTTCTTTGTGTTGCTTCTTGGTTTTATGTATTAACAATGGTTTTTTTCGGAATTTATATACAGGGAGGGTAGAATCTTCTGAGAAAAACTTGATCTTTTGGTCAACAGATTGATTATGTTTTTTTTGGTTCTAATAAAGATCATCTTTTCTTTCATGCTTTCCACTTTGCACTCCGGTTTGATATTGTATTAGTAAGTGTTTGCAAGATGGTTTCTTTCTTCACTTTCCAGATAATTAGTTTAATTATTGATTGAGTTGCCTGCACTGGTCTTTTCTTTCTTTTCCATTCTCTTTTTATTTACATCAAAAGTAATAGTTCTTGGTCGTCAAATGTCTTTGTTATTTTCACATCTCTAAATTACTGAAGTTTGTTTGTTTGTTTTTAAAGATTAAAGAAAAATTATTGAAGCTGTGCGACCTAGAACTTTTTTATCAGAAGAAAAGATTTGCAATAAAGTATTTTTAGATTTGTTATGTAATTGAAGTTATGGATTGGTTAATTACGTGGATGGTTCTGCTTTCTGAGATAATGTACAGATTGTGGCAGGCATTCCGACTTCTCTTTCAAAGGAAAGGTTACATAGCAGATAACTGGTCAGGTGATGGTATCTTCTTCCCCCACAGGCTGTGGAGTGATTTAAGTTACACCTTTCTAGCCATCTTTGACACTTGAAGCCGCATCAGGAATGGTTTCTCTATGGCAGGAAAATCTCCTTTTGGCAGTTTATAACTGTCTAGAAGAGCTCCTGTTCAGGGCAAATCTCCTTTGGCATTGATATCCAGAATAAATACTTGTTTGAGCAAAAGCATCCATTATAAGCAAACTAGCTATTCTGGAATGTTGTTTGCGGTCAATATATGTGGCATATTCTGCTTGGTGGGGCAAATCTCCTTTGGAAGGGAGGAATCTTGTGAAACTTTTTCTTTTTCCAGGCAAATCTCCTTTGGAAAGTAAGATTTAATTTGCTATGCAGGGCATATCTCCTTTGGCAACTTGTACATGAATCCTCTATGGAGGGCAAATCTCCTCTGGCAGTGACAGAATCAGATACAGGTCAAACACCTGCATCTTTTATCTGGGCAATTCTCCTTTGGCATCAAGTTCCTGGGCTTATCAAACATAACAGCTATTGGTGATAAAAAAACAGTTGCTGTTTTGTACGTTCAGTTTACCTATTGTGATATCATAAATTTGTCTCTGAAGAACTAAGTTCAACCATAAAATTTTCTGTGCTGTATAAGTGGCTACCTATTTGTCTCTACATATCACTTTGATTTCTGAAAACAAACTTAGAGGTAAGCAAACTCTCTCCTGTCTTTCTCTAGCTTTCTCCATTATTTAATAAAATTTGAATATTCTGCTAGTAAGTTTTGAGTGGCTTGAATATTTTATGAGATTTCCCCCTTGTTGTAGCATATATTTTACTTGTTTAACTTACGTTTGGCTATAGGCATTTTTGGCACCTTTTACATTATTTAGAAGATTATCTTGTATAGAAAGATTGGCTTAGTGCTTATATCAGAATTTGTAGCTCGCGTGCCATATATTCGGTCTGATATTAATTCTAAACAGGTGAACAGATTAGTTTTCTTTAACACTAGCTGTCTAGGTTAGCACCTGTGATAGTATAGATGCTGAAACATATCAAATTACTCGTTACAGGTATTTAAAAGATGGATGTGCTTGATATTGACTCGGACAGTGAGACCTACACAGATACCAGTCACAGCGAGGACCACAATGACACTGAATCTGCATATTATGGCCATGCTCAGACCATCCTGTCAAGTCTGGATGAGAGCATTGGATCAATTGATGAGTTTCTTGCATTCGAAAGATGCTATCTACATGGTGACATTGTCTGCTCCATCGCAGATCCCTCAGGGCAGTTAGGCCGGGTCGTGGATGTTGATATGATCGTAGATTTGGAGACGATTTCAGGTGAACTGATAAAAGATATAAACAGCAAGAAGCTTCTTAGAGTCAGGTCCTTTGCACCTGGAGACTATGTAGTTCATGGGTCATGGCTTGGAAGTGTGGAAAGAGTATTTGATTTAGTTACAATTTTGTTCAACGATGGGGCACAATGTGAGATATTGATGAAAGACTCAGAAATTTTAACACCTCTTTCTTCGGACATTTTCGAAGATTCACCATACCCAAATTATCCAGGTCAGCATGTAAGGATTAATGTTCCAACAATTTCCAAATCTGCGAGATGGTTGTGTGGTTCATGGAAGGTGAGTCGAGATGAAGGTACTGTTTGCCATGTGGAAGTAGGGTCAGTGTATGTTAAATGGTTTGCTTCTGTCATGAATGCTTGGGGCATCCATTCATCAACTCCTTCTCATGACCAAGATCCAACAAACCTTACTTTGCTGTCCTGTTTTGCATATGCTAATTGGCAACTTGGTGATTGTTGTAAACTTTCAGTTGATTACTTTCATGATACACAGATGAGTGCTGAAAAGTCAGCACTTCTGAATGCTGTCCCAAATAACCATACCAAAATGCTGAAGGAATTAGGAGTACATGGTCAAGACTTTAAGCAGATGTATGTCATTGCAAAGAGCAAGAGCAAGGTTGATGTACTGTGGCAAAATGGCGAACACTCATTTGGTATAGATCCACAAACCTTATTCCCAGTGAACAATCTTGGTGATCATGAGTTTTGGCCAGAACAGTTTGTATTGGAGAAGATCACATCGGAGGATGTACATGTTCCAAGGATTCAACGCCTTGGGATTGTGAAAAATGTGGATGCACATGAACGAACTGTAAATGTGAAATGGATAGCCCCTGAAGTTAAACAGGCTGTTGATTTTAGATGTGCATCTAGTGTGGAGATGGTTAGTGCTTATGAACTGGTTGAAAATCCTGACATCTCGTTTTGGATTGGTGACATTGTGTTTAGACATATTCCATGTTTTGATTATATGGAAACTAATCTCGAGGTCCATAGTTTTGGGCAGAGACAAAGGCATAATCTACCTGAGCAAGCACTAAACAGTACACTTCCAGGAAAAGATGCTCTTCAAAAGAAGCACATTGGTGAAACTCATGAAGAAGATTTCCAAGGCTATTTATCATATATAGGCAATGTCATTGGTTACAAGGAAGAAGGTATTCAAGTAAGATGGGCTAGTGGTATTATATCCAAGGTAAGCTTAACATTACTGACGACCATATCTTGTTAAATTTGAATGTACTCCTGTATTAGCATATCTTCTTGAGCAAGGAAATATGATTGCTTCAACAGAAACCTGCATATAACTTGAGTACCTTGTCTACAATTAAGTTTCATCATCACTCTTCCCCTCAAAGAAAGTTTCTGAATCTGTCCAGCCAGTTTTACTTAGGCAAAGAGAATAGTCAGGTCATTTTACATACCATAGGCTCTCTACATTGTTCTCATTCATTTGCTCCAGCTTTGGTAAGAAAAATGTAATGGAAGTAACTGCCTGGTTGACAATGAGAGTATCATTAAGTTCCTCTTCTTGTGTGGAAAAAATGCTTTTCATTCTTCCTCATGATAAGGTAAATAAAGTTCACTTTTTGCACTTTTTTAGCAATAAACAACAAAAAAGTCATAGCACTTGTCTTTTCTTGGGTGGTCATGCTTAGCTACCATAGTGGTGTGAACGTTATTAGTTGAGGCCTGTAGAACAAACATATGGCTATCTGGTAATTAGTTGTTGGTCATCATTTTGAAGCCATGTTGTAAACCTTGATTGTCTTATAAAGTGTAGGTCAGAGAAAACCTTGATTCCTGAAGTCTCTCATGGTGCTGCCCCTGACAAATTCTTGTTTCTGGTGACTTTCTTTGAACCTTATATTTGAGTAACTGCTTCTGTAACTTTTCCTAGCAATTTGTTCCCGTATAACTTTAATGTTTGTTTCTGTCTCCACTCCAACTCCTGCTTTAGATTTCTAATCTTTGGTCTGTTGGAAGCCTAGAACATTGGGTGCAGAAGATTAAGACATGATTAGAATCTGTATATCCAATTTCTTTTACTATCGTGCCTCATTCTTTAGATCTAGTTTCTTTACTCAAGGATCCCCGAACCGTGCCATATTGACCGGTTCGGGGCATACTGAACCGGACCTGTGGCCAACCGGCACGATTCGACCACTTAAAACAGTTCGGGATGTTTAGGAAATAAAAAAAATAGTGAACCGGTCCGAACTGGACCAAACTGGCTGAACTTTTTTGTCTTGTTGGTTACTGCGGACTTATGATGGAGGACCTATTTTCTCATAATATTTTGATTAGTTCCATGCTGGTGATATTTTGATCGATATGATTTTTTGTAAAACGTTAATAAAATTTATAATCTGTGGGGTCTTGTTCAAGGAACTTTGATATGGGTATGAAATCGATGTTGTTTTCTGGATTCTGTCACCGATAGAGATATGCTCATGGTTTGAATGAGGGGAACCTTTCAGTCCTAGAATTTTATTTGATATTTGAACTAGATTTAGGAATATGGAATTCAACAGCGAGTAAAAGGATCTCAATCGATCACTGGATTTGATAATTATAGAATTTCTGTATTAAGTTCATGAAACAGATAATCTGGGTATACCTAGGGATTTGTCGTATTATATATGGTTGTGTTCAAGATTTTAAATCCCGTGAGATAGGGCTGTCCTGGATTTTTCATGGAATGGGATGCATTGGCATCCCGTCCAGTCCCGTCCCAACATTCGGGACAGGGAATGTTCTAAGGTATCTTGATTGGGATACTGGGATGCTGGTGGGATGTCCTGTCTTAACATATAGGATGGTACCCCATCTCGGTGTCCCATGGGACGTCCTGCCGGGATCTGAATCCTTGGTTGTGTTATTAGACTACAGATGCTGGTGACGGGCTCTGTGAGGTCGTGCAGGATACTATGTAGCTACAACTCTTGCACGTGAAGTAGGATCCATGGATGTATCAGTATTATCTTCATATTCAGGATCCTCTTATCCATAGTTACCGGCAGCTTGTGATCTATATGGTCCATATGGTGCGTCTGAGACATCATCTTTTAATGGTTATTATCTTATGTAGTCTGGAGCATTTTACGGATCTGATTTTACTGCTAGTATATTTGGATGGGTCCCTGCACAACCATATTATCTGTCTCTGGATACCTCTCAAAGTCGGAACCTCAGCGAGGGATCTGCGATAAGTTACGATCCATCAACCTACCTCCGGGATGAGCTTATAGGAGATTATGCTACTTGGTTAGAGGAATTTACTGATCTTCCTACCGAGTACATCAATGATCTCGATATTTATGGACATCGACACTCGATCCGATTCTAAATATCGGTATGTAATTATATTTATATTTTACCTTTCATTTTCATTAATTACTGGTAATCTTACTTTAATCATAATTTTATATTTTATTTTAATTAGAATTAATGTATTAGCATTTTTTTAAATTCTAAATTCTAAACCCTGAATCCTAAACTCTATACCCTAATTTCTAAACCCTAAATCCTAAAAAAAAAGAAATTCTAAACTCTAATAAAAAAATTGGGCGTGCCGATTCATACCGGCATGCCCATCATATCAATACATGGTATGGCACTAGTACCGGTACCGTACCATACCGACCCAATGCCAGAATGGGTCCCGGTACTAGGATCCTTGCTTTTACTATTATACCTCATTCAGGTACGGAAAATGCATGACCTGTTGTCTGATCTTGAAACACAAAAAATAATAAAAAAAACTGTCAAGAAGACTTGTGATATTCATAACAAATAACCTTCTTTTTTGTTTTTAGCTTGGGCAAGTATCTGTCTACAAATTGTGACAACACAATGTGAGGTTAATCCAAACAATTTTATCTGGTTTGTACAAATACATTCAAGTATCATGTACCATCTATCAACTTCTTTGTTGTAGTATTCACATCATAAACACACCTCCAATTGGTTCAAGTGGGTGTATTTTGGACCCAATTACTGTCTTTTTAGAGTATGTTCTGTGAACACCGTCCATAAGAAATTTCAGGATTCTTGATCAAGTCTGGACACCAACTAGATTGGAAACTCTCTTTGAGTTTCTATTTCAAGCTGGTGCACCCTATCTCGCTTAAAGGCTTTTCTTCTACTTAAGAAAGAATTTCTTTCTTGAACCACATATTTACTTGCAGCCAAGGTTTGCCGTATTGGTTAATACCATACCATACAAATGCTACATTGATATGCATTTCATATTGTTGCCGCCTACACCGCCATGGCTTGTAGCTTGGAGATGACCCCGGATGCCGACCTCGTCGCTCGGGAGCCAACTCACGCGCCCGGACCTGCAAAACAGAGGAGACTCGGACCGGGGATCCCGGCGGGGGCACTCCAACAATCTAGGGGAACGGATCTTCCCTTGTGGACCCCTTTGCTCGGACTCCACACTTGGAGAAGGAGATTTGGTTTGGGAAAGAGAAAAGTAGAGCGAGGGTGGTAGCGGTGGAGGAGAGCTCGAGCTGTGTGGCTATGTCCGTCAAGACCCTTCCGGTGAGTCCCCACTAGCCCAGAGCGCTCGACCTCTCGGTTGCTCTCTTGTGCGCTGCCCCTTTTTCTTGTTTGCTTGAGTTAGCCTTGCTTACCTTCTATCGAGAACTTTTGGAGAATTCTTTTAGGCCAGGATCCCTCCCAATGGCTTACCTCGAAATCTTCTCCCTCTGCAGGCGCCGGAAGGTCAACGTCTGGCAATGCTTCGTGCCGTGCGTACAAGTACCTTCCCTATCCGTGATAAGGAGTGATGTCGCTGGCTTTGACCTCCCTCCTGATCGCTCCACTTTGGAAAGTTTGGTAGAGCCTTGATCGAGGGGCAGCCGTCCCCTGGATTTGAATCTTCTGGGACGATTTCCTCTCTCGGGTGGCGCAGACGGTCGGTCGGTCGGGAGCGCAGTGCCTTGACTAGGGCGCCCTTTCCTATTTGGTGTAAGTAGCAGCGGGAGTGATCATGGCGTCTTGGCGGGTGCTCTTCCGTGGTCCTTGGGCGGCAGTCCGCTGCCCAAGGGAGGTGGTGCCGCGGGCTTTGACTTCCAGCTGCTGGACCTCTCGCCTGAAGGGAGCTTGGCCTGAGGAGAGCGAGAGCTTGACTTCCGCTGAGGTGGGCTCGACCTTGAGGGAGCGGCCCGACAAAGGAGCTCGAAGAGAGCAGGAGCTCGACTTCGATCGAGATCTTGACCTGAGGAGAGCGAGAGCTTGACTTCGAAGAGAGCAGGAGCTCGACTTCGACCAAGGGAGGTGGTGCCGCGGGCTTTGACTTCCAGCTGCTGGACCTCTCGCCTGAAGGGAGCTTGGCCTGAGGAGAGCGAGAGCTTGACTTCGGCTGAGATGGGCTCGACCTTGAGGGAGCGGCCCGACGAAGGAGCTTGAAGAGAGCAGGAGCTCGACTTCGACCGAGATGGGCTCGACCTCGAGGGAGTCACCCGGCCAAGGAGTTCAAAGACAACAGGAGCTCGACTTCGGCTAAGGTGGGCTCGACCTCGGCCAGGATGGGCTCGACCTCGAGGGAGCCGCCCGACGACGGAGCTTGAAAAGAGCAGGAGCTGGACGACGACGGAGCTTGAAAAGAGCATGAGCTGGATTTCGGTCGAGGTGGGCTCGATCTTGAGGAAGCCGCCCGGCAAAGGAGCTCGAAGAGAGCAGGAGCTCGACTTCGGCCGAGATGGGCTTGACTTCGAGAGAGCCGCCCGGCGAAGGAGCTCGAAGAATAGGTCTGACATGGCAACTTCTGCCCATGTGGCATCCGACCGAATCTGATAGAGACTTCACGTCAGTGATCCTGCTATATCATTTGCCCCTCACTCCTAAGTTTCGTTGGCGCGCGGTGCTCGGGATGAAGGGAGTAAATGCGGAGCTGACGTGGAAAGACGAAAATCGGGCGCCATTAATACCGCGATCGCCGGCGCTTCGCGGAATGGACCTTGAGACCAATGTGGAGGTTACACATCAGCTCGTCCGAGGAAGCATAATGGTTGACGTAGATCTCGAAACGGTTTCGGGTGAACTGAAGCGCCTCGCCTTGCTGATCTCTACACGTGGCGCCCATTTGATGGTGGCGATTCTGGGAGGGTACGGTTGCTGTCTGGTCATTTCGAAAAGAAGGAAAGTTTTGAGAAAATACCTCTTATTTCGAATTTTTCGTGCCCGCCGACGGGCCAGAGCTTTCCTTCTTTCCCACGACTGTCCTTTCCCTTGAAGGTTGCCAGGTTCGTCTTCTTCGGTCCTTCCTCCTTTCCGGTTAAGAGCCCTCCGGACTTCGTTCTTCTTCTTCTTCCTTTGTTCTTTCTTAGGATGGCCCCCTTAGGTCGTAGCCACCGTTCTTCGAGCAATCCCAATGAGGCAGGGCCTTCTTGATCGAGGACTCCCTCCGATGAGGAGGAAATTTCTCTCGAGGTTCGCAGAAGGCTTCACCCCACTGGGATTGTCATGGGAGAGTCTAGGGCTCGTCTTCCTCCTGTTCCTGAAGCTCCCACTGAGCCTTCCCGTTCGACCGGTCCTGGTGGCGTCGGTTTGGTGATGATCGGGGAGAACCTCTCGATCATCCGGGAAGCCTTCGGTGTCCCGGACTCCATCCGGCTCTCGATTCCACAATCGGGGGAACGGGTCACCTCCAGTGGCCTGGGCCGGATCGCCCTCTACGAGGAATCCCTTGCAAGGGGTCTTTGCTTCCCTCTTCATCCTTTTTTCCTCTCTTTGCTGAGCAACTACTGCCTAGTCCTGGCTCAGCTAGTTCCTAATGTAGTTAGGACGATCTTTTGTTTTATTGTCCTCTGTCACTTCCACGGGATTGTAGCCCGTTTTTCTTTGTTCAGGGCCTTCTTCATCCTAAAGCGCCACCCGACCGAGGATGGGTGGTGGTTTATCTCTCCTCGCCCAACGGGCATCAAGTTTGAACTTCCCTCTTCCATCAAAGGGTGGAAGAGCAAATATTTCTTCGCCTCCGTCAAAGGGATCGATTGGGTCGCCAACACTTGGGCCTTCTGGGATGGCCTTGGTCGGTGCGCGATATCGAACTTGCTAAGTGTCAGAGCCCACTTGGCCAGGCGTTCGGAAGTATCGGGGTGGCTAAGTATGGCTCTCAGTGGTTGGTTCGTCATGACCATAATTGGATATGCTTGGAAGTATGGCCTGAGTCGCTGAGCAGACATTATAAGAGCAAAAATCAATTTTTCGGAGCGAATGTACCTGATTTCCGCATCTCGGAGTTTGTTGGCATAGTACACCGATTTCTGAGCTCCATTCTCGTCTGTGCGGACAAGGATTGAACTGACGGCCCCTAAGGTGACTGCTAGGTACAACAAGAGTTCCTCTCCATCCTCCGGCCTGGAGAGCGGTAGTGGTGATGCCAAGAATTTTTTCAACTCCTCGAAGGCTTTCTTGCACTCTTTCGTCTAGGTGAAATCGTGCACTTTGCGTAGCGCCTTGAAGAAAGGCAAGCAATGGTCAGTCGATCTTGAGATGAACTGGCTCAGGGCGGCAATTCGGTCCGTTAGGCGCTAGACCTGCTTCTTCGAGGTGAGGTGTTATATGTCGACAATTTCTTGGACCTTCTCGGGATTTGCTTCTATTCTCCTCTGGGTGACCATGAAGCCAAGGAACTTCCCTGCTGCCACGTCGAAAGCGCACTTCACCGGATTCAGCTTCATCTGGTGCAGGCGAAGGTTTTGGAAGGCCTTCGCCAAGTCGGCAACATGGTCTGACTTCGACTTGCTTATGACGAGCATGTCGTCTACATAAACTTGCATGTTCCGGCCGATCTGATCCCTAAAGACTCGATTGACTAGCTATTGGTATGTGGCGCCATCATTCTTCAGGCCGAAAGGCATCATCCGGTAGCAGTACATCCCCCTATCAGTGATGAAGGTAGTGTGCTCCTCGTCCTCTAGATGCATCCGGATCTGGTTGTACCCGGAGAACGCATCCATAAAGGAGAGTAAGCGGTGCCCCGAGGTGGCGTCTACCAGTTGGTCAATCTTCGGCAATGAAAAGCTATCCTTCGGGCAGGCTCGATTGAGGTCGGTGTAGTCCATACAAATCATCCATTTCCTGTTGTTCTTCTTGACCATAATCACGTTCGCCAGCCAGCTAGGGTACTGCACCTCGTGAACAAAGCCGGCTACGAGGAGCTTATCCACTTCCTTATTGATTGCCCGTTGCCTCTCCGGGGCGAAGCATCTCTTCTTCTGCCGGACAGGGCGGTACTTCGGGTCGATGCTTAACTTATGAGTGATGATGTCGGGAGGAATCCCGGGCCTGTCTGTCGCCGTCCAGGTGAACACGTCTGCATTCGTTCCAAGGAATTCCAACAGGTGGGCCCGCTCTTCTTGCAGCTGGGCCCTGATTTGCACCATCTTCGTCGGGTCGGTTCCAAGCGGATACGACAACAGGCGTTCGACTGGGCCATCTCTGGGTCTTGCACCCTTTGGTCAAGGTCGTCGACATTGGGTCATCGGAACTTCTGGCCCCTGGGATAGCTTGAAGGCAGTGTTGGATCGGTTGAGATGCCCCCCTCATTTCCCATACGCCATAAGGAGTGGGAAACTGCACCAATGGCCGCTTGGTGGAAATGACCGCGTCGAGCTGATTGAGCCCGGGGCGGCCAAGGATCACGTTGTAGGACGAAGAAAGCCTAACAACTGTGAAGGTCATCATGATAGTGCTCTGTCGAGGTGGTGACCCGACAGTGATGGGAAGAGTGATCTCCTCTTCGACTTCCACAGAGTTCCCGGTGAAACCGACAAGGGGAGTGTGCACAGGCTTCAATTGAGTAGGGGATAGATTCATCATAGAGAAAGCATCATAAAAAAGGACATCAGTCGAACTTTCACTATTGACCATAATCCGTTTTACAGGATGTCTGGCAATCGTCATCTCGACAACCACGGCATCGTTATTTATATTTTGATTCCCAGATTCCTCCTTCCTCATAAAAGGGAGTACATTTTCCGACCTCTCCCCCTCCTGGGCCCTCTTGGCAGCATGCTCTATTCCCCAGCATATCATTTCCACAGGCTGCTCGGTGGGTCGATTGTCGACTGCGGGGACAGGGAGAAGAGCGGCAAGCACCTGAGGTTCCGCCGAGGTCTTCCCCCCCCCCTCGAACTTTCCGAGGTAGTCCATTCTTATAAGATCTTCATTTTCTTTCTTGAGGTGGCGGTGCTCCTGGGTGTCATGGCCGTGGTCGCTGTGGAACTGGCAGTACTTCGTCTTGTTGCGACTGTTGGATGCCCTCAACCGGGGAGGGTTGCGCAGGTGACGCTCGTCCTCAATCTCCATAAGGATCTTCGACCTCGGGACGAGGAGAGGCGTGTATCTTTTTTATAGGATGGGGCCGTTCTTCGACTTCGGCCCTTGACGGAAGTTCGGGATGGTTGGTTCGGGCTTCCGCACCCTGGATGTCTCTCCCGGAGGTTGCTTCTTCAGTGGCTTCCCGTCCAGTTCCCTCCTCGTACGGTCCGCCTCCTCGGCGCGGATGTACTTGTGAACGCGGAGGAGGTCGGAGTGCATCTTCGCCGACTTTTTGTCCAGATAGTAGGTGAGACGGGAAGTCCTGAGGCTCCTATTCAACGCTAGCATGGCAACTGGCTCATCCAAATTATAGATCTCCAGTGTAGCAACTTTGAAGTGGGTCACATAGTCCTGCAAGGGCTCGTGGTCCTGCTACTTGATGGAGAAAGACTATCTACCTCTCGTGGTACCTTCCGGCAGGCATCGAAATGAGCCATGAACTTTCTTTCCAGCTATGCAAAGAAGTTGATGCTTTCAAGCTCGAGGCGGGTGAACCAGACTCGAGCCGCCTTCTGGAGAGTGGCTGGAAAGGCGATGCAGAAGAGGGCGTTGGTCGTTCCTTGGACTCTCATGAGAGCCTTGTAGCTCTCAAGGTGGTCCAGAGGGTCGGTGGTCCCGTCCTAGAGATCCACCTGCGGCATGCGGAACTGACTCGGGATTGGCTTCTCTTGGATTTCTCGGAAGAAAGGGGGACGGGTGTCGTAACCCGCAGGCTCATGGAAGGAGTCTTGCAAGTTTGTAAACTGGCGGGATAGTTCCGCCAACTTGCGCTCCTGCTCCTCTAAGTGCCTTTCAGCCATGCACCTGATGGCCTCGTCGGTGGAGCCTTTCGCTGAGATCGACGGAGGAGATGAAGATGATAGCTGAGGGGGGTCGTGACTGGGGGCCTTGTCTTGACGGCCTCGGCTGCGCTTAATCGCAGCCTGCTCGAGGGCCAGAGATTGGCTCTCCCGGTCGACTAACCCGGTCCACTGTCTCTTCGCCGGGGTCCGGTGGCTTCCCCGGGGGTTTGTCGTGGCTCGCAACAGCGAAGGCCTTCCTTGGAAGGACCGCAGGCTGTCACGGGATGCGGCGGCATGGGCTGCAGGGGTCCCTGGCTGTTGGTGGGTGGCCAGGGGTCAGTGTTGATGTTGCAACTGTCGCACCGTTGTAGTCAAGACCTGCATCTGTTGGGCGAGCGCGGCCAACTGGACGTCCGCCGGAGGCAGTTGTGGTGGAGCGGGGGGCTCCCTCTCTGGATTGTGCGGGCCCTCGTGAGAGGGGGGGTCTCCTGCACGGCTAGTGGAGACCTCCCGCACGTGTGTCATCACCATGTTCCGGGTGGAGTTGCACGTATGAGAATCGGCTTGGATCAGATTGTGTCCTGCCTCCCTTCCTGGCGTGCCAATCTGTTGTCGTCTACATCGTCGTGGCCTGTAGCTTGGAGATGATCCCGGATGCCAACCTTGTTGATCGGGAGCCAACTCACGTGCCCGGACCTGCAAAACAGAGGAGATCCGGGCCGAGGATCCCAGCAGGGGCACTCCGACGATCAAGTCAGTGACGAACTAAGGGAACATATCTTTTCCTGTGGGCCCCTTTGCTCGGACTCCACACTTTGAGGAGATTTGGTTTGGAAAAGAGAGAGTAGAGCGAGGGTGGTAGCGGTAGAGGAGAGCTCAAGTTGTGTGGCTGTGTCCGTCAAGACCCTTCCGGTGAGTCTCCGGTAGCCCAGAGCGCTCGGCCTCTCGGTTGCTCTCCTGTGTGCTGCCCCTTTTCTTGTTTGCTTGAGTTAGCCTTGCTTACCTTCTATCGAGAACCTTTGGAGAATTTTTTTAGGCCAGGATCCCTTCCAGCGGCTTACCTCGAGATCTTTTCCTTCTGCAGGTGCCGGAAGGTCAACGTCTGGCAGTGCTTCGTGCCATGCGCACAAGTACCTTCCCTATCCGTGATAAGGAGTGATGTTGCTGGCTCAGACCGACACCCTATCCGTGATAAGGAGTGATGTTGCTAGCTCTGACCTCCCTCCTGGTCGGTCTACTTTGGAAAATTTGGCAGAGCCTCAATTGGGGGCAGCCGCCCCCTGGATTTGAATTTTTTGGGACAATTTCCTCTCTTGAGTGGCACAGACGGTCAGTCGGGAGCGCAATGCCTTGGCCAGGGCACCCTTTCCTATTTGGTGTAAGTAGTAGCGAGAGTGATCATGGCGTCTCGGGGGGTGTTCCTCCGTGGTCCTTCGGCGGCGGTCTGCTGCCCAAGGGAGGTGGCGCCGCGGGCTTTGACTTCCAGCTACTGGACCTGTCGCTTGAAGAGAGCTTGGCCTGAAGAGAGTGAGAGCTCAACTTCGGCCGAGGTAGACTCGACCTTGAGGGAGTGGCTCGACGAAGGAGTTCGACTTCGGCCGAGGTGGGCTTGATCTCGAGGGAGCCACCCGGCGAAGGAGCTCAAAGAGAGCAGGAGCTTGACTTTGGCCGAGGTGGGCTCGACCTTGAGGGAGCCGCCCGGCGAAGGTGCTCGAAGAGAGCAGGAGCTTGACTTCGACCGAGGTGGGCTCAACCTTGAGGGAGCCGCCCGGCGAAGGAGCTCAAAGAATAGGTCTGACATGGCAACTTCTGTCCACGTGGCATCCGACCGGATCTGATAGAGACTCCACGTCAGCGATCCTGCCATATCACATACCATACCAATACTTAGTATGCTTTACTGTTTCATGCCATACCGTGTACCAACACCATAATAGGATGGTACCGGTAAGGGGTTTGATATCGAGACAGCGAACCTTGCTTGCAGCACTTCAAAATAAATTAGTTGCTGTTTCATTTTTATTTAGCTCCATGGTTTTGCTTTTCTTCTACAGAAGCAAATAAAGATATTTTACTAAACTATACTGCTTTCAGTTCTAGGCTTCTCACCTTTGGTAGATGATGCAAGTGACATCTATAGATAATGATAATTGGGTGAATTGAATTTGAAGGCAGTGAGCACCTTTTGGTTGTGCTTGGTTACTTTTCAATCAACTAATAAGCTATCTCTTAGGTGCAGAAATGCATGTAGAAGACAAGGATGCTTGTTTTTTTTTTTTTTTTGTTTCTCACATTTATTCCATCATTTTGCATGCATATCATCACAACCTTCTTCCAGTAACCTGGAGATGATCACCTGGCAACTCTAATATTATTCTGAGTGTTGAGGTGAAAACCTAGCCACATAGGAGATTATCTTTTTTCCTTGAAGGGACTTGGGTTTAAGAAGGGTAGATCTCTGCTTTGGAGGAAGAAAAAAGCTATCAGTTAGAGGTAGGATGAAACATATGTGCAATAATGAGTAAGTGTGCATGCATTTAAGACCCGACTAAAGAAGTTTTGGACGACAAAGGGTTGCTGAAAGTTTGGAATCAAGATGGTTGCTGTATTTAACTATTGAGATATTTGTGTCGTGTCACAAATGAGTAGTTCGAGATCTACAAACAATGAATAGTTGGTGTGACATAATGGTTAATGATCTGGCCTTCAAAGTCGTTGGAGAAGGAATTTAAGTTGTTTCATTGAGCTGTATAAATACAAGGTCAAGAATTTTCTGGATTTGATGAACAAATGAGTATGTTTTTAAAGACCAAAGATTGTCAGGTGGGGATGAAGGCAAAGACTGGCCATTTCTTGCAGGTTTGAGGGAAGGTCTTCTGTTTTGGTAATGGTCCAAGGGGCTGTTTTGAGGTCATATGTGTTTCTACAAATTAGTAAACACTTAAGGTAAAATATGATGAACCTGACCAAACGCAGGTAGATGTCTTGTGTAAGGTTATGCAATCAAGAATCTTAGGAAGGGGTAATATTGGAAAGGAAATAAATTGGAGATCAGGTTATTTCTTAAAGAGGCCTGGGTGTTGTCTTCAAGTTTAGGTCCATAGGAGACACGGGTGATGCGAAGTGTGGAATAACTAGATGTAGCAAAGCTGGAGCAGCAGACCAAAAATTTTCATGGGAATCCAGGATTAAGTGGCTATTTCAAATCCAGTCTCTCAGGTATAAGGTCTCTTGAGCTATGCTGAATACTTATGTTGCTTGCAAGCATTGGTGATTTGTGGTCCGTTTACTGGTTACCTATATGGCATTTATAGGGGCTGCTTGTGTTTGTAAAATTTGTGCAAAAGAATGATGAAGTCCCTTTTTCTGTAAATTCTGTGCTCTTTTCAGCTATTCTACAACATCATGGAGAATGATATCTCTCTGCCCTCGTGGATGTCCTTAATCCAGCCAGACGAAATATGTTTCTATATGGTGTTATTTCCTTTGACTTTCTCTTCAAGTTCTATTAGATAAATTTGGCAGCACTTTTTCTGCAGGTGTTGTCAGTTACTTATACAGCAATTAGTCTATTGTGTCCAATACACAGCCACCATACAATCCATGCATTTTTCTTGATTATTCTGTCTTCATGTCCATAAAACTGGAGGGCCTGAGACCAGAACTTTCCTTGCTGTTTGGTGACTACTGCAGGTTCAGCCTTCTGAAATATTTGGATTGGATAGCCTTCTTGATCCTGCTTCAACACTGTCATCTCTTGACGAATCTGTTCCTGCAAATGTGAGTAAGGAAATAGTTGAGCAAGAGAAGCAATTGTTGCATAAGAAAGAAAAGGTTAGGTCTCAATCAACCAACTCCCTTTTCCCAAATAAAGCAAACACACAGTACTTAATGCATTTGTATTTTGTAAATGTACACATTGCATGTTGCTTGGATAAGTGGACTAAATTGTTTAAAATATGTTTTTTAGAAGACTGTAAACAATGCCAGCGAAGATCGCAAAAAAGACGTGTGGAAAACTACTGCTTTTTTGTTTCCCCGAGCAGCTTTTGGATTCCTAACAAATGTTGCAACAAGCCTATTTGGCTCTCGTGATTCCACTTGTGTGTCTGGCTCAGTTAAGTGTGGTTACTTTGACTGTTCATACTAAAGTTGTATTCTTGGAATCCTTTCTTCTAAATAAAAAACTCATATTTTTCCTCTATAGAATAAAGGAGAAGTTGAATACAACATTCTGAAGACAGAAGAACTTCAATTGTATCTAGAAGATACAGATCCAGAAAGTTTGAATCAGCCTGTAGAAGAAGCTAAACAAAGCGAAGAACCAACATTTTTACCAGGCAATGACAGACCAGGAAACTTCAAGCAATTTGATATTGTTGATGATTACTCAGATCATCATTTTCTGAATGGTATTGGCAGTGGCTTTGTATCATCCCAGGTATTGATGTAAGTCTATCGAATTTAATAATCTCTAGTGGGTAGTGGCTTTCCAATTTCATTTATGTTATCTTTTTATTTTCCTTAGGGAACAAGAGGTTGGTTGAAGAAGGTACAAGAAGAATGGAGCATCCTAAAGAAAGATTTACCAGGTTCATTCTCCATTATAGTTCTTACTCTTGTTTTTTTTAGAAAAAGGATGGCCTGCTGCACCAGGCTCCTGCCACTATAGGGTTTGAACAGTATGCAGCCTTAACCCCACATCCGTGAGGCCGTTTCTGTATTTCGCTCATGATACTTAGGTCATAATAGAGCAGCCTTACTATTGCACCGAGGCTTACCCTCTTTTGCTGCAAAATGAATTGATACAAGTATATTTGGTTTGACATGGATTTATTAGTAATCATTTTATCAGGTAAGGTTTTAAATCTCGTGGGATGGGACTGTCTTGATTTTTCCGTGGAACGGGATGTGCCGGCATCTCATCCCATCCCGACACTTGAGATAGGGAATATCCTAAGGTGTCCCGATTGGAATGTTGGGATGCTGGCGGGACGTCTTGTCTGGACACATAGAATAGTATCCCATCCCGGTGTTCCACGGAACATCCCACCGGAACCTAAATCCATGATATCAAGTATATACACATACAGATTAACATTTCTGCTGATAATGGCTAGGACACTGCATTTTGACAGATAGTATTTATGTTAGAGTTTATGAGGAAAGAATGGATCTCTTGAGAGCGTCAATTGTTGGAGCACCTGGAACTCCCTACCATGATGGCCTCTTCTTCTTCGATATCTTCTTTCCTCCTGATTATCCTCATGAACCACCTGTAAGTATGGTATTTGCTAGTCATGGTTTATGCTCAACCACAGCTACTCAAATATGAGAATTTCATGCTCAACCATTTTTACATAATTGCCTTCTCATGTACAAGCTATTCTTATCCTATTTGAGATGTGTGCTGTCAATAAATTTCTATATTTTTATGCCTTTAATCCATAAAACAGACATTTGCAAGTTTTTTTTTCTTTGTTTTTAATTGTGAAGCTTGTAATGCTTGCAATGTTGACTGCATGTAATTTATATGCATTTAAGCATTGGACTTTTTGGTAGTTTTTGATAGCAACAGCAGCAGGGAACACTTTTTGGTAGCTTTTGATAGCATCAGTGACGGAGAATAAAACATTCAGATTCTATGAAGAGTCATATTGGTCTATAAGGTTATGAAACTTAAACTGGCAATAGATCAGCAGGTATGGAATGGATGTGCGTGCTAGATGGTTTCAAATATCTTGAGTGCTATTAACAGTTTTTCCCTAAGTTGTGAATGATGAAAACATAGGAAAAATACAGAAAAAGTATTCAACAATATTTGAGGTAACTTGTAACCGATCAGTATTAGTTGCACTGTAAAATTTTATCATCGGCATTGTTCAATACAAAATTTTTTCTCTTGGGGTAGTCATGTGTGAAATGTTTAGCATTAATCAATAAAGTATCATGAATACTAAAAAGTGTTTACTATAAACAGTTATATTAAGTGAATGCAAGGCCTTTTTACTAATCTGGATCTTGGCAAGCCATGAGCCTTATTATTTGACATTTGCAGGTAACTGATTTTTTAGGTAGACAATGACAGGTATATACATTTGAATCTAATATGAGAACATATATAAATAAATCTGACATAGACTGAATGTTTATGTGATTAAATATTAGTGAAGGAGATTTTAAAGTTTCTCAACTGTTTTGCACTGTTAAATTAATATCCCAAAATGTTAAAACAATACATGGAAATATTAAACTGAGAGAAGCTTTGGTGCAAGTAGAATGCATATATGCTCAAAAATATGTTAACAGTAAAATATCTCAAGGAACACTCATTGACAATAAAACAGAAACATTACATGGAAACATGCATTCATATTAAACAAAATACTCTGTTTTACCATAATAGTGTTTTCACTAAATAACAGTTAGATGATGAATCACTGGGATTAAGTTGTTTCTAGATGTTCCCTTTCATGTTCATTCTTTTAGTTTCCTTTTTATATTCTTCAGTTTAAATTGCATATAGTCAACAGATAGAGCCTTTATGTGCTATTCATCTGTAATCAAACCCAAAGTAGTTTAAACCAGCTTTTAGTGCAAAATCCTGTAATTTTTTTTTCCCGTGAGAAAACATCGTACAGCTGATCAGTGGCACACCTTACCACTGAGCTCAATCAAATTGCACAACAAATGAGTCCTGTGTGGAGCAAAGATTTGAGAAACTATATACCATTTACTCAGGCCATTTTCATCATATCTTAAACCTCAGTGACTATTGATTGTGCTGAAGATTGATACCCCAAATTAAAATACAACAGAACAGTTGAGGTTTGAGTTGATCTCTTGCTTTGTAAGGCAATACCCAAGATTTGGTGTCACAAGTCAATGTATAATGCTTCACATATGAAGTTTTTTTTACTTGGAATTATTTAATTTATGCAGTTTCATTGTTGCCTATATTATCGTGAACAAACGTGAAATCCTGCTAAAATATACTGCACTGGACTTGAACTTATATACTGCACTGGCCTGATTCTTGGAGAAAACACTTCTTTAAATGGGAACTGCTCTTTCTGTGCAGCTGGTTCACTACAAATCTGGCGGGCTTAGGTTGAACCCAAACTTATATGAGTCGGGAGAGGTCTGTCTAAGCCTTTTCAAAACATGGATGGGTACTGGTACCGAAGTCTGGAATCCTGAAAGCTCCACCATTCTTCAAGTACTGCTATCCGTTCAGGCCCTTGTTCTCAATGAGAAACCATATTTCAATGAGGCCGGATATGGCAAACTGATGGGTAGAGCTGAGGGTGAGAAGAATTCCATCATGTATAATGAGAATGCTTTTATATTGTCATGCAAGTTGATGTTATACCTCTTGCAGAAGCCACCTAAGGTAGCCCCCGGCATCTCTGACATGGATTAGTATTTAAAAGTGGAAAGAATCTTTTAGAAGATATTATTGCTTCTACTATCATCCTTTAACTGGTTGCAAGGTAGCTTCATCAGCTTCTGGAACTTAGCTGACATATGTTTTTAACTAATGCAGCATTTCGAGGCACTTGTGGAGGAGCATTTTACTCATAGGTCACATCATATTCTTGTTGCCTGCAAAGCTTATTTGGATGGTGCCCAGGTTGGACATGCTTACAATTGTGGACACGTAGCAGATGAAGGTCATGAGCACTGTTCCCATGGTTTCAAGATCGTGCTTGCAAAGCTTTACCCCAAGCTTGTAGCAGCCTTCATGGAAAGGGGGATTGATTGCAGTCAGTTTCTTGACGAAGTTGATCAATTTCCTGGTACAAATTAAGACTTGTACATACGGTATGTCTATAACGGTTTAAAAACTAGTGTGTACTTAACTATGACTGCTAATATGTTGCTGAAGAGACATCAAAATAATATTTGTCAAAATAGCTGTAAGCTACATGGTTTTGCTATTTATTTAGAATGCTATAAATTCTATGTCCAGTGTGATTCTGGGGTTGCCAGTTTGTAAGTATAAGTAGGAGCATTTGTGTTTGTTGGTGTGAAACTGTTGATTGTATTTTATTTCCAGAATGACATTTCTGCATCTTTTACCTATACATACCATTTTTGGCTAGGCTTTAAAGTATTTTCTATTTTTATTCTAAGAAATTAGCAGAACTGACCTGCATGATAAGAAAGCTGTTTCCTTTAACAACCCTACACAACCCTTCTTTAAGACCCCAATTTTTTAATAAAGAAATCTCTTTGAGGAGTAGCATGAATTAGTATAGCCCCTGCAAAAAATATTATACCCATGTGTCTGCTAAATATCACCATGTTTATTACTTAAAAATTTTTCGTCCTGAGCTAAGTTATTAGCTTCGGCTGCTATTTGGTGTTGGTGCTAGTTTGCTGCTCTTGTTTATGACAGCTTTCCCTTTTATTTTAAGACTCGGAATAGTTTATGACAGCTTTTCCTTTGAACAGTTATATCTAGTTAGCAAGTTTGATTGAAATGACAATTCCAAACCTTATGTTTACTTTATTCTCAAACTAAATGCTACATTAATAATACCAACTAAAATTAAATGTTATATAGTGTTAATTAATCAGTCAATTTTAAAAGCTTAAATTATAGAGAACGGATCTATGAGTGCTAACTCTCCCCAACCCCCTCTCATATGTAGCCTTAATAAGGGATTCGAACTTATAAACTTGCAATCTTGAGCATTAATACCATGTTGATAAAACAAGTAAAAAGTTAATAATGTATTTCTAGCATTAGCCAGTGGTATTTTATAGATCAAAAGTTGATAATAGTATTAAAGAGAATCGTTGTTGTTAATGTGCCTTTCATGTCTGTATACTAGAAGCAGAATGATTTATGTTTTCTTTTAAAAACAGTTCGAACCTGAGAGCTAAGAGATTGATAAACAACTGGTTTATAATTATAGGTATGCTAAATAGATCGTAACATCACCTCAACAACTTTACATAATGCCTTACAGCTGACCATTACCAGGAGAGCCATGTCGTTCAAATAACAATTGATTTGGCGATTGGCCAATCTTGAGATGGATTGAACTTTTGGTTTAGCTTGCTAGATTTTTTTTTTTGAAAAAAAAGGAAATCTCGAGATACATAAGGATCTTGGCTGTAACCTTAAGCGGGATAACAAAATTTTCATAAATATAGTAAATTTCTTTTTTTATTATTATTTTAAGATGATAATTTAAGAATTTGTTTGATTTGCAACCCAAGTTGTAATTGGAATGAATAGCAAAATGGTCATATTAAATATTTTTTTGATAAAACAAAGCATTCATCTAATGGATCTAGAGTGAATACATCCAAGATAGTCAGTGAGGACAATATCATGCAATCCAGGGCATCCCCCGGTGAGTCCATAAGACCTCCCTCGACATGCAACGAATCCAGGGCATCCCCGGGTGAGTCTATAAGACCTCCCTCGAGTGATTAGCTATATAAGAGGCAATTCAGTCTGTCGCAGAGTTTGCCTCCCTGTATGTACAATATAAATGGAACAGCCCTGTAAGAAGAAAGCAATATCCCGAAGTAGAGGGTGTGCCGAGTCTATCCTCCAGGCTCCTTGAATCCAAGAGATAACGGTAGCCGAATCACCTTCAAGAATCAGATGATCAAGGTGTAAGAATCTCCATGCATAAAGAACACTAGCCCAAGCACCCGGAGCTTCGCTGCAAGGATAGAGGGTTTAAAGAGGTGGCTCCCTCTCGCCACAAGAAGACCAAGGCCCAGACCCCGAATGATGAAAGCCGCATCACCATGAGTGCCCCTCACACTCATCAAAACTGATCATGGTGAACTTCGGAGGTGAGGGCTCCCAAGAAATGAAAGCCTGATGAGGTGCTCGATGAGCCGAGTAGGAGCCACAAATCTTCATGGTCATCTCATTGGTCCTCCAATACTCTGCTACCTGGACACGGGCCCTTTCAACTGTAACTCTAGTCGAACAAGATTTAGAGTTAAATACCAAGTTATTCCAGGTAAGCCAGGTATGATAAGCAACATAGGCCGGTAGAGAGCAAGATGGATGGCCCATGCGCATTTAGAGCATATCCAGAAAAGTATCAACATGATCATGAGCCTGTATAAAGGGGCCATCAAGACTAGCAAGCCTCCAGATGAGAACAGCTTGAGGGCATAAGAAGAGGACATGCTGCAAGGTCTCATCGTCATCACCACAAACCGGGCATAGAGAAGGCACATTTAAGCCCCTGGCAATAAGAAATGCTCTAGTGGGAAGGCGTCGCCAAGCAACCTTCCACAAGAACAAACTGACTCTTGGACGGACCCCTAGCCTCCAAATCCATCCAATGTCAAGACTTCTTTGGGAGTCTTAGTGAGTCAAGGGGTACAGATCCGCCATAAGCACTCTGGGAAGGGAAGAGGACCTCCACACCCTAACATCCACACTGGCATGAACTGGCACGGTAATAGAAAGCACCCGAGTGCCTAGGATCTTACCAAATATATGGGAAACATAGCTTGAATTCCACTGTAAGCCATCCGCAGTCCGTAGATCTGTAATGGTTAAAATGTTCTCCAGGGCATCCATAAAAATAAAGGTCGACCACCGGGCTAATGGCAAATCCGCAATTCAGGGATCAAACATGAAGTTGATGGACCTGCCATCTTCCAAGATCCATCTAGTCCGTGGGAGGACATCAGGGGCTCTAGTAATCATCTCTCTCCAGATAGCTGAACAGTTCCTCCCAGAGTGATTATTCCCTTCAAGAGTAAGGGGGTCATACTTAGCATGCATCATCATAGCCCACATACTGTCTGGGCACAAGAGAAATCTGGTAGCATGTCTAGTCAGTAATGCTTCCTGCCGTGAAATAAGGGATCGAATACCAAGACCCCTATCTCGTATCGGTTGGCACACCACATGCTAGCCCAAGAGATGAACACCTTGACCAAAAGAAGTAGAACTCCAAAGAAAGGCTCGAATACATTGCTCCACCTTAAAGATCACATTTTTGGGGAGGATAGCATTAGAAAGTATATAGACAGGTAAAGATGTCAGAACATACTAGCTCTCCCCTACCAACCCTCCACCCTCTCCTGCACTACTTTGACCATCCTCTTACATTCAGCCTTTAAGAGTCTCCTCCCTGTAATAGGAACCCCTAGATAGTGTAAAGCACCCCCATGCCTAGCAATTCCAAGAATGTCCGTGATGATACGCCGGATATGAGCCTTGGTTTTGGGACTGAAATAAACATATGATTTGAAAAGATTAATACTCTGGCCTGAAGATAGACAATAGTCCAGCAAAATACTCCTGAAGGTCGGGCACATGTAGCAGTGGCTCGTCCCAAGAGTAAACAATCATTTACAAATAGAATGTACAAGATTGGGAGGGAGCCAGGGACAAGAGCATACGGATGAAGACCCGGACCCCTAGCCGCCACCCACAAGGCTCGAGAGAGAATGTTAGTATGAATGATGAACAAGTACGGGGAGAGAGGACAACCTTGTTGCAGGCCCACATTTGAAGAGAACTCAGAGGGAGATCCATTGATGAGAATGGCAAAGGAAGAGCTCACTACATAGGCCAAAGTCTAGGAGATCCAGCATGGATGAAAGCCAAGGTCAGAGAGAGCCTTTTCCAGAAACCTCCAGTGTATACGATCATAGGCTCGCTCCATATCAAGCTTGATAGCCATGAGACTAAGACTAGTAGGTGCCCTTTTGAGATCAAACATAAATTCCTGAGCAATAAGAATATTATCAGAGATAGAGCAACTATTCACAAAGGCTCCCTGCTCAGGTTTGATAATGCGGGGTAGAATAGGCTTCATCCTACAAACCATAAGCTTGCACAGATCTTGTAGAGGGTGTTGCACAAACTAATGGGCCTAAAATAACTAGGCTTACAAGCATCCTAGTGCTTGGAAATGAGTAACAAAAGTTTGCTTCCAGGCATCTGACATCCTGCCCACGTCAAAGAATTCCCGCACGGTATCCACAACATCCCTCCAAACAAAACACCAGAATCGTCTAAAAAACAAAGGTGGAAAACCATCCGAATCGGGGGCTTTGTCTTCCTCCAGGAACCAAAGAACATCCCGAACCTCATCATCAAAAACATGCCTAATGAGACCATGGTTCTCCTGATCAAACATCATAACCTGCGATGGAGGAAAATCAAAGGAGATGGGGCCCCCAAAGCTAACAAACCACCTGGATCTGAAAAAATGGGTGATGTCATGCCTGATGACATCCTCATCCTTGATCCACAATCTATCAGGATTTCAAAGGATTCTGATATGATTCTTGTGCCTGCGGATCATAGTAGCCTGGTAAAAAAATTGGATATTCCTGTCCTCTTGATCCACTACACTCTAGACTTCTGCCTCCAAAAAGCTTCCTATTGACTCAGAAGAGACTGATGAGTGGACAAAATACTCTGTACGGTAGCCAAATCAACTGCCGTTAGTCCCCCCATCCCTTTTCTCCTGCTCTTGGAGATGAAAGATGGAAGTCTCAATGTCAGTCAGTTTAGTGAAAATGTTTCCCATCTCTACCCTGTTCCACTAGCATAACCGTTTCCTAACTAGCTTCAATCGACGAGTGACCTAGTATTTGGCATCCCTACGAACAGGTATTCTCCAAACCTCCCTCACAATCTTCGGGGAATGGGGGTAGGCTAGCCAAAACTTCTTAAACCGGAATGGTGAGTGACAAGAGACAGTGGGATCAGTTAGGAGAAGAATCCAGTAATGATCAGAGCCGACTCTAGGAAGATGTTTCACCATGTGTGCGGGATGCCATTGCAACCATCTCGGGGTAGCAAGGAATTTGTCAATTCTCTCCCAGACCCTATCCCTCCCAGAATGATTATTGCACCAGGTGAAATGAGGATCTACAAATCCCAGGTCCACCAGGTCATTAGAATGAAGAAAATCTCCATATTCTCTAGAGCCAATGTCTTCAAATAAGGTCTCCCACCCCTCTTGTCCTCAGGTTGATCAATGCAATTGAAATCCCCAGCTACCACTATTGGAACCCCCTGATCCTCTAAGGCTGTGACCTCATCTCACACTGTCTTTCGCTCTTTATAGTCTGTGCTGGCATAGACTCCGGATAAGAGCCAAGTGTGGCCGTTGGATTCAGTAATCACAATAGCAACATGCTGAGAGCAATGGTGGAACACCTCAACCCTAGCAACCCCAAGGTTCCACACCACAATAATTCCTTCCAAAAGGCCTTGAGATTCAACCGCATAAAAATCCCAATTACTCATGAGGCGATGGCGAACCCTATCAAAGCTAACACCACCAAGTATGGTCTCAAGAATAATACACAAATCTGGATGATATAACTGTCCCAATCTTCAAAAAGTAGAATGGAAGGAATGTTTTCCCGCCCCCCGAATATTCTAGACTAAGATTTTCATCCGAAAACTAGAATAATTTATTTTTATCCTTGTGCACTTCAGCACCCTCCAGGCCTCCATCCTCCACAGTCTTTGACCCCATATCTCTTTGCTGGCAAACAAAGCTCTCTTCAATTGATCAGCAAATGCCTCATGGTCAGAATCTGAGTCCCTTAGATGGTCCAGCAGCTTCACCTGTGGATCCTGGATCGAAAACTTAGCAACAACCATATTTTGAAAGAAAAGTAGTCACCGCTAAGACGGTAGCCCGGTTGGTAGAGGCTTAGCCTCACCTCCCACCGGTCATGGGTTTGAGGCATGATCCTCGTAGGTGACTCGATTAAATCCAGGAATTTTCCTGGGACACGTGATTGGGGTGGCGAGAGAGTGTACTACTCCGGCGTCTTAGTAGTGTCAGGCTAACGTACTCACCAGTGGTGGGGAGGGTACGCGAAAAAATTATGGCCCGAATCGAACATAGCCTAGCAGGGTTGGGATCCAGTGGGGGTAGCTACTGGTCACCTATCCCTCCTTGGATGAAACCTCCCCTACACTTTGAGTTTTATTGACAGGAGGATTCATAACTAAAGCTTGGTACGATCCCTTTCCCGGATCATCCCCCTCACCACATTGTCTAATCGGAATATCACAGATTGAAGCTTGCTTGCCTTTGGATGTCTGCAATGGTAACAAAGAACACTTGTCCTAGTTCCCCCCACGAAGAACAGGGGTAGTATCAGTTCGATCCCCTCTCCCAACCACATCAAGTCTAGCACCATGATTAAATTTATCAGTTAAGGTGGGATCATTCACAATAGGAAAAGAAAGCTCAGATAGGAAGAAGCCTTGTCCATGAGAAGCAAAGCATCACCCTTGGTATTTTCTCCCCTTGTGGCTGCATGCAAGCTAGGAAAGGAATGACTGACCTGGTCATTGGCATCTCTCGCCGATGGTGAAAGACAGGAAGGAGCTAGACTCAGTGAGGAGGACTTTGGTGTCTTCGATGGGCTGTGGTCCCTCTTCAGGGACTGGGCCCCCAGTTCAGTCATCACCAAATCCTGCGGGCCATGCTCCTCTGGGAGGCCCAGCTCCATGGCTCTGCCCAATGGGCCTAGAGCACCAAAGGTAGAGCCCGAACCCACATCCTCCACTATTGGTTGCCCTGACAAAGCCCCCAGAGACCGTCGGCAAGCTACCTTGGTGGGTTTTTGCCAGTCATCGAAGTCAGGTGGCGAGCTCGGGGGAGACAAATTGATCCTCGGGGAGCTCAATAGCAGAGAAGACAAGTTGGGATCCAGCAAATCCAAGCTCTGTTTCCCAACCTTTTTCGGATCTCTTCTTCTCTTGGCTAGAACTCTAGCAACTCGCGGCTGACATATCCTTGATGTAACCAACCAAGGGCCCAGTCTTGGACGGTCTTCACCTCCGCCTCGCCTTCCTTCGGCCATCACCGGGGTAGCGTCTTCCACTCCAACCTCAATGTTAACAGTCATCATGTTCTCCGAGAGAATGGAGGAGTCGCTATTGTTTGATGGTGGCTCTCCTATGGAGAACTACACCATTCATCAAAATGCCCTAGTCTCCCGCAACAAATGCAAACAACTGACAAGTTCTCGTAAACAAACTGCTACCAAAAGTTGTTCTTCCTCCCCCAGATTAAGACTCACGGTTTCAGAGAAAGTCCGGCATTGATCTGCACTTTAACCCGAGTGTACCCGATTTTTCTCAACTGGTCTGTGAATTCGTCAATAGCCATTGGCTTCCCTGCCTTCATTGCCATGGCTAGTATGATCGATGCCGGCCAGAATTCCATCGAGAGTCCCGGCAATCACAGCCAGACCACCATCTTCTGAATTGGGCGATGACCAGGCACAAAGTCTGGCTCCCACATCTCCATAGCTAGTAGTTGGCCGGCAACAAACCAATGCCCCCCCTTCAATGCCATTTCACAATTTGCAGCATTGAACCGGATAATCAAATGATCTTCAGCAATAGGGAAGACTTCCTGATCATACCTAATATTGATCTTCGATTTGACTTCCTTGGCCACCCATTCAGCCGGTACCCTCCTCGCCAGACTCCGAACAAACACCGATAGATCCTCCCACTGCCGGCGAGATGCATCCATGGTGGACTCCGGCAACTCCAACACCTTGGTGAAGAAGCTTTGCAGCTGGTCGATCTCCTCGTTGATGATCTTGTGAGCCATCCAAGATGGTCCGCGAGAAGTTCCTTGAACCATTTTTGCCCAGGAACGATCTCCATCAGTGGGTGCAGAGGACCTCCCTCCCTCCTCTCGGTTGAAACCCTTTTTAGCCATCGCCCTGAAGGTGCTTGAGAGAAGACCAAAGCGAATAGAAGGTAGGCACATAAATCAAGGCACAGCACACCTACTGCTCACACGAACTGGAATCAAGGAGGGCATAGCTGCAAGTCGGCGGTCATGCGTTTCAATGTTTATCTGTGGAATCTGAATCAAAATAGGATTTGAATATTAAGGAAGAGTTAAAATTAAATTTTGAAGAATCAAGGTATTGTCAATTTCTCTTAGAACCGGAATGAGATTTCTTTCTAACAAAATAATTAGAATAAAAATCATTCATTCCTATTTCAATTCAAGCACCTGATATTTTTCAACCAAATATATTATAAATATCTAACTATTAAAATATAGATACATTTTTTATCTACCCTATCTGATGGATTTTGAGATAGATATTGAATGTTAAGCATATACCATGAAAATATATCAAGATCCCACCTTCAAATCTTAGGCCATTGTACACAGCTTAGGCCATTGTACACAGCCAGCAAGTCCGAAGTGAAAATTTAGTTTCGATATCTAATATTTTTTTTGGTAAGGCGGATGCTTCACTCAACATTCCTGGAATAAAAATATCCAAAAAAGTCAAAAAAAATATAATCCCGGAAATCCATTGGTAAATCAGCCAACCCGGTCCACAGAGTCAATCCCGAATGAGCAGCAACATACGAGGCCACCCAGTCCGCAGCCGAATTGGCCTCCTTGAAGATGTGCCTGACTATAACTGAGGAACACCCTCGCAACCAAAGCATGATATCCCGAATCAAGGGGTGGGCAGAAGCATGATTCGCCGCCCCCTTGATCCACGCTATCACAGTAGCAGAGTCCCCCTCGATAATCAAATGCTCAGTCCTGAGATAGTGACAAGCATATTGAACCTCAGTCCAAGCAGCTGTAAGCTCAGCCTGAATAACAGAAGACTCAACCAGATGACAACCCCCAGCTGCAATGATATCCAGACTCGAACTCTGAATCACAAAAGCTGCACCACCATCAGGTCCTCTGACACTCCCATCAAAATTAACCTTGACATATGACGGAGGGGGGGCTCTCAGGAAATAAAAATCTTCCAGGGCGCTCTAGGAGCAATGCCGGAAAACCAGGTCTCCGTAGATGTCAAGGTCACAGAACGGAACTCCTCCATGTGAGCCCAAGCTTGCTCAATCAGCACTGTACTAGAAAGCCTAGACAAGCCAAAGACAATGGCATTCCAAGAAAACCAGAGGTGGTAAGCCAGATAAGCAGGAAGGCTAGAACTGAAGGGGAGACAGGAAAATCTGAGCACGACCAAAAAGGCATCTACCAAGTCCCCGACTGAGGACTAGTGAGATCCATCCCTACAGACAACCAAATACTCCGAGCCCTAGGGCAAGTGAATAATACATGCTCCATAGTCTTATTATAAGCCTCACAAGCTGGGCAGAAGATAGGAAGATCCATCCCTCTAGCCTGAAGGAGCATCCTGGTCGGAAGACAATGTCAGACAACTTTCCACAAGAAGGGGGCCACTCTGGGGTGAACACGAAGCGACCAGATCCACCCAATCTGAGAACTCCACTGAGACTCCTCCTAAAACATACGGTAAAGATCAGACATAGGGGTTGTACTCAGCACCGAAGACCTCCAAACCCGAATGTCCGTGCAGGGATGAGTGGGCAGAACAATAGAAAGAACCCGCTCACCTAAGATAATCCCAAAGGTTTGAACAACCATAGCATAACTCCAATGGGAACCATCAGGAAATATAAGATCAGTAACCAACCTGATATTCGGACCATCCATCGCAATGAAAGTAGACCAGCGAGCCAAAGGAAACTCCGAGATCCACGGGTCATCCATAAAGCTAATCAAGGAACCATCCCCAATAATCCATCTCAAGTGCAGAGCAATCGCAGGAGCAATCCGCGATATCTCTCTCCAAACGATAGAACCCCGTCGAGGAACAGAACCCCCCGCATCCACCACCGTGATCAGGGAACCATAGCGAAATCCCATCATAACAGTCTACATAGTCTCCGGTCCCATCAAAACCTAGAAACATGTCTTCCAATGCAGGCTTCCCTTACAACTCCCAAGGAATGGATACCCAGACCACCCTCCCTCGGAGGTTGGTAGACCACCCTCCATCTTAACAAGCGACACCCCGCCGAGAAGCCAAAGAAGACCAAAGAAAAGAACGGATATTTTGCTCCACCTTCAAAGTGATAGACTTGGAAAAAATAACATTGGAGAGCAAGAACACCGGGAGGGAGGTGAGAACAGACCTAATCAGGGTCAAGCGATCCATAGACGAGAGAAGTCGACTCTGCCAGCCCTCCACCCTCTCCCGAACCGTAGATACCATCCTCCAACAGTCCGAGCTCCGCAACCACCCCCCCGAGATAGGAACTCCCAAATATTGAAGGCACCATTCCTGAACAGCAATCTCCAAAGTCTCCTGAATGGAACGCCGCAGCCTGATAGGAGTTTTCGGACTGAACCGAATTTCAGATTTAAGTAAATTCACCCTCTGGCCCGAGTACATACAATAAAGCTCCATGACAGACCTAAATCCCGTCGCCGATGCCAAAGAGGCCTGACCCAATAAGAGACAATCATCTACGAAAAGCAAATGTGAGATCGAGGGAGAACCAGGAATCGGGCAATACGGCTGAATCGCTGACTTCCGCACCGCTACTCGTAAAGCTCGCGAGAGAGCATCAGTACATGAAATAAACAAGAAGGAAGAGAGAGGGCAACCTTGACGAAGACCAACCGTATAATGGAAGAAGTCCGTAGGGGTCTCGTTGACAAGAATGGCATAAGAGGGATCAATAATGCATGTCATAATATGATCAATCCAAAAACGATGAAAGCCAAAATCACCCAATGCCTGCTCCAGGAAGCTCCAACGCATTCGATCGTGGGCCCTTTCCATGTCCAATTCGATTTCTAGTATTTAAGTAGCTATTCCATACCTTGAGATTATTAATTTTAAAAATAATAAATAATATTAAAAAATAATGTGATTTTTGATAATATATTAATAATATTTTGAAATGAATCAATGCATACTGATGGAGATTATAGCTTGAGATATAAACTGTATTACATCAAATCAGTTTTTTGATACTGACATAAACTAAACATGCTGGTCGTGACGAAAACCTATAAATCTTAACCCAAAGCTGGTGCTGGGAAGTCCCATTCTACTTGCGTGCCTTATTGTTGTGGGAATGAAACAGAACGAGCAAATGAACGGTGGAAACGGTCCTGGACCTTTTTTTTTTTTTTTTTGGGTATAGCCGGGCAGTCACAGTTCTGGTGCGAGGACATTCTAAAAGATCAAAAAAAAAAATTCCTGATGAAGAAGAGGAATACTATCATTCTGGGATCAGGACCAATCGATAGAATGCTGAGCAACATAGGAGGCAACTTAGTCTACAGCACAGTTTGCCTCCCGATAGACATGGCGGGCTGTAGCTGTCATGGAAAACTATAGAAACTTCCAAATATTGCGAAGGAGAGGATAGGCTTCCCAATAACTCGACCTATCCTAAATCTAGGTAATAACAATAGAAGAGTCACCCTCAATAATAATCTTGTGAATATGTAGATGTTGGATAGCTCTGATGATGCCAGTCCATGCGGCTCTGGGTTCTGCTTCTAGGACAGACGGGTCATGAAGAAAGATCCCCTCAGTTGCAATAGCCTTTCGTCATCATCCCGAATGACATACCCTGCACCATCATCAGCACCACGAATACTGCCGTCAAAGTTCACCTTGACAAATCCCTGAGAGGGCTCCCAGGAAATGTGAATAGCCCTCCGGGCCGCTGTCGAGACAGTATAAGAGTCCCAGGAATCTAGGGTAACAAGGGAAGCGACAGTGTCAAATTGGTGAAACTTCATCGCCATGAACCTGGCTCTCTGGAAAACCCGATGGACCGGGATGATCTCAGCCTCAAAGATCATCGCATTTCTAGACAGCCAAATCTAATAGGCAATATAAGCAGCAAGACGGCTCTCCTGTGCCAAATTCAGGTGGAGAAAGTCGAGGAAGGAGCACAGCCGTAAACCATCATCGACATCCCAAGGCCAGCTCCCAGCAAGCCTCCAAATCAGCCTCGCTCTAGGGTAGCCCAGGATCGCATGCTCAGTGGCTCCTAGCATGCTCAGTGGACTCATCCTGACTACCACATACCGGGCAAGATGCTGGCAACTCTATAACTTTGTGCCTAAGAAGAGTCATCGTAGGAAGACTATCCCAAGCCATCTTCCAAAGAAAAAGATGCACTCTCGGGTGAACGGGAAGTTTCCATATCCAAACTGCTGCAAATCTCATTTCAGGCTGTCCCCTACATAAATCATAAAGGGTGCTAAGGAGTCTTGGGATAACAGGAAGGGCCCCATACTCTCAGGTCTTGACCTCGGTGAATCGGAATCGAAATAGCAAGAATTCGAGAGGCCAGCTGGCTCCCAAAAAGTCTGGATATCTCCTGAACTTTCCAAGCCCTACCATCATCCGTCAATAGATCACAAACTCGAATATTGTCACTAACATCCGTACTCACAAATGTTGGCTACCTAGATAGAGGAAGAGTAGAAATCCATGCATCATGACTGATATCAATCGTGGTCCCATCACCAACCAAGCATTTGATATGGGCCATCACCATAAGGGCATGGGCACAAATCTCCTTCTAGATACAGGAACAACCGTGGGTCATCTGAAGCTGAGATCCCTGACTCTAAGCACCATAGCGGCCTCTCATCATCTTGCTCTATAGACAGTTGGATTGGAGGAGATATCTAACAGCATGTCTGGCGATAAGAACCTCCTTCCTCACTGGAAAGAACTGGATCCCGAGATCATCATCCCTGACTGGTCGGCATATAGTGTCCCAAGCTAGCAGATGAATACTATGGCTATCATGTCTGGGCCTCCATAAAAAGTTATGAAAAAGTTATCCATCTTTTTTTAAAAAAAGCTAGGAATTATAGTATAGGCCAAGAAATAAATAGAGATAAAATTGAGAACAGGCCAAATGGGAATAAGCCTGCTCGTTATAAAAAGAGTAAAAATCTGCCTTCCCTCGAGACGATCGAGAACCGCACCAGGGGTCCTGGACTCTTCGCTTTCGTTAAAAAAACCCACTATTTTTATTCCTGGTTTACGGCCGTTTCTTTTGGTCTAACGGGCAGTGGCATTCTCGGTATCGGTCCGAAAGAAGATCGCGTGGCCTCGTAACCTTGTTAACTCCACTTTGTCTCGCCCGGGGCCCGCGATTTCTCCCAAAACGCTTTCGGATGGCGGCTCTCTCGCCGCCTCCTTCCCCGCCCCCGAACAATTCTAGGGCTACTGTTAGGGTTCCTTCGATCCCTCGCCCATGGATCCTTCTCCTTCTCGCAGTCCTCTTCCCTTCCTCTGCCGCCTCCGTCGCCGCCGCCGACATCTCCTACGCTGACCACTGCGGTTCCATCGTTCCCGACTCCGCCCGGGAGAAACTCGTTGACTTCGTCGGCGCCCTCCAGCTCTCGAACGACTTCTTCACCGGCTGGCACAAGATGTTCGGCGACGACCGCGAGGCCCGCCTCCCCGCCTCCAGATCCTTCTTCTTGCACGCCAAATCGCTCCACCCGACCCGGTTCTCCGGTGTCCTCCGGATCGGTGGAACCCAAATCATCCACCGGAATCTCACCGAGGGCCGCTCTCTGCTCCACCGAGTCCGGCCGCGGTTTCCCAGGACCTTCCCACTGAAGGATCGCGTGCGCATCGATCTCCATGGCTTCTGGTCTGAGGACTTGGGCAAGCTCTGCATGGTGGGAGCTGGCCATGGGCGCTTGAGAGAAGGTAAACTTCTCCCCATCACTGCTATTTTTAAGCTCAACTACCCGAAGATCTCGAACATTTCTTCTAGTCTGGTTAGTGGGACTTTGGAGAGCTTGGACACTGACAACAGTTCGAATCACTTCGATCCAATTTCGGTTATAGCCTATGCTCAGAATAAATATGAGTTCACGCAGATCTCCCCGGCTCAGAAATCGTGTTCCAGGGTGAACGATCAGAAGGAGTCGCTAGGTTTTAATTCTGGTTCCATTTGTCCTAATCTCCGGATGTATTTGAGACGGCCATTAAAAATGAAGTACGGGGGGCAATGCTCCAGTGGACGTTGTGTTCCTTTCACTAAACGTTCAGGGTTTTCCCTAAAATTAATGTCTTTGAACCGGATCCATTGTTTGGATGACGGGAAATTACGTATGTATGTAGGATTCTCCACCGTCAGTAGCTCTGAACAAAATAGCCTTTCGGCACCTGAGAACATATTAGTTGGTGAAGGGGTTTGGGACCGAAACAGGAATAGGCTCTGCCTTGTTGCTTGCCGTATAGTGAGTTATAGCAATTCTTCAGCAGTGAATTTGTCTGTTGATGATTGCACAATTAGGATGAGCTTCTGGTTCCCTGCAGTGTGGTCAATTGAGAGTCGGAACACCATTGTTGGGCGTATGTGGAGTGACCAAAGTGAGAGTGTTTCTGGTTACTTTGACACAGTTTTTTTCCGGAACTCTGAAAACGACTGGCCTACTCTTCCAGTTCCTGGACTGAAATATAACTACACTAAGATAGATGTGGCGAGTAAGTCCTGTGTAAAGGGCAATTTGTGGAATTTAGGTAAAAAGAAATACCCTGTTTTGAAGTATTTCGAAGATTTTAGATTTTATATTTCCGTGAGAAATGCTGAGGGAAAGCATGCAAGGGGTTTTGCAACACCAGTGTCAATTGGTGAGACATTTGATGATGGTGGCTTACACAAAATGGCTGCGGGGAACCCAAAGCCTTTGCCTGCAGTGAAAGTGACAAATCACGAGCTTCAGAATGTAAGCTACAACATAGATTTTGTGTCTTTGAATTCATCTTCAAATATGAGCATGCCAACTGAGATATCAGCAGAAGGAGTATATGATGCTCAAACAGGTTTGCTCTGCATGGTGGGCTGTAGGTATGTGGGTTCCTCGGTGGTTGGAAAACAAGAGAAATTTGGCATCTCGGTGGACTGTGGGATTCTCATCAGTATCCAGCTTGCTCCCTTGAATCCGAAGGATGGTGACCATCTTTCTGGCACGATTAGGAGCACGAGAGACAAGTCAGACCCACTTTTCTTTGAACCTTTAGAGATTTTGCCAATAGGAATGGGCAGGAATCAAGCAATTGAGTCAATCTGGAGAAGGAAAATAGAAATTACAATGGTTCTGATTTCTCTCACACTCTCATGTATTGTCATTTGGTTGCAGCTCTTGCACGTGGCAAAGAATCCAGAAGTGCTTCCTACTATATCTATAGCAATGCTCGTCATTCTTACTTTGGGCTTCATGTTTACCTTGGTTATGAACTTTGAGGCTTTGTTCATGAGCCGTAATGGGCAGAATGTGTTATCGTGGAGAGGTGGGTGGCTCGAGGTTAATGAGGTTATAGTAAGAGTCATAACAATGGTGGCTTTCCTATTGCAGCTTCGTTTTCTTCAAGTTGCATGGACTGCAAGATCGGCAGATGAGGGCAAAAGGGACCTGTGGTTTGCTGAAAGGAAAGCTCTTCAGATTTGTTTGCCTTTGTATCTGGCTGGGGGACTGATTGCTTGGTTTATTTGCTTGAACAGTAATCAGACTTCACACCGACGGCCACTTTTGATTACTACAAACCATCATTCATTCTGGGAAATTCTAGTGTCTTATGCTGGATTGATTCTTGATGGCTTTTTGCTCCCTCAAGTTATCTTCAACAAATTTTCAAACTCAAAGGATAAGGCTCTTGCTCCTTCCTTTTATGTTGGAACCACTGCTATACGGGCACTGCCCCATGTGTATGATGCTTATAGGGCTAGCCATTATGTGGCCCTTCTCAATTCATCGTATATATATGCTAGCCCAAATGAAGACTTCTATTCCTTAGCTTGGGACATCATCATTCCTTGCGCAGGAGTTCTATTTTCAGGGCTCATATACTTGCAGCAGCGATTTGGTGGTACTTTCTTTCTTCCTGGGAAAAACAAGTCTGGCGGATATGAAACAGTTCCTGCAGTTACTTCTTAAGATGTCAGATGATCATTGTTAAAGGAATGCACTATTGCAATAAAAGGTATGTCTAGTTGCTTTAATTCTTTATTGTTTTGGTGAGTCACTGTAAATTTTTCTTCTGCGTCAACCATTGAATTAGTCTGTTATTATGCATGAACTAAGTAACTAGAATACTGCATTAAATTTTTGTAAAAAATATTAACAAATTATTAATAAAATTTGTTTTGTATTTCTAATTTTTTTATTCACATATAGCTAGAATGACTAAAAAGGGGGTGATAAGGTATCTGGGAATAAATGATTAATTTCTACTTGTAGACCTGCTGAAGATCTGAAGCGAAGTATTGCAATTAGAACCAGAGCAAAATAAAGCCATGCAGGACCACCCTTAAACATCTCAAATTAACAGGAACTAGAACCAGAGCAAGACAAATCCATGAAGATACTGATGCTCTATTTCAAAACAAAGATGAGAATAAGCAACTGCAAATGGTCAATGGAGAAGAAATTAGTAGAGAACATGAATGGAGAACCTTCACCTTGAAGGCATTCAACAGTAGCAAGCATATTTGGATTTGTCTTACTTAGGATCTCATTGTTTCTAAAAATTTCCCATGCCTACTTTGCTGGATACACAGTTCTTAAATTAAGGCTTCAGTAAGTGCGCGTGAAAGTAATCTTGATAAGGCAGTTATTCCATAGAAGTGCTAACCATATATACTAGTCTAAACATTCTCCAAACAAATTAAACAAAAAATATCAAATTTCAACAGGGAAACTAGACAAAAATAAAAATCTAATGGAACCATATTACATTGACATTGTATCTCAAAAGACAACCACCCATTCATATATTCCTGCATGAATAAATCAATATGCTTCCCATGCCCATTGATATATGCAGTCCAATACTGCCTCTTGGTAATATTCAATATCTTTGGCTGCTGTTTGGTAGGAGGTGATGTTTCACATCATCTCGGTGATACGAGTAAGGTGATCATATCACATTGTTTGGTATTGTAAAATCCTATTCTGTAATAAAAATCTAGTAATAAATTCAATGATAACATCATTGCATTGTGCAATGATGCTATTACTGTACCTACCCTTAATGATAGCACATCATCGGATATTGGTGACATGCTGAGATTATTTTGAAATAAAAATATCCCTAATCAGCAATAAAATTTTAAATAAATCTATTCTTAATTAATAGGGAGAAATAAAAACTCCTCTCATCTCTTTTTTTGTGACCTTTCATTTTCAATAATACCCCTTAATTACCTCCTAATAAAAGAAAATCAGGCTGATTTTTTAAACTCAATACCTTTCATCTTCAAGATGTTTATCGCGATTTCCATTACTAACAGTTTTTTTAATGGCATCAACCAAGATAAATACTCTCTCCCTTTCTTTTGTAGTTTCTTTTTCTCTTTCGCTAGTTTATAAACTTAGATATATTATTATTATTATTTTGGTTGTAAATTATATATCATGAAATCAATAGTTGCAGTGATAGCAAGATTTTCTCAATCAAAACATTTACAAGAACTTGGGGTTTTACTTTTATAATTAGAATTGATGGAAGAGGTATATATTTTCTTGGTTTTAATTGTCATTCTAGTTTAGAAAAAGGAGATTAACATGGAATATGTACTCTAGATTGCAAATTAAGTCTTTGAACATGCAAAAGATGCTTTTTGAGGGTGATGTGGCATATGTTGATAATTATTGAATGGATTTGAGATCTTTCCATAAGCTATGTATATAACTAATAATAAATGGTGGACTCAAGTCAACAAAGAACATAAAAGTTGAAGAACTAGTTGCCATGTTCTTACATATTATTGCACATGATGAGAGGATAAGGATAATCAAAAGATAACTTGCACGTTCTAATGAGACAATTAGTAAACATTTTCATGCAGTGCTACATGCTGTTTTGCATCTTCATCCAATCTTATTTGTAAAACCTGAGCCTGTGCCTGAAAATTGTCCAGATGATAGATGGAAATGCTTCAAGGTATTACAAGTATCCAATGTATAATTTTCTAGTTTATATAATGAAATCATAGGATTATAAATGACTTCATTTTATGTATGTAGAATTGCCTTGGGGCACTTGATGGAATTTACATCCAAGTCAAAGTAGATGTTGCTAACATGATTAAATATAAATCTTGCAAGGGTGACATTGTCACTAATGCCTTAGACATATGTACAAGAAATATAAAGTTTGTGTATGTCTTACCTGGGCAGGAAGGCTCTGCAACTAATTCCAGGGTCTTAAGACATGCAATTTTAAAACCAAATGGATTTATATTCCTCTAGGTAAATGCATAGTTCTATATATCATTTTTCTATGATAACAAAATAAGATTGTTTGTTTAAGCCTAACATGATAATTATACATGTATATGGAACTATATGTTACTACTATTTGTGTGATGCTGGTTACAAAAATGTAGAAGGCTTTTTGACCTTGTACAAAGGTGAAAGGTATTATTTAAATGAGTGGAGATGAGGAAGTCAACCGAATACTCATGAATTTTTTAATATGAAACATTGGGCTAAAAATGTTATTGAAAGATGTTTTGGGATATTGAAATTGAGGTGCGCAATATTGAGGTCTAAGCCTCATTATCTTGTGAAAATCCAATATTGAATTATCAATGCTTGTGCCTTCCTTGATAACTTTATTCGACAAAAAATGTCTCCTAATCCAATAGAGGCAGAGATAGATGAAGATGTAGGTGGCACACAAGAAATAGAACCTGAAATTGGTGAAACGATTGCATATGTGGAGGTGGCTAATGCATGGTCTTAGTTCAGAGAAAATTTAGCAAATGAGATATTTAATTGGAGAAATAATAGAAATTCTTAGGACTCTATAAGTTTATCGGCTATATTTTGAATTGAATGTTATTTGGATTTTTTAATATTTTATTAGCTTGTATTGAGTTAGCAATTTGGATATTATTTAAAAAATACATTTTCTATCGTGGTATGAAATGACTATTATGGTTATTTTTTTAAATATCTTGATCCCTTTCTATCTTTATTTAATATGATTTCTTCTATTTTCATATAATATCATGAAAAAAATATGATTATGAGGTGTTATTATTCATTTTCATTTTATTTTTATGCATTTAGTATATTTTGCATTCACATTTGCTATATTTTTAGGTATTAAAGTTTTTATATGAGTTGTTGTTAGTAGCTGCAATGATAGATACGTCAAGTCAAGTAGAAGGGTTAAGGCATGGTAAAACAAAAAGGGGCAAGAAGAAAGCTTACCAAAAGAGTCAAGATGCAGACTCGAGGAGTGCATGGAGTTCCAAAGAGGATAATATTTTGATAAATTGTATGGTTGATGCAATCCAAGATGGATAGAAAGTCGATGGTGGCTAATTTAATAATGGATGATATTCACATTTGACTAAAATGATGGATGAAAGGTTGCCTAATTCTGGTTTGAAAGCCCATCCACATATTAAGAATCGGTGCAAGCATCTTTAAAGACAATTTCATACAATTAGAGAGATGCGTGGCCTGAATTGTTTTGGCTTTGCATGGTATACACAACATGTGCATTCGTATAGATAAGGACTTGCATGATTTATGGGTTAAAGTAAGAAGAAAGAATTTATTACATGTAATCAAATTTATTAGGAATTCTTTTCTACTATATGTGATTTGACATGATTTATTTTTATATATTGAATGTAGAGCTATTTTAATGCTATAGCCCTTTGTGGAAAACTATTTCCTTATTTAAAGAAATTAGAGGTTGTTTATGGTAAAGATCGGGCAACTAGTGAAGCAACAGTAGATGCAAGAGATGATTGTGTAGCAATTGGACAAGAAGATGAAGAAATGACAGGGACAACATCATTAGCTGGCAATATGAAGGTTGAGGGTGGTAATCAAGAAGAAAATATTGACTTGCCCGTCTTAGTTTGCCAACCTACTACTATAAGAGGTACAAGTGGTATAAGTGCTAAGAAAAAGGCTGATCAAGAGAGTTGAAAAAGGAAGGTTAAGCCCACTCTTCAAAATTTGGTGTCTCGTATGGAAAAAATTGGCGATGCTTACGAGAGAAGTAAGGACTTCAAGATGATTACCGCTTTTTATGAAAAAATTGGTCTATTTAAGAAAGAGAAGATATAATAAGAACTAATTTAATTTATGAGATCCTGAAAATTAATAGCTTGTGTGATGAAGAGATGGTAGCTGTTGGAGAGATTCTTAGCAAGGACAAGGACAAGTTAGATTACTTCTACAGCCTAGCATCTTTATTAAAAAAAAGTGCTACATAATATAAATTTTTCAAGACCATCCTGTTATGTCATATAACCAACATTTGACCTTTAGTTGATGTTTAGTTGATGTTCTTGCTTTAGTACTTTGCATTTGAGGCATATATACTATTAAACTTAAATAGGATATTTTGATAGATTATTTTATATCATAGGAACTAGTATGTGCTATGACATGGAATTATTTTTAGTTAAACTTTATTTTATGATGCTATCTAATTGGATATCTTTTATGTATTTTTATTGATATTTATGCTTATTTTATCTAAATTGATAGGTATGGTAAATTGGCATAAATGTCTTTTATTTATTTACTAGATTCTTATTTTATTTTTTATTGTCTGGTATGCTTATTTTATCCAAATTGGTAGATATGGTAAATGTTGGAAGGGTGATGGGCACATTCACACACACTGATAGTAATTTGGATAGCTTGAAGATATATATGAAGAATACAATACTCAAGGTAATACTTGGATAGTGGAGGAAGATAACCTTTCTATTATAAACTCACAAAACACTCCAATGGACTCCATATATTCGATCCTATTTATAGATACATAAGGGTGTATTTCAATCTACCCTGATGATTACAAACAATCCTTGATCTTTCAATGACTCTTAGACTTCCACGAATGTATGGAGTCCATTGTGAGTGGAGTGTTTTGTGAGTTTATAATAGAAAAGTTATCTTCCTCCACTCTCCAAGTATTATCTTGAGCATTGTATTCTTCATATATATCTTAGAGCTATTCAGATTACTATTATTGTGTGTGAATATGCCCATCACCCTTCTAACAGTAAATTGGTACAAATGTCTTTTATTTATTTACTAGATGCTTATTTTATTTTTTATTGGCAGGTTTAGTTAATGTTATGGATCTTTTTTATTTATTTATTGGATGCCTATTTTATTTCTATAGGCAGATTTGGTTAATTGGCGTGGATGGATCATGTCAAACTTTTCACGCTCTTCTTTTTCTCATTTTGTTTTTATGGGCCAAATCATTTGGGCAGCCATGATATTAATGGTCAAAATTGGCTTAAGTCTAACCAATCTGATTATATATAATATTATCATAATATTATTTTAATAATATAATCAAAACAGATAATTATAATAATAATAATAATATTATTATTATTATTACTACTATTACTATTAATTTTTGTAGGGATTTGTAAATAAAGAATGTTTAATTAAGTTATAAAATAATTATTATATACTAATATGTAAGATTATATATGATACTTTATATATTATCGCTATCATTACTCGGTGTATTTGAAATTTGATTTCTAGTGTTATTTCAGTGATATATAAAATACAATGTTCATATATTATTCTAGTATTTATACATCATTCTAGTGCTCACATTATTCTAGTAATAATATCATCATAGTGATCACATTACTGGTGGTATACTCAACGTGATATACTAAACAGCACCTTTGATTTTAGTTGTCATTCTTAAACAACAGTATACCATATCAAAATTTAGCTGAGATGGTATTATATGGTGCAGTTACCAATTCTTTAGATACAGCTGATCAGATCTAAACAACAAAATTCCAGAATTTCTGCTTATTGTGGTCTACTCTCAAAGGTAAAAAAAATTATAAGATTTGCCTTGGGCGTCTTATAAAAATGGCGACTTCATTATCACTTTTTTTTAAAAAAAGAAATGACTGTTTTTTTGCGATTTTATAGGAAAGAGCATTTTGAACTTTTATTGGCCAAAATACTGTTGCCATAGTTAATGGACGGAAGAAAGAGTGGGTGGGACGAAAATATATGTAAAATAAGAACTTAGGTTTTTCGTGAAAGGGAAAAAAAAAAGATTATAGTTCAAGAGAGAAAAAAAAAAAAAAAAAAAAAGAGAACCTTACTTTCTCTTACCATCAACCACTAGCTGCATTGCCATCAATCTCTATGTTAGTCCACTAATAATGATTTTCATTATTGTAGCTGCTTGAATCATCGTGGCCTGAAGCTTGAGCAAGGTTCGGTCGGAGTTGAGTTCTTGTAGGAGAGATAGGTTTCCCGTCGCGTAGTCCTTGCATTCGATCGGTTGGTCCTGCAAAAAAAAAAAAGGAGATCCGGACCGGGGATCTCGATGGGGATACTCCAATGATCAAGTCAGTAGAGTAATCGAGGAAAACATATCCTCTTTAGTGGGACTTAGAGAGGCTCTCGTGTCTAGAAGGTTTGAAAAGTAGAAGGGTTATAAATGCGGGTGATTGGAAGAGTCCTCTGGTGTTCGTCCGGCCATTGCCCTTACCCCTTCGTTGGAGGTTCTTTCTTATAGCAGTTAGTTCTGTCCTTTCAGGCTTAGGCTCCTTCCCCCTTTGCCTCCGTCAGGGAGTTTCGCCTTCTAAGACTGTCTCGTTCCCAGAGTTTGGGACAGGATCTGGAGTTCTCGAATGGAGGCCTTGCAATAGGTGCAAATGGCGTATTGCAGGGTCTGCACCCTTAGTGGGGTGACCACTGCAACAAGTGTGAGTGGTGCACCATGGGGTTTGGCGCCCCGATTGGGTGCTCCTTTAGAAGGGGTAGACGATGTGCTCCAAGCCAGAGGCTTAGAGGAGTACTGCCCTAGCGAGAAATGCAAGTAGAGTGCTACAGGATCTGAATCCTTGGTGGAGTACTTTACCACAGAGGGTACAGACGGCGTACTGTGAAGTCTGGAGCTCCAGTGGAGCACTCCTCTGTAGAGGGCATAAGTGGCGTGCTACAGGGTCTGGAGCTTGGTGGAGCACACCTCTATAGAGGATGCAGGTGACATGCTATAGGGTTTGAAGCTATGGCGGGGCATCTCTATTGCAGAAGGTTCGACTCCCTGAGAGTTGCGGCATGTTCGGCGGAGGTGGCGACGTTGCATGCTGGGGTCACCATCCGAGCCACCCCGGTGGCCTCTCCTTGAGGGAGCACGCCCCTCTTTTTCTCATCGATCCTATCACCGCGATCATGGGGATCCCCGTCGCCTTCAGTATTTGGCTCAGTCGAGGGTTCATCTCAGTTGGGAGCCCATCTCGGACGGGAGCTCACCTCGGACGGGAGCTCGACCTCGGTCGGGAGCTCACCTCGAACGGGAGCTCGACCTCCCACGGGAGCTCGATCTCGACCGGGATCTCGACCTTAGACTGGAGCTCACCTTGGCTGGGAGCTCGATCTCGGACAGAAGCTCGACCTCAAATAGGAGCTTACTTCAACCGCTAGCTATGTCTGACACGGACTCCACGTTAGCGGTTCGCCATATCATATGACTCCACGTCAGCAGTTCGTCACATTAGATGCCCCCACTCATGTCCAGAGTGCGAGGTCCCCCTGGGCTCGGGACGAGGAGAGTTATGACATCGTTGACGTGGAAGACATCGTGCCTGGGTCATTTAATGCCCTGATCGTCGACGGTTTGCAAATCATGCCTTGCGCCAATTGAGGGATGCCACATCAGCGGGCATGGCAGCCTGTCATGATGGTTACGCCCTGTCCGGTGCGGTTGCATGCAAATCGAAGCACCCCACGGCGGGGATCAATACGTGGCTGAGATCCATTGGCCGTGGGAGGGGAAAAGATGCAAGCCTCGCTCGGTGCAATGTGACAGGGTTTTGCTGTCTTTTCCGGAGAGGCCATTCCCCTCCATCCATCTTTTCAAAAATCAAGGGAGCAAAAATATAAAGGGAGGAATAAGAGCCTCGCACCCGTTTTGATAACCTTGGCCCAGGATCTCTATAGTTATGTTTTCTTTCTCGGCCTTCTCTCCCTCCGTTAGGTGCCGAGAGGGTTCCTTTAGGGTTTGTGTCCTTTCTTTCCTCTGTCCCTTCCTTTCTATATCCATGAGTTCTCTCGGTGGGAGGTACCACCGTTTGGATCACCCAGGTGCGGCGGAGCCCTCCCGGCCGAAGGCTTTCTCCCTCGGATAGCGAGGAGGACGTCCCGTTTAGAGTCCCACAGGGTCCCCATCAGATGGTGGATCCTGGCGTATCCTTTCTACCTCTACCTTCTCCTTCCTCTTCTGGCTAGGATCAAGTAGGCTCGTCTGGGATCGCCTCGACGATGACCCGGTCAGATGCTCTCCATCTCTGGAGTGTCTACAGGATCCCAGACTCCATCCGGTTCACGATTCTGGGATCGGGGGAACGAATCACGTCCAGCGGCTCAGGTCGGATTGCCTTGTACGAGAACTTCTTCCTCTTTAGGCTCAGTCTTCCTCTTCATCCATTCTTTCTTTCCTTTCTTGATCATTATAGGTTAGTTCCTGCCCGACTCATTCCGAATTCTGTTAGGGTCATCTCCTTCATCATGTTGTGCCACTTTCATGGCATCGTCACCTGCTTCTCTCTTTTTAGGACTCTTTTTATCCTGAAGTGTCATCCCATCGATAGTTGGTGGTGATTCGTGGCCCCCCGCCCGGGGGCCTTTAAGTTTGACCTGCCCACTTCCATCAAGGGATGGAAAAGTAGGTTTTTCTTTGCCTCGATCGAGGGGGTTAACTAGGCCTGGTGCGATCCCGATCGATCCCCAAACCAGAATGTTTTGGTGGAGCCCACCGACCAGGAGGTGTACGACCAGCTCGTCACCTCTGAGGTTCCCCGTGGATGGGACTTGTCCGAATAGAACCTGTTTGACATCGGGATCAGTCTTGTCTGTACCTTAGATAAGATCCCAGACCCGGGCCCTTTGACAGCACACAGCAGTTGACCCAACTCTTTTGGATTGCAGATATGAGGTTCTCGGTGGACCAAATCAGACAGATGTCCCGCAAGCGGCCCAGGTCCTCGAGGCCCAGGGAGGAAATGCCAAAGAGGCCTCGGGGGGAAACAGAGCGGAGGCCCCGTGGGGAGGCCTCTTCCGGGCCCTAGGAAAGGAGTGCCCGCGATGCCCCGGCGCCGACCATGGAGATGCTAGGGTCGCGGTCCACCGACCCAGCGGGAGCGTTGCAACTGGGGAGGGGATGCCTCCGGCTCCTTCGGTAGCCTTCCAGACAATCGAGATCCCACTGTCCTTAGAGGTGGAGGAGATGGCGGTCGCCATCGTGATGGGGGAAGGGTCGACCTCGTCGACACCCACCGTGGTGGCAGAGGCTCGATCGACGTTACTTGGGCCCCCACTGCCCATTACACCAGGCTCCTCTTCGTTAGCAACACTGGGACCTTCTATGGCGCCAGGAACCAGGGTTGCCAAGGTGTCCACCCTGGTGCCACCGGATGCCACAATCACCCTTGACCTAGGGTTCACCAAGAGGATGCTGGAGTTTATCCTCTAGCCTCAGGATCGTCGGGAAAGGGCTGGCTGATTGTTGAGGGCCATCATTTCCGAGCTCTTCCCTCATTTTCTCATTGTGAGTCTCCCTTTTTTTTGAGGCCGACCTCCTTTTCTCTTCCTTCAACTGTAGATGGTCCATGACAACTTCCTAGTCTGGGATGCCTGTCTGTTATTGCTTTGGCGGGATGTGGATTCCCGTGGTAGGGCGGAGTAAAAGGCCAAAGCCTTGGCAAACCAGGTGGTGAACCTAGAGGGCTAGTTGAAGAGGTTGGAAGTCGACTCAGCCAGCTCCAGGGACATAACGGGAGACTTGGAGATGCAGGCGGAGGGCCTCAAGGAGGACCTGGCCAGGAAGGAGGGAGAGCTCACCCGCCTATCAGAGATGGCCGCCCGTTCTACCTCCGAGGTGATCTACTTGCAGGGGTGGCTGTAGGCCCTGGAGATGCGCCTCGACACAGTGGAGGCACAGGCCACATCCATCGAGGAGAAGGTCACTACAACCATGGTGGTGATGGAGGTCACACAGAAAGAGGTGGCAAAAGTTGCCCGTGATTCATGGCCTCAGAGGCCTTCATGGAGGTGCGGGAGGCCGTCTAGGATGCATTCCTCAAAGGCTTCGAGGAATGCAAGAAAAAGATGGCCCAGCTCTTCCACGTACCAAACTTGGATGACATCGTCCCCGACGACCCTAGGGATGCCGGGGCTGAGGAGGCCCCTTTCGCGGAGGTTGACGCTGCAGCCGATGTCGCATCGAGGATCGATCCGTTGCCTTCGCTAGGGCCACAGTAAGCTACCGCAGAGTTTCAAAGGCCCGGCAAGGCCCCAGCCTTGGCCTCCGGCCCCTAGATCACCTTTTCTCTCTTAGTGTATTAAGAACATTTTGTTGGACTCTCCGACCTGTCAGGGATTCTTTTCCTGTAATAACTTTTACTTATCAATGAAATCAATGTTTACCTTGCTTCGTCATGTTCTTCCTTTTTCTTCATTGTTTGGCCTTGCAGGGGCATGAGTTGCCTGCAGCAGGCGAACGCGTGCCCTCTGGGAGCCTCGGTTCTTGCCGAACTTGGAGTCAGGCAGTCGAGTGTAGGGCTTCGGAAGTTTCCGGCTTCTTCGCCAGACCTAGAGTCAGGCGGATGAGTGCGGGGCTTCGAAAGTTCCCGGCTTTCTTTATCAAATCTAGAGTCAGGCGGATGAGTGTGGGGCTTTGGAAGTTCCCGGCTTTCTTTATCAAACCTAGAGTCAGGCGGTTTTCTTCGCCAGACTAGAGTCAGGCGGATAAGTGCAGTGCTTCGGAAGTTCCCGTCTCTCTTTGCCGGACCTGGAGACGGGTGGATGAGTGCCTTTCAAAAGGGCAGTGGTCGAGTTGTGCCAAAAAAGAATCTCCCTTCATTGCTGGTATAGAATTGTACACTATTGGCAGTACATTCTTAAATTTCTAGCATTCCATGTTCAAAGAAGCTAGGCGTCGTCGAGTTCGGCAAGCGGTAAGCTCCTTGTGGCAGAGCCTCAATCACTTTGCGAGGACCTTCCCAATTTGGGGATAATTTGCCATGTTCTCCAGGCTGGGAAACTTCGACCCATCGCAGGACAAGATCGCCTGGGCGGAAAGCTTTCGACTTCATGCGGGAATTGTAGTACCAGGCCACCAACTGCCGGTACGCCGCCATGCAGAGTTGAGCCTTATCCCTTGTTTCTTCAAGTAGGTCTAGGTTGAGGAGGTATGCCGATTTTTTTGATCTCGTCGTACTGCTTGACCTGTAATGTGGGGAGACCCACCTCTACTGGGATCACAGCTTCGACGCGAAGACCAGGTTGAAGGGCATCTTATCCATCACCACCCGAGGCGTAGTATGATAAGCCTATAGCACACTAGGGAGCTCTTCTATCCAGCGACCTTTTTCCTCATCTAGCATGGTGCGGAGTCTTTGGAGAATGGTCCGATTTGTTACCTTGGCCTTCCCATTGGTTTGAGGGTGAGCCATCGATATGAAGCGATGGCAGATGATCAAATCAGCGTAGAACTCTTCAAATGCCTGGTTGTCGAACTGTCGCCCGTTGTCAGTAATGATCGTATATGGTAGCTCAAAATGGCAGATGATTGACTTACAGAGAAAAGATATCACCTTGCTTTTGATGATCTGTGCTAGGGCTCGGCCTTGACCCACTTGGTGAAGTAGTTGATGGTCACAATCAAATACCTTCATTGACCGGATGCTGGGGAGAATGGCCCTAAGATGTCCATCCCTTATTGGGTGAACGACCATGAAAAAGAAAGCTGTGACCTGTGATAGCAAAGAGGTCGGCTGATGTTGGATGTGAGCGTGCCTTTGGCAGTGGCCACCTTCTCACGAAGTCGACCGCATCCTCCTGCATAGTCTCCCAGTAGTAACCTTGCCGGAAGGCCTTGTAGGCCAATGTCCTGCCCCCATGTGATTCATGTAGATGCCCTCATGTATCTCCTAAAGACCATAGGCGATCTCTGCTGGCCTTAAGCACTTTAATAGGGGATAGGAGTGGGAGCTTCGGTAGAGCTGCTCGTCCATCAACATGAAATAGGCGGCCTTTCATTTGAGGCCTGCTTCCGCGCGATCCACTTTTAAGGTGCTGTTGGTGATGTATCTGATGTAGGGATCCATCTAACTGTCTTCAAGGATGACCTACTGGACCTCTCCTGGGATTTCATGGTTCGCGGTTTCCAAATACTCGATGTAAGTGCACCCCAGCAACGAGTCCGGGAGGGTCGCCAACCTGGAGAGGGCGTCGGTGTGAGCATTCTCTTCACGGGAGAGTGGAAGATCTCGAATCGTTGGAGACTCGATGCATACAAATGCACCCTACTTCGCCATCACGGGATCTCGAGCCTTGAAGTCTCCGGAGATTTGTCTTGTCACAAGCTACGAGTCTATGAAGACCTTCAGGCTCGTTACACCCAGCTCGCGGGATACTCTAAGGCCCGTAAGGAGTGTCTCGACTCGGCCTGCTTATTTATCATTTTGAAGAGAAAGCGCAGCACGCATTCAGCCACCACTCCGTCTAAGTTGGCGAGGATGAGACCAGCTATGCTCCCTCCTGCATTGGATGTTCCATCCATGTGGAGGATCCATGCCTTCTTCGTGGGTGGGTTCTGTGCAAATCCGGGGGAAGCCTCTTCCGGTTCCGTATCCATCCATGCACACTTCACTAGGAAGTCAGCCAGAATCTAGGCCTTTTGGGATGGCCTTCGGCGATAAGAGATGTCGAACTCGATGAGCTTCACCGCCCACTTGGCCAGGCATCCTGAAGTATCTGGGCGACCCAGGATAGCTCTCAGGGGTTGGTCGGTGAGAACCGTGATTGGATGGGCTTGGAAGTAGGGCCCGAGGCGCTGAGCAGATATTATGAGTACGAAAATAATTTTTTCGGATCGGGTGTACCTGATTTTCGTATCACGAAGCAGTTTGCTGGTATAATACACCGGTCTCTAGACACCATCTCCGTCGATTTGGACTAGCACGGAGCTCACTGCCCTGAGGAGATCATTAAGTAGAGAAGAAGCTCTTCTCCTCTCTTCGATCTGGACAATAACGGGGGGAGGCAAGGAACTTTTTCAATTCCTCGAACGCTTCTCAACACTCCTCCATCCATGCAAAATCATGCATCTTACGGAGCACCTTGAAGAACGGCATGCAATGCTTTGTAGAGTGCGAGATGAAATGATTTAAGGCGGTGATGTGGCCGGTCAAGCATTGGACCTCCTTCGAAGTGGGATGTTTCATGTCCGTGATTGCCTGAATCTTCTCAGGATTGGCTTCGATCCCGTGTTGGGTGACCATGAAACCTAAGAACATTCCTGCCGCAATATCGAATGCGCACTTCACTGGGTTCAGCCTCATCTGGTGGAAGCGAAGGTTATTGAAAACCTTTGCCAAATCAGCGATGTGATCCGAATCTTGGGCGCTCATCACGAGCATGTCATCCACATAGACTTGCATGTTTCGATTTATTTGGTCCCTGAAGACTTTGTTGACCAGATATTGGTATGTTGCCTTGGCGTTCTTTAGGTCGAACGGCATCACCTTATAGCAAAATGACCCTTGGTCCGTCACGAAGGCTGTATGCTCCTCGTCCTTCGGCCTCGCATGGTACCTTCTGGCATGTATCGAAATGGGCCACGAACTTCTCCATGTGCTCAAAGGAGTCAATGATGCTCAGCTCGAGACGGGAGTACCAAATTCGAGCGGCCTTTCAGAGTGTAGCCGGAAAGGCAATACAAAGGAGGGCGTCGGTGGCCCCTTGAACCCGCATGAGAGCCTTGTAGCTCTCAAGGTGGTCCAGGAGATTAGTGGTTCCATTGTAGGGATCCACTTGTGACATACGAAATCGGCTGGGAATTGGTTTCTTTTGGATCCTACGGGAGAAAGGAGGGTGGGCGCCGTAGCCCGTGGGCTCGCTCGGGGGGCTCTATATGTTAGCAAACTGGCGGGTGAGCTAAACTAGCTTGCGCTCTTACTCCTCCAAGCACTTCTCATCCTGTCATCGGATGGCCTCGTCGGTCGACCCCTCCACTGAGACTGTCGAGGGAGAGGGAGGCGAGGATCGGAAGAGCTCGTTCTTTGACCCTTTGCCATGTCGATGCCAGCAGCAAGATGCAGCGCCATGGTTCGAGGCCGGAGGACGGCTTTCCCGATCAGCCGATCTGTCCCAACGTCGTTTCCCGGCCATCCTCAGGCTCCCTCGCAGGCAAGATGCCACCCGTGGGTGCGATGACCTTGCCTGGAAGGATCTTAGGCTGGGACGGGATCCGGTGACCTGGGCCACTGGGGTTCCTGGTTGCTGCTGGGTCGCCAGGGACCGATAATGATGGTGCAACTGATGTATTGCCATCGACAGGATTTGGACCTGTTGGGCAAGTATGGCAATCTATGGATCTGTTGGAGGCGACGGTGGCAAAGCAGGGGGCTCCGCCTCTGGACTGCGTCGGTCGCCATGATGGGACAGTTCCCCATGCAGCTGACCGAGGCCTCTCGCACTCAGTTCATCACCATAGGACCACCGGGCTTCGTAGATGCCTTCTAGGTGGGGTGGTTGATATCACCGATCGATCACTGCGCAATTTCATCGAACCTCCCCCTACCTGGTGTGCTAATTTGTTGCTGCCTAGATCGTCATGGCATGAAGCTCGAGCGAGGTTCGGTCGGAGTTGAGCTCTTGCACGAGAGCTAGGCTTCTCGTCGCGTAGTCCTTGCACCCGGTCGGTTGGCCCTGCAAAAAAGAAAAGGAGACCCGGCCGGGGATCCCGGTGGGGACACTTTGACGGTTAAGTCAGTAGAGCGATCGAAAAAAATAGATCCTCTTTAGTGGGGCTTAGAGAGGCTCCCGCGTCCAGAGGGTTTAAAAAATAGAAGGGTTAGAAATGTGGGTGACTAGGGGAGTCCTCTAATGCTTGTCCGACCCTTGCCCTTATCCCTTCGTTGGAGGTCCCTTTTCTTTCTTATAGCGGTTAGTTCTGTCCTTCTAGGCTTAAGGCCCCTTTTTCCCTTCGTCCCCCTCGGGCGGGTTCTATTTTCTAGGACTGCCTCATTTCCAAAGCCACGTAGGACAAGGTCTGGAGTTCTCGGAGGGAGGTCCTGTAATGGATGCAGGCGGCATACTGCAGGGTCTGCATCCTTAATGGGGTGACTCACTACGACAAGTGCGAGTGGCGCGCCATGGGATCTGGCACCTCGATTGGGCGCACCTTTAGAAGGTGCAAGCGATGTGCTACCAAGCCTGGAAGCCTGGAGGAGCACTGTCCTGATGGGAAATGCAAGTGGAGTGCTACAAGGTTTGGACACTTGGTGGAGTACTTCCACAGAGGGTGCAGGCGGCGTACTGCGAAGTCTGGAGCTCCGGTGGAGCACTTCTCTGCAGAGGGTGTAGGCGGCGTGCTACAGGATCTGGAGCTTGAATGAAGCACAACTCTGTAGAGGGTGCATGTGGCATGCTACAGGATCTGGAGCACTGGCGGGGCACCTTCGTTGCAGATGGTTTGACTCCTTGAGAGCCGTGACAGGTTTGACGGAGACGGCGTCGTTGCACGCTGGGGTCGCCATTCGAGCTGTCCCGGTGGTCACTCCTCGAGGGAACACGTCCCTCATTTCCCCCGTCGATCCTGTCACCGTGACCATATGGGTCTCTGTCGCCTTCAGTATTTGGCCCGGCTAGGGGTTCATTTTGAACGAGAGCTCACTTCAGTTGGGAGCTCATCTCGGACGGAAGCTCGACCTCGATCGGGAGCTCACCTCCGATGGAAGCTCATGTTGAATGGGAGCTCACGTCGGACGGGACTCGACCTCGGATAAAAGCTCACCTTGATCGGGAGCTCGACCTCGGATGAAAGCTCACTTTGGTCAGGAGCTCGACCTCGACTAGGAGCTCATCTTGGACGGGAACTCGATCTCGATCGGGAGCTCATCTCGAACGAAAGCTCATCTTAACTGGGAGCTCGATCTTGGATGAGAGCTCACCTCAACCGTCAATTATGTCTGACACAAACTCCACATCAGCAATTCACCATATCAGATGACTCCATGTCAGCTGTTCACCACATCAAATAACTCCACATCAGCGGTTTGCCATATCAATTACCATTCACCATCTCTCTCTCTCTCTCTCTCTCTCTCTATATATATATATATATTATGTGTATTGTTGCATCAGATTTTCTTGCATCAATTATTTAAGTTGTATGCATCATCAATATAAAATGTGCAGATCAGCTGTTTAAAATATGTAATTTAATAAAAGAAGCGTGAAAATGTACAAGGCTCGCGTGATGTGCAACTACGTGAATTGCTTTGGGAGGTTGACCACATCTGGAATTTGGGCATTGCATGTTTCCTTCCAGCCTCGGTAGGTTGTCAAGAGATGGGTAAGACCGGTTGGGCTGAAAGTTTAGAGACAGCTTCTTTTGTAAAACTTAAAAGGACCATTTTTTTTCAAAAAACATACAACCATACGTTTTGAAAAATGCCCATTTACTTCCAGAAGTGCAACCATACAAAGTTTAACCCATGGGCGATCAACGACCGTGAACTCAAGCATCAAACATTCTCAAATGCTGATTTCTATACCTCACGCATCAAATATTAGAAAGAGAAGTCGCTAAGGTTCTAGTTATGTATACGGTCAACCAAGGATCTTGGATTCTGGCGATGTTTACTCTGACACTCCACTACATCGAGACCATGTCATCGCATCAGCAAGCAAACCGTGATGAAGGGAAATTATTCGAAGTATCAAGATTTTTCGGACATATCAGGATGATGAAATATGACCCCTTTCTTCATAAACTTAAATGCAACAAACAAAGATGTGCATACCTGTGCTCAATCTAGATATTCCAACGGTACGGTTTAGGATCTTTCAACATACAGAGCAATGTGAATCTAGACCGTTGCCAATAATCTAACAACAAACTTGGGTGTCCGGGATTATTGGAATTTCTTTACTATATCATTGGGACACTAGTCACTTCTTTGGCCTGCGTTCAGCTTTTCTGAGTTGCCCATGGTGTGTCCCTTTGGCAGACTTACTTTCACCTTCATAATGGACAAAACTGCATAATTTAGCACAAAACCAATTACAGCGTGTATGCTTGCACGTTCAGACTTCCCTACCGCCAACAAATTTATGCTTTACAGCGCCCAAGAGGATTTTAGGCAAAAGGGGACGACTGTACACACTTTGATGTCTACCAGCCCTGCGGCATATTAAAGCTCTGCTGATCCCCACCCGAGTCTCACCCCAAAATCCTCTTCCCATACAACAAAATCATGTGCAGGGCTCTAAAAGAATCAAGAAAACGTACATGAAACAAATAAGTGTGACAAACATTTACCATAATAAAAGAGGAAACACTGCCTGACGACACACGTATCCAAATAAAAATACGTTACGTGACTTTTCAGATCATATTTATTTACTTGAAAAGGAGAGAGGCTCTGGGTACCCTGTAGATGTAGAACTATGCTTTATTGCTTTGAGTTTGGCTTAGTTCAGTACTCAGCATGTGATGAAGAAGAATGTCTACCGTGCGACTCCTAGTCTTCACACTGCATCAAAATATAACAAGCATGGTCATGTTTACCAAACACAAACTAATCTATCTACACAAATAAACTGCCAAGTATGAGATTGTTACCCGACACGCCGGCGCCGGTCCTTTCGACGTGCATCCTGAAACAAGAAAGTAAATGCTTAATAGAGACTAGTACAGGTGTTAACAAAAATGTAGAAGGGTGAAGGTAACACCAATTTATGTTACAGAATAAGCAGTTCAGCTAGAAAACAATATAAAAGCACTGGTCTCTTGTTTGCTGACCAATTACAGTTCAATGTCAGCATCTTGTGCATGTAAACATGATGACATTGAAATAAGGGATGAATAGTATCTATAACACCTGTATACCATATAACCACGACAATTTATCTACTCGAGACCCAGCAAAGTCATAAAAAATGCTTTTGCGCATTAACGTTTTCATCCAAACCCCAGAAAATGTCCTTTTAAGTAAAATCCTACTCTTGCACTCAAACAAATTATCATAGAAGCATGCACTGCAAAGAACAAACATGAGATGAGAAAGGTTACCATATGGGACCACTCATACCACTCATATGAAACCCAAAGAAAATAATTATCTACCATATTGGTTGTTAAAAGATAATTTGCCTAGATGTGTAAGCATGGTATTATTTCACTAAATAATAGGTAGCACTTTGTATTGTTAGTTTCACCATGTCCTCATTGGAACTGATATAAATACAAAGATTTTTACAAGTTTCATTTTACCATACTTAATAACACCAATGGCTCATAGGTTTTCTAGAGGAAACCATTTGTTATTTTTTTCCCAAAGAAAAAGGGAAAACTATGTTAATGTCACTTAAAATCAATAATTTTGAGGAAAGAATGGCATCACGCTAGTATACGTTTTAAGAGAATAATTTTTTTTTTACTTTATTTATATGTTTCATTTAGAATGAAGATAATCGTACAGCTTAGCTCTTTGATTTATAATTTGTATTTTACATGTAGTTCTCTAAACATTACCCTGCTTCTTGCCATCGTCTTCTAAGAACTTTCCAGGTAGCGGCACTTTAGGGTTGCTATCCTTAGTGGCCTGGGTTTAAACAAAGTTACATAGCAGGTCCCACTAGTGCCAATAACTAACTTGGCCTACAATTCAAAACAGTTCATAGAAAATTAATCCAGCCGACAGGTGCACATAAGATGTACTCAAAATTTAATGGATCATGATATCTGACACAAATTAAATGAAAGTACCTAAATGAGGTATTTCTTCCAAAAAAAGGAATCAAGACCATTTTCAGTTATTAAAAGGCTGACAACTCTCTTATTAAGGACCCAAAAAAATTTGGGCCGTCCATGCAGTGCACTCGAGGTCTCAAATACCAGTCATACAGGATGGTAGTTATGCTACCGAATGGCTCTGATGAAGAACGGGACTAGTGGTAACTACAGGATGCTGAAATAGGTGGAACCAGTACAACACCATTGCATAGCAATAGTCAAGATGCATCAGGAGTCAGAACATATAGTTCCTTTTTATCCTTGTTGATACTAGCCTTTTCAGCCCTGACAAGAGGCGGACTGCCGCCTTGGCCCCTCTAATTTTTCCGTAAACTACTGGTTAGCCTGGTTTGTTTAAGAAAAATTAATATAGAATAGGTATTCCCCCCTCCTCGAATTCCTCAAAAATAATCTCTAAAAAATCGGTAAGAAGATTTCAAAAATAAAATCGAAACATAGTAAAAATCAATGAAAAAAAAAATTCTTCATACACCAAAAAAATCCCAAAAAATCTTGTTAAAAAAAAAAAAAAAAAAAAAAAAGGATGAACCTAAGAGGCGCCGTCGACCGCCATCCCTTTCTCCTCCAAAATCCTGAAGCCCAAACCATATTGTACCGACCACCGTCGCCCCCGACACGACACCCGCTGAGCCCACCCATCGCGGCACCAGCCCACCCGCCACAAGTCTCTTTTGCCGACGGCCACCGCAGCAGCCAGCAGTCTCCTCCAACATCCCGAAGCCCAACCAAACCCCACCAGCCGGTTGCCGCCGGCCATCGCCCCTAACACGATACCCACTGCCCCCACCCGTCGCAACACCACCCCACCCGCCGTCTCCTTCGCCGACGGCCAACTCTAGCCATCTCTTTCAACTCCAAAATCTCGAAGCCCAAAGGCTCCAAATCCCATCCCGACCATTCGCCGTCTCCTCTATTTGACGGCAACTCTTCCTCGGTTCCTCCCATGGTTCAACATGTTGATGCCGGAGCCGACTGTGCCATTGTAACAACAGCCTTTTTGCCATCTTCTGAAGTTTTTGCTAGTCGGTAACGACGATAAGCCACTTAGTCTAATAATTTTGGCATAGCTATTCCTTATCATATTAAAGATGGATTTTTTTCAAAAGAGAAGTTCCACATAACTTTTTTTTTTTTTTGTGAGTTGAAATGCTAAACAATATGGAATTGGAAAGATGTAGAATATGTGAAGGTTATGGCATGATAAAGTAAATGTAATTAATATTTCGGATGGTTTGAGTTGATTAGATAAAGTTTAGGAACAACTTGACAAGGGAGTACTGCTTAAGATGGGTTAATCATGCATAATTATATAGATCCCATTAAAAAGAGGGGTCTAAAGTCCGCTAAAAAGAAAAGGAAAATTTTTAGGAGATCAAAGAAACTTTTATGAAATAGAAATATATTATGTTCGCTGTTTTTGGGGATGTCTTGCATAGCTGCATTCATTTGGCCTCCCCTAGAAAAGTTAGTATGGTCCATCCCTAGCCCTAACCAAGTCTCCCAACAGTACTGGTACCGTACCTTTCTGGTTTAAAACAGGTAAAGTGTCTGGTATCGGTATTTTCAAACCTCGCATGTGTATATATTATGCATACAAAATCACGTAACAATGCAGATTAGAAATTAATTTACGTGTCTGAGTTGTTCCTACAGAAACATTTGAGCAGATGCAGTTCTAGATTCTATCTTTTGCAACCCATAGTAACATGAGGTCATATATTGATAGAATAAGATGTAACTAATTAGATAAGGCATCAGGTGATGATCTCTTGTTTTTCATCTATCTGGCAGGCCAAGCATTACTCTCTAATAGGAAAGATGAATGGCACAAGGAAAAAAGTTCTCTGACGGTGTGACCAATTTTTTCCTTGGAGGCTCAAAATAATTTGAAGTATGCACAAACCTTGACTTCTTCAGATCCACTAGTTGTTTCAAGTTCCATTTCAGCAAAGAATGCCTCCAGAACAAATGCTACAACCTGAAACGACAAAACAGAAAATGTTGCTTAATTTCATTTACCAACAATTACCTAGAAACGGACAGCTTTATCAACTTTCTTTTGAAGCAGATACACAAATAATTTGACTTAAAATTTCTCGTCTTCTTGCAACTACAGATCTGGGCTAAAGGTAAGGGTCAAGTCACAATCCACATGGAAAATCCAGACATTTTGTAAATACTTTTCAACTTTCAAACAAGTCTATCTGTTAGTAACTTAGCCATGCAAACAAAAGAATCGGCATTTTGTTACCCAAGAATGTAGTTTTATTGCTTCCAAGTCTCAAAACTAGAAATGGTTAGAGAGGCCAAATAGAAAAAGCATCACCTTAGTTTTTACAATATGTACTGCCATTGTTCTAATTAGATCATGAGATCGTTAATTCAAAAAATACTAAAACTGAATATATAAACTGGAGCTGAATAAGTATATGACAATTAGCATTTGAAGAGAAGGCAGATCTAGCATAAAAACCAGGAGAAAGAAGCAATATGAATACCATCCCTTTTTAAATAAAAGCCCAAGGCAAAAAGATTAAATTAATAAATCAACCAAGCTTCTTCAACCTATTACATTTTCTGCTTTTGCATTGGACTTAATGTGAGTTTTCAAGAAACAAAAGTTTGGTACTTCCATCAGTGCCACTTCTTCTTAAAGAAGGAATCAATAGAATAAAAGATCAGCTAGCAGTTTCCACGTTCTTATATTTCCCCTCTATGGAAAGAATAAAGTATCCACTTCTAGTATCTTAGTTTTTTAAAACTAGCAAATAAAGAATAGAGCGATGTGAGATCACTTAAATTTGAAATGGAAGACAGATTTAAAACGGACCAATTAACTCAAAAACTAGCTGATAAACTTTGTCCAAATCCTACATTGTGAAAATCTAGTACATGACATATAGGGGAAAAGATATATGAAAAAATCATGAAGAGTTAACGACTTTACCCTACTAAAAAATACAGTTCCTGGCATCTTCTAGTTTCAACGATTATAAAAATTTTATTTTCTGGATTTCAAACCATCACATACACAATGTTTATGCTAAATGACAGTTTGCAACACCTTCTACACAAACTAGTTAGAAACTTTGCATGTTTGCATTTAAAAGTCTTTCAATTCATAGTCAGTTCATAGTTCATCAAATAACTTGACAGAAACAAAATTTTAATATCACTTGCCTTGGTCTTATCAAATAGCCATGTTTGTTATACCTAAATATTTATATTATATTAAAAAAACATTTTATTTGGCCAGTCACTTTTTCTCCCCAAAATGCACTCCATTTAACTCTAGAAAACCACAAATATTGATTGTCACAACCGTATCATAACTTTGTTCTCCGATGAAATTTAGAATTGAGTTGAGAATAATCTCAATTGAAATTTGAAATTTAAAATCTAATTTAGAAAAATCCAAATCTATTAGAATTCTAGGGGACCTTCCACTTTACCAATATAACTTTTTTTATATTAACAATCAATCTAAAACGAATTTAGATTTTACTACTCTAAACTTTCTATTTATGAGAAGATTTATTCTTGCTAATTTTGTTTTCCATTATACCTTTTATTTATTATTATCTATTTCTAACATGCATTGCACATGCATGTTCGAGAGTATTTATAGAACATTACTCGGATGGAGCAGGTGAATTGTGCAAACCAGATTGGTAGACTGTGCAAGGTAAGAAGTGAATGCGATGAGTATGGCAGAAATGGGATTCTCAATATGGCTGACTCAGCATACTGAATGAACATCTGACATAGATGAATTACAAAACTTGGAATGACAACATCAGGTTGTACATCCAAGGAAACCAAGTAGCTGCAATGTCAGAAGTTGTAATGGAAAATTTTCTGGTTATGCGATTATAAGCCAAAGATGCTCACAAATCATCCATCATATAAATTGGTGAATAAAAGTCTAACAAAAATTGGATGACAAGTAGCATGAATGAAATGAAAGCAGTAAAGAAACAGATATAAATATGCTTAACATGATGGATGTGGCATCAAAAGGAACAATTAGCAAAAAAAAAAGAAAAGAAAAGAAAAGAAGTGTGTGTACGTCACACACTTCTTTTCCCAAATACCAAGGTGGGGGAGCATGTGGAGTCTTTATTACATGGAAATATCAATGAAAGGGAAATTGTGGTAGTTGGTGTTTCAACATAGTGAAATCATAGAGGGAGGTGAAGGAAAGGAGATGAGAGTATGCTTGGGCTGAATCTTTCAATGAACTAATAAGACAAAGGAAGTGAAAAGGTTAACCATGAAGGTGCAGCATGCATTTGTTGATTTTGGATGGTTGGTTGTACTTAGTATATATCAGTCTTGAGAAAAGAGGTTTCAATGTGAAAAAAATTCTCTGCAATAAAGAGTTAACCAAAATTATCAAGCAATATCAGAAATCTAAAAATAAATAAAGAGTTAACCAAAATTATCAAGCAATATCAGAAATCTAAAAATAGCAGTACAAAAAAGAAGCTTTAAGGTAAGAATGAGATCAGAATACTAGGTGAATTTTATAGAAAATCTATGAAACAATGATTTAAAATTGCAAGTAAATGGCACATATGAAATATTTACAACTGCTACAACTATTTAGCCATGTCATGAAGGGCCTTGGGAAATCATTCAAACTACCAAAATTGGTTGGCAGATTATTGAAATAGTGGTTTAAATACTCTCACAAACAAACAAATTGATTTTCTTTGTGCGAAGAAAAAACAACTATTACAAATACACCTGCTGAACATCATAGAATGCAATTATAGTAATTCTATATGCTATCTTCAACCAAGCACATTCATTTATAAAACAATTACAGACAACCGTTATATAGAACTCACCAGATTAAGCAGAAGTAGTACTGTTATGAGATAAAAACTAACGAAGTACGCGAGTGTCCAAGAAGTTCCTGTGAGATCCCTGTAGCTCTGAATAGAAAGTCCTTAGTTTCCCCAGGAAAAACAGTTGTGCCAAAATTCAAATTCATGAAATCTGCAATAAATTGCACAAAAGATGGGAAAACCCATTTTGGCATGAAACCGGCACTGTACCAGTATGAACTGGCCATACCAGTCCATACCTATTGCACAGTACTGTTCCGATGGAAAAACAGTATGGCATTTGGTATTTAAAATTTTCAAACAGGATGGGATTCATACATACATACCGATGGTTTTTAAAATTTTCAAATATTGGTACCTTACCAGGAATTATTTCATAAACTTATACTTTTGACTTCCCTTTCAACAACCATCCTCATGCCCATCAATTTTCCCATCAATGTTGTGATAATAATGATGATAATGATCACCATTATTTGCATGACCTACCTTACAATAATATGTAGTATTAAACATGTAAATGTAACTAATTCTATACTCTTATGTCCATATTTTTTAAGTCCATGCTCAAGTCCGTGATATTTGATATCAGTCTTCAATAAATTGTTATATACATGTGATATATTAAATGCATGTAGCCTCAATACAAAAGTCATGACCCTAGATAAGCCAAAACACAATAAATTTTATGTTAAATAACTTGATTTGATTTTAAGAATGCCAAGGCAACCTACTGATGGGTAGTGGTAACAATCATCCACAACCTCATGCATGATCACATTGAGGATTACGTGGATGATATCATAGTTAAGTCCAAAACCTCCAAGTCCCTTTTGGATTGCTACCCAGGGAGAAACCATCAAAATTGTTGAAAATACTGAAATCTAAATGGTGCCGAAGGGGACAAAAACCAGAACCAAGATTTGCATCAATGGACACTGCATCCACATCATTTTTCTCCTAACCCTTCGATTGCATTTGACAATTGACTCCAATTTCCCTTTCTCCTATCATAGATCTAGCCACAAGTCCTCTCTCCCCCTTCCAAGATTTGCATCATAATTTGAACATATTTCCTAAACTCCAATTGATTGTGCCATCCTGTCCATCTATAATCAAATCATATTCCTTTGCTAGACACCTAACATGGACTTTAAGAAACTAAGTGACTGGTTAACTCGCATTTAATGTAGACATGCCAGCAAACTGCACAATTTTAACTGAATCTCTTTGTGAAAAAGTGTCAATTCCGCCTAGTTATCTTCTAAAAAGCCCATAATTAAGATTATACATGAAACATAATAAACTAATAAGCAAGTCTCACCGACTAGGAACCGGATCCTGTGCTAGCCAGGCAGCGGTATGAGTTTGTACACCCCCGTATCGGGTCCAAACTGACATGGAAATATGTGTGTGAGAGAGAGGGGGGAAGCGAGGGAGAGGGAGGTCAACAAAGACACCGACAGTGGCCACCAAAGGGCTGTGGAGGCCCTCCAAGGGCCTCTGAGGATCTGCGGTCCTCCGTGAGAGGATTAGAGAGAGATGAGGGGAGGGAGGGAAATGGAGAGAAGGGAAGGTGGCAGGGAGGCTGCCTGAAGGCCACCAGATGGCTGAAAGCCTCCCCGAGGATCCGTCGATTTGAAATAAGGGCAACATGCCACTGTTCATCATTTTTTTTAAAAAAAATACAATTGACAGTGAAGCCAACAATGAATTTTTAAACAAAATATGTTGAACAAGGGAGTGTTGCCCTTGTTTTGAACCCACGGATCTGCGGGGAGGCTTTACGTCATTCGACAGCCACCCGGTGGCCTCCCCGCCACCTTTCCCTTCCTCTGTTTTCCTCCCTTCCCCCCTCTATCTATCTTTCTAATCCCTCTCACGGAGGACCCCTATAGCCCCACAGGCCTCAATGGCCCTCCAATAGCCTTGGCAGCCCATCGCCGGCCTTTCCATCTTCCCTCCCCTTCTCTCTCTCTTCCTCTCTTTCCTTCTCCATCGCCTCATTTTCATCGGCATTCCAAATCAAATGCCCGAACAACACTGATTGGCTACTAGTATGGTTCAGCAAGCCTCGTACCGCCCGATTCAAGCTAGTTCAATGAACCATGCTAATAAGACAAATATGTGTGTAACAAGTAACAACAAACATAAAAAGAATAAAGAATAATGTTTTGTTCTATTCTTGTAAGTATTTTATGCATGCAAATCTATGTGCACATGTTCAATCATATGTATTAATTATTTAATTAACAAATGATTAATATAATTTTAAGATGGAGAGCCTAACCACCAAAATTTATTAGACTAACATGGTCATATTTGGACAAGGATGCAACAAGCCCTAAATTTCTATACTTTAACTCAGACTTCAAGAGATTACTGCTATTAGTTCTTTAAGAGACCATACAATTTCTCATATTTTCTTATGAAGATTAAATTGCATCACTACTAAAACACAGATATTATCTTCTAGTAATTGAAGAGATTTAAGTGTAGAAAATGTGAATCAGCTGATCCACTTGATAATAATCAAGCCTATCCAGACAAAAGTAAAATCAAGCACCAAAGGGCCCAAAACACCTTTCTATATTTGGTGAATAACTAGATAAGTATAAACCAAGTGACAAAATTATGCAAAGATTTACTTTTCTACAACTGAAACCATAAAATTAAAGCATACAGAAGGTTTTTTAGTAAATAAAAGCCATAAATATTTTAATACCTGCATCCAGACTTGCCAATTTCCCATCACTAACAAATTGAATAGTGTAACCATCCCATTTGGGTAGTCATTAAAATTAAAAAGAACATAGCTAAATTCATTAAGGAGAATCATCAATTAGCCAAAATAGTCTACCTACTATGACTAAATATCGTGTAATAAAGAAATTATATGCCAATTTTGGTACAAAGGTCATGAAAGCAAAAAACTCAATGTAAACCAGTGGGCGATGTGAGATATTCATCCTAAGGATACTCATCCACAAAAAGATCAGTTGCTTCCAAATTTGGGTTTCCAGAGTTTACGATCCCACCAAACAGCTGAAAATTAAAAACAACTATGAGTAGCATTTCTAAATCAAATAATAATCAGGAAATAAAAATAAAAAAATTACTACCAGAAATGTTGCAACCAAACTATATTCACCTTAATATAATAATAAACTTATTTGTCAAAAGTTGAAACTTGAAAGCAATAAGAATAAATAAATTAGCACCTCCACAAGCAGCTATGCTGCTATAGTATTAACCAAGTAAATCATAACTATAAAGGTTTTCTTTTTTTTTTTCCCCCTATAAGCTCATATTTGCTTTTTAAAAAGTTATTGAACATATTTTGATGCGGTGCTTTTGTTGTTTTTATGTTCTGGGCACAAAAGATGAATACCAAATTGTACATCCTCAGGAATTTAAGGGGGTATTAACAAAAATGTTATAAAGAGGCTTAGATGTATTTGTTTACATTTAAAAATCAGAAGTGTCCAAACTTGCATTCTAAGAACTTGACTTTTGTGCAAGTAATTGTTTCACAGCAATGAACTTGAGTTCTTACCGATTCTACTGTTTGTTTCAGAGGAAATTAGCAGATAGGAAGTGCAAATCTCAGCATTAATAGTAACACTTATTTATAATAATAAAAAATATCTCGCCCTTTCTTTTTTTTTCCGGGGGCTTGGGGATTGAAGCCATTGAAGGATCATTTAATGCTTCATTTGCCTCTCTGAAACTTTACTTCAAAGGTCACATACACAAATCAAATGCTCAGAACTGCATACTTCTGGATAAAGTGCAGTTTAGGTGTCTCATTTATACTAACGCAAGCAGACCCTTGGACAGAACCGTTGGCACTGCATCAAAACATCTGACCACAAATGGGTGATAGCGAGCTCATCAAAAGCATACTGGCTACATTCAGGAAAACTTGAGCTTTAGATAGTTTTTCCCCCAAAATTTTATTCTCATTGATCATATAGTCTCATAAATACATAGGCACGTTATCCATGAACATCAAGTATACTGAATGAACCATAACATTAAAGAGATTCTAATCTCACTAGCATAGTGTTCACAATATACTGATAATGACATTTAGGCTTCCTAATTCCCTGAGCAACTGATCGTAGCGAGGTAGAAACACCGCTACAGAACGTACGACACAAGGTGTTAGAACAGATGGATGGTAGTGGGAAGAGGCACAGGGGTGAAACACTCTTCTAAGACCACAAACACCACCTTGGCTGGCCACTCCAAAGATATAACTCTCACATGTTTGCTCACAAACCTTAAGAATCCACCAAAAGGTAGGACAGAAAATAGAGAGAACAAAAGGAATGATTCACACAATCACAATAAAATCTCCACAAATCAATATTTCAAGCATCTCTAGTATGATTACAAGAGGAGCCCTAACAAGGGTATTTTTAAGTAGGACAAGGGGACTCTTTTTTTCAACTTCCAATGTAGGATTCTAAGTACTATTCTAACTCAAAGAACTATGACCACTAACCTTCCTAATAATATCAAAAGTTCACAAAAATCTAAACTCTCTACAATTAACTAACATCTAACTTTCCTAACAAGATAAAATTAATAGTGGGTTCCAAGGTCTGTGCAAATTGGATCCATGATCCATTCTACTAGGGCCCACAACCCATGCAACCAGGACTCAAATGTCCCGTGCATCCTAGGTGCTCTGGCATCACTTTCTCCCCCCAATGACAGGAGGGGTTTAACCACTAGGTACCTGCTTATTTTACCACCCAAAAAGTCCTTTACATACTACTTCCTAACACACAAGCCCTCAAAAATTATATGAACAGCTACATGACTTTAGTTAATTTGCTTCTGCAGGGTGGCCTGCATGCCTAACTCCTTTTATGTTATTCTCATTTCTCAGCTATCATATTATTTTGCTTCCATCATACCAGCACAGATCTCATTTTAAGTATACCGAAAGATGCAAAATCAACTGATGATTGCTGCAACTTTGACAAATATGCTTTTACTTAAACCAAGCCTAATGGTTTAATGATAATCTTTTTTTTGTAGGTGTATCTGTTCTATCATTGCAAGATTAGTTTAGTTTGATTAGAATAACATACCTGTACACCAAGGGAACAATAAATACATAGAACACAAAATATGGTCCCAAGATATGGCATCAAACTTGGAATTAGTGTCAAGAATGTTGCCACAAATGCTCTATAGCGTCGAATATGCAACAACAGCCTAATCAAGCGCAACATCCTTGCAATTAAAAGATAACGAATCCTGTTGCCACAAACCAAAAAAGAAAGAAAATTGTTAATAAATTGCAATTGTATGATCGATAGAGTAAATTTACATATAAAAACCCTTTGATCCCATCTCCCCTATAAAATTAGCTTGCTGACTCCTTGGGTTTGTTAAAGCCATATTGGATGTCATGTCACCAGTGCCCAATATAGAGATGACAGAGAAAGATAGGATGTTACTAACAGAAAACTCACCATCATTGTTGTAAAGAAAGGTATTTTTGACATCATTCTATAAAAAAGCCATACACCATTAACAATAATTACAAGCATTGAATCAGTGATTAGCATTCACTACCTCTGGATAAGTTATATGCTCTCCTTGATCAGCATGCAACTTTAAGCTCACCTTCACAGGTGTCTCTGCTGCTTAACAATGGAGGATCCATGTATCAAAGAAGGTCAAGACTCAAGAGTACACATCATGAATTATATAACCACATTTTCTAGAATGGGGAACTCCAATCCCCTGAAAATAGTGAAGCTGTCTGAAATCTTTTCAATCTGACTCTCTTCTAGTTATAACTATTTCAGAACCATAGTTCAAGTGATGGCCCGTGCAGGGCCAGTGCCAGCACAAAGCATTGTATCAGTACCAAGCAAGCAGACAAGTATTGAGCAGTACCAACCTGTACTAGCTCAAGTTGAATATAACTTGAAACCAAGCCAAAAAGGTCTCAACTTCAAGATTTTCCGAACCGGACCAAACCACCAAGTTCAGGATTATACCGGCCAAAAACCAGCACAGTTCGACCGTGAAAAATGGTTCGAACTCTGGACCATCCGAAAATGGTCAGATTATTATGCACAGAGAAGGAATTATTTTGTCCACTACTTATCATTTATATGTCAAAACAAAGGTAAATTGTTCTCACACGAGCAACAAAACAATGGTACCTGGTTGGAAATAAGCAAGATATCTTGCTTTCCAGTACAAGAATAGCAGGAATAGATCTCTATATGATTTTAAAAATGATATAGCAAAGCCCAATATTTTCCTTAAAGGAAAAGGGATATACAAGGCCGGATTCATTGTCCCTGTACACCTTATGGTAAAATGTGCGGAACATCTTATGGTCAAATGTGCATAAAAGCATTGATACCTGTGATGACGAAACTACCAATGTATTGCAGCAAGCCATGAAGCCATGACCCGCGCACGCCCCTGCCATGACCCGCGCGCGTGCCCGGTACCTTGCACCCGGTGGTGCCATGACCCGCGCACGCCCGTGCCTTGACCCGCGCAAATGCTCCCGCCGTGCCCTTGCGCGCGTCCAGGGCCTTGCGCCCGACAGGCCATGACCAGCGCATGCCCGTGCCAAGACCCGCGCGCGTTTGCCCGCCGTTCGCTTGCGTGCGCTCGCCGTGTGCTTGCGCACGCCCAGAGCCTTGCACCTGGCGGTGCCATGAACCGCGCACGCCCGTGCCACGACCCCCGCGCGCACGCTACCGCGTGCCCTTGCATCCGGTGATGCCATGGCCCGTGCACGCCCGTGCCACGACCCGCGCATGGTTCCCTTGTCTAGTCAGAATCTTAAAAATTTTTGAAATGACTGTTGCATCTCTAAGGAGCACGAGGATGACTTTTGAGCCCAACTAGAAGAAGAGAGAAACAGACATGAAAAGGAAGAAATGGAAATGAATAAAAAAGCAGAATAGGAGGCTATGCACCATCACAATTCTTCAGAAATGTGTCTCCTTCCATATCCACCTTTTGGAAGGGCAAAGAGAGATAACCCCCGTGCTTGAATGAATTTCAATGTAAGAATAGTGTGGCATCCTGCATACGTCATATGCATTCCCTAATGAGATTTTACATTCATTCTAACACTTGCTCCTCCAGTTTCAACTTGCTTCCTCTAGATCTCTCAGTTCATAAAATTCTTATTTACTATTGCTGAGATCTTTTTTTTTAAATAACAAACTCTTTTATCATCATAGCTGTAACGAGTCTACCTTTCTCTGATCAATCCCAACTCCACAAAAGTGATGGATCTAGGATGTAGAGTATGCGATCATTATGCCCTTGCCAAGTAGTTCCAAAAGTTATCAACTCACCAAATATGACATGTTTGCCTACTCTAAATAGCATCAGTAACTTGGAAATACATGAGATATTACTTAGCTAGTCCTTTGCTTATGACCCCTCCCCCCCAAAAATAAATAAATAAATAATGAACTGGTTTCCCATTAAAGTTCAACAATTTTGTTCAGAAGACCTTAGTCTCTTCCAAGGATCGCTGAACCGGTACCGAAACCCATACCGGTCAGCGGACGGTATGGTACGATACGGTCCGTACCATACCGGTATTAAAAAATTGAAAAAAAATAATAGTTTTTCCCCTCTCAAGCAAGGATTGTTGGACCAAATATGAAATGAGCCCAAACCGAGCCAAACCGAGCCCGAACCAGGCTGAATCAGACAGTTCGTACCGATACACTACCGTACCATACCGGTATGGAATTGAATTTTTTTTTTATTCCATATCAATTTTAATGCATGAACCGTATCGGCCCGGCTCTTGGCCGGTACGGTATGGTACATCCCATACCAGGCGGTACGAGACGGCTCCGTGAACCCTGATCTCTTCCATTACTAGCTTGCTTTGGTGATGTATTGTTTTTTGATGATGACTCTTGTTATTGCATGACAAATCTAAGAGCTGTAGAATGACCGGATAACCACCACTTACTTAACAAGCATGGGAATGAATAATCTAATTTTCTTTGGTCAACTAATTACTAATTGTACATGGAGTCAGGGATGCCATGTCTATTAATCTAATGCACCTCATTCATTTATATAATAAAGATTATACTTGAGTTACGATGGAGTGGGAAAAACATTACCACTCTCCATTTGAAAGAAAAGGAAGCTCATCTGGGAAGAAAAATGTCAGGCTCTCTCCAATAACTGCAACACAAATTACATTCATCAAAGTAGTTCATCAATCAAATACCAGAACTGTACATAAATATTTGAGCATGGTATTTGATAAAAATACAATGAATGAAAAGCTTAAAGCAGCAACAAGTACAACAAACATTATGCATACCTCCAGAAACATGCACTGCACAGAGATTACAAGCCATAACATTTCTCTAAAGGAATGCACTAACTTGGTTAAGCACATTGCTACTATAATTAGATTCAAAAACCTACACATAAATATGCTCAAAGTTATTTATACAATCACTAAGTTAGAGTACAACCAATCCCTCATTCTCTTGCATTAAGATGATATTGCATGATGTAAATACAAAAGTTTTGAGAGTTCAAATCATAGGATATGATTTGTATACATTAGTTGCCTGAGAAAATTCACACAACAAATTTCAAAACTCAAAAGGAATCATCCATATTCCATAGGCACTAACAGATCCTCCCTCCCCTGAAAAAACAAGAGAGGAGAGATGATTACTAATGAATGACAAATTAATAGGATTATGATGGTACACAAGTACATGCAATCAAGGTTTTAAATCCCATAGGATAGAGATGACCCAGCATCTCCATGGAATAAAACGTCTAGTTGTTCCATCCCATCCCGTCCCATCGTGGTAGTAGTCCCGATAATGCATCCTAATAGATATCCTCCATCTCTCTCCCCTTTTTCTTTCCTTCCTTTCTTCTTTATTTTATTCTACCTTCCTTTCTTTTATTTTCTTTTTCTTTCATTTTCTTATCCCTTCCTTTCTTTTTTCCTTTTTCTTATTCTTTCTTTTTCCTTTCATTTTCTTCTCCCTTCCTTTCATTTTCTTCTCCCTTCCTTTCTTTCATTTTTCTTCTTCTTTCCTTTCACTTTTTTCCTTTATTCATCTTCCTTTCTTTCTTTCCTCTTTCTTCTTCTCTCCTTGCATAAATGGGTTTCAAAGTCTTGACCTTGTCCCAATCCCATTTTCTCACAAGAATGGGATGCGATGGCTTTCCCTACCCCCATCCCACTGAGATGTAAAACCTTGCATGCAAGGATCAGCAAAGATTTTGATTAGAAGAGTAATTTAGAATCTAATCATTGATAGGTTTTAAGAGTTATGATGGTACAACAAATACATTCCCAATCACAATAGGCTTGCACCAAAGATCAACACTCCAACCATATCTTTGAGTCTAACCATAGACAACCTTACTGCTAAAGCACAAGATCTACCATGGTGTATATTCTTTGAAGATTATGCGGTGTTCATTGATGAGGAAAGAACAAGGTTAGATGCTAAATTAGATTTATGGAAGAAAGCCTTAGAGGATGAGGACCTAAAGTATTAGCAAAACAAAGACGAAATACATGGATTGCAATTTTAGTGAAAATGGAAATGAAGAGACCATGAGTCCAATTGATGGACAAAACATATCACAAAGTAATCACTTTCATTATTTAGGATCTATTATACAAAACAATGGAGATATAGGTGAAAACATACGTTACAGAATTAGAGTTAGTTGGATGCAGCATAAAGGTGCCTCTAGGAAATGTGTTTGATGCATATATGTGACTAATGGAAAATTTTAAAGAATAGCAATAGGGCCTAAAATGTTGTATGGCTTGGAATGTTGAATCATAAAAAAAGATCCAAGAAAACAAGTGTCACGAAAATAAGAATATTGAGATGTGTGGGAAAAGATGAAATTATAATGTGAGATATGAATACATAATAGAGACACTAGGAGTTGCACAAACTAAGGACAGAGATGAAGAATAGATCAAGTTAGTGTGGGGATGTACAACAAAGATTTGAAGGGATCCAGCAAGAACAGGTTCTTTAATTTAAGGATGCAACAAAGGAAGGAGAAGGCCTAAGGTTACATGGATGGAGGCCATGACAGGATATCTAAAATGCTCGAATTGTCAGTGGAGCTGGTCTGAATATTTGGCAAACAAGAATGCATAGAAGTGACAGCAACTAGTTGGGGTAAGATTGGGTATTGTCTCAAATTCTAGTGGGATGTCTTGAGGGACATCAAAATTGGGTATTGTCTCGAGTGTTGGGACAGGACCATCCTACCGTTGTCCTAGGATCCCAATCAACACATCTTGGGGCATTCCCTATCCTAAGTGTTAGGACTTAGGACAGTGGCACATCCTATTTCATGGGCAAACCGGGACAGTCCCGTCCCACAAGATTTAAAACCTAATAATAATAAACAAGATATGTGAATTTATTTGATGCATAGGAGCAAGTTGATAATAAAATTCACAACAAAAACAATTCTTGGTACCTTAAAAAGAAAAATAATAATAATAGTAATATTTGACCTGCACAGTTAGTTTGAGCTTACCTATTATCCATGTGATCACAAAATCAAACCGATTTTGGCCTTCCAACCAGTAAGTATCAAATCCAAATGAAAATATTTTCAAAGCCATCTCTAATACATAAATCCACCCTACAGGATAGTGAAGATTTAATTAGTGTCCAACATATGATGAGGCATGATTGAAATATTGCATGCCAAATATGGGAAATTATATAACTACAAAATTGAAAAGCAACTTCTAAAATTTCTTCTTCTTTTTTTTTATTCTTCAGAAAAAGAACCTTTGGTCAATCCCAAAAAAAAATACTCTAAACTTTTGGCACAAAAATTCTGACTATCATTCTTTAGAGTATATGATAGCATCACAATAAAACAATAGTAGTAAGTACAGTGCATAAGACAAAGGATAAGACTCAAATGATATGTAGATAATCTTCACTAAATGAACATGAATAACAAAATAATCAAGATCCTAGACCCGTCAATAGAAAATCTACTCCATTAATAAAAGCAGAATGTAAATCAAGTCATGAGTAAGATGTCACAATTTAGTTAAAAACTAAATCCAAATTCAATTTATGTTATGTATTAATTCTTATCTACAATGTATCATAAATAAAATGTGATTTACTTAGAACAAAAAGCATTTGTAGCAGTTTAATTGTAAACAGATATAAATAGCATTAAATGATGTGAAAGAACGACGATATGAAGTTATATCATAGTTATTAATATTTGCTTATTTCATCTTGCAAATTGGAAAAATAACTCCATTAGAATTCTATCACATAATTTTGGAGGAAATCTTTCTTCTGAATCTTCATGAAGCAAATGATTTGTTTTAGACAACCTTATTTACCATAATGCTCTGCTACATTCCCGCACCTCAACTTCAAAGGCTAAATAACAACCAAGGTACTTAGACATTTTCACATAAAAAACAAATATGGTTGTGAATTGATTAAATATCTTTACTTTGCCAAGAAAAGATAGGAGGTATCACTAGTGAGTCTGTTAGAAGAATTAAGATGGTAAAAAATGGAAAACATCAACTCCAAAAAGGAATTACTTTTATGAAGAACGTACAGTGCTAAAGAAAATCTCCGTGAAGACAGGAAAAGGGATGTCATACAATTGTCCAAAAACTTCACCAATATAATGTGATTTATCATTCTATTTTCATTGTCAATGTCACTAACTTTATTGCTAGATATTATGCAAAAACATGCTTTTCAAGACGATCCATAACAAAACCTAGAAACAAGGTGTTAGGCATGGCTAGACATTGGAACTGAAAATGGGTTAGGCATCACCTATTTAAATCATTTTTTACAATATTTTACTTGACAAGGTGTTTTTTTTTTAATTTTTAAATATTTTTATTTTGGCATGGCTCGGTGTGTGGGTCAGCATGGAACATGTGCCATGATGGCCACTCACCAAGGTGCCCTATGCGAGTAGCAATTATATCCCTGACTAGAAGATTTGCAAGATTTCAAAGTTCAAAAGGTAATTGACATCTCCACCATGTGTCAAATTATAGAAGTTTTGAAATAAAAATTAAAACAAAAAATTGTTCGGGAGGTTCTTTAAAAGCTGATTGTTGCATACTGAACAAATAATAAAACTAAGAAAGAAAGGTAAAAGACATAGCAACGAAGGCACATGGATATTTTTTGGAAAACTAAAGAACAGAAATGCATACTCCTTTGGGGACTATTTGGGCAGTTAGGACTTGCACTGTATTAGATAAAGGTTCAGATTTTCAGATCTTTTTAATCAACCCAAAGAAATATAAATACAAATCCCTACCCGCCCCCCCCCCCCCCGCCAAAAAAAAAAAGGTACTCTTTAGTAGAGGTCTAGTGAACAACATATGGTAGTGGGGGAGGGTTGGACTACAGAGAGGGAGGGGCACGTGCATGCAAGAGAGAGAGAGGGGGGGTGGATTGTGGCGGCAAGGGTTGGACTATGGTGGGGGAGGGACACTAGAGACGGGGACAGGTGGATGGTGGTGGGAGAGTGGTAGACAGTAGTGACTGGGGAGGGATGGCCACCACATAGAGAGAGAGAGCAGCAGAGAAAGGAGGTGGCCAACAGATGGATGGAGGTGGGGGGTGGTCCGATGATGGCTAGAGAGGGTTGCCATTGAAAGAGAGGAAGGGAGATGGTGATAGCCTTGCTGGAGGTGAGGAAACAGCCTCGTAGAGATAGTTCAGCGAGTGCTTTAGAATAGAAAGGAAAAGTCCAGCACGGGCCATTAGTCTAGGTCCCTCACTTTCCTATGGATCCAAGCTTATCCAAATAGTCCCTTACAAGAATTTAGTTCAGGACAAACTTACCTTGCTCATTGGCATAAGGAGTGGCCTTAAGATTTGTAACCCATCATGATTTGCGACTTTTAAATTAATTGGGTTGTTCTGAGGTAATACCTGAAAAATCACGGTTTAGTTTGAAGCATTTTTATTCCTTAATTTTTCACATTATTGTCATGATGGCTCAAAATTTTCTATATAGTACTGATCATACTTCCACTTTGAAAGTAGATTAAGAAACTATAATGACAACTTAAATTTCCCAACTAATAACTTTTTTTGCAGTTTCACATAATGAAAAAATTTATGAGTCAATCAAATCCCTACCAAAGAAAAACTCCACTTTTTGCCAAATTTTCTGCGCAGAACTGTTCTCTATATCAAGCTGCGGAAAGCAAATTCAATCAATTTAATATTATAGAAAAAATTATCACCAAAAATGGCAAAATATGTTGTCACTGAAGCTAGATCTTAAATTCAATTTTAAACTCCAGATGACAGAGAGACAAGCACATGATAATTAGCCATTGAAATGGAACAAATGAAGAATCAACAATAGAAGCTCAACAAAGTACCTATGCATATAGTACACAGATATATTATATCTTTGGCATGTAGACTCTTAAATTGTCCTTACAAAAAATAAATTGAGAATGATCAAATCTCAGACATCAATTGGATGAAAGATACATAAACAAAAGCATAGAGTTCTGGCTTGACTCCAAAGCAGTTCAAGTTGCAAGTCAATTCACTTCGCAACAATTACATGTCAGATTCTGAATGTGCTTCCTAAATACAAACTGTTTGCTCATTGTACAATCTACTGTTCATCTACTTATTCCTTACTTGAGTGCAATATTTTGCCTGTAATTTATAAATTATTCAGTATGCATTATCTAAATCAAAATATGATCAAATTTAGTTGAATGTACATCTCCTCGTAGTGCTAAAAATGGAAAACAAATCCTGCTAACCTAGAGTTGATCTTTTCTTACATGATTGGCTCTTAGACCAACATACGATCAACCAACATCTAAGAAAAATGCTCTAACCAAGACTCGAGGGTTAGTGGCACAGAAAGGGGACATGTGGAAGAGTTAGTGACAAGCTGCTATTCAGGAGATTCACACATCTAATATCAAGTGTTCAAGTTTGTGGACAGCAAGAAGTATCCCCAGATGGCCATGATGATCACTGCTAAGACTGAGATTCAAGCAAGTGGATCTGAAGCATGCTAATGTACATATTAACATCGTTAAGGAGTGGTGGGATTGCCAAATAGGCAAGGAGTTGCATCTAGCAGGTAATCCAAGTAAAATCCCCAATCCTTGTCTATTCTTATAAAATACTATCATGCAACCTTTGCTAATTAGATCAATTACATATCTTGACAACCTACTACCTCAATCTAAAGTCCCAATATAAAGTCCCAAGAACAGACTAGGACAAGGAACTATCGACTGCCTTGTGCAACATCATGAAGATGGAGCTTGAGCCGCACTGTTGCCAGATTCCTAAAAGAGGTGAGTTAAATTTAACAGGAATAATACTGTGTCAATTCAAGCAAAATATATGATACCATTAGTGGTATGCGCTTCATGATTCATAGACTTAAGCTTTTAGGGAGGACTCCCATAGCTTTGATGACAAGGTAGCTGTGGCAAGAAAAGACTATAAATTCAGGTATTTCTGGACACTGATTATAACCAATTTACTGTTTTATGATAAATAGTGTCTAACATGCAATTTAATTGATTGTATTTTCAGTTGAATAGTGGTTCCATTTCGGGTTGTCGTTCAAAAATCTCTGGGCATTGCTAATTCGGATCCTATCACAGATAGTCTCCTCTAGTAGTTACAAGTGCTACTGTTCAACCTTCTCCAAAATACACAACAAATGGACGAATCATCTAATACAGAAGAGTGAAAAACAGCACATATGCACTACATTTTATGGCTCGGATTGAAGTGCATTTATAAGATGAAGCTGAAATATGAACATCCACTTCCACTTCATATATGATGGTAAGGATCTCATGATTGGTTGATTTAAGAGTTGGTAGTAGCCAAAGCTTGATAAGCCAGGATCACCTCATTGACCAGCAAATAACATAAAAAAAGAGATGGGTGAATGCAGAGCCATAGCGACACATGCATGCTCACAACCAGTCAATGCCTGGCAATAGGAGCTACACAAAGGTCAAGGGAAACCAGTTGAGATTGCAAGGCTTTACATAAAAAACCACCCTAAGATATGATAGGAAATGCTAAGGCCACCATGTCACTTCATATATGACATAACAAAGGAGGTATGGCCTCAGGATGATGGGCCTAGTCAAGCCATCCAACAAAACCAATTAGGCAGGGGCAACCAAGAAGCAAAGCAGTTTGTCATAGTAGCAAGAAAGAGAGAAAGTTGTAGATCCATTTGAGAGGTTCGATGAGAATCCCTTCATACAAGTTTTAAGACCACCGAACCATTAGATGCCGTGTTGTCCTGCCCTTCATATAAATTTTAAGACCACTGAGCCATTAGATGCCATGTTGTCCCGCCGTTCATACAAATTTTAAGACCACTGAACCATTAGATGCCATGTTATCCCGATCATCTCAAGATACGAGTAATAATGCATATGACAATCCAAGCGATGATGCATTATTAGAGGCCAGAAAGGTAGTAGTGGACATAGAAGCAAGTATCGTTGAACCGGTACCAGACCCGTACCGGTCACCGGTTGGTATAATGATACTAGTTTGGTACTATAATCGGTACCGTATCGATACACGGTACGGCAATCATGCCGGTTTGATCGGCATGCAAAAAAAAAATTTTTTTTTTGGTTTCTTGTAATTTCAAATCAATTTTTATGATTTATTGAATATTTTTAGATCCACATAGATGTTTGTTGATGCTAATTGATGTTTGTATCACACTTCAATACACTCGTAATCATGTGTAACGTGAATTTAACTTCCTAGATTTTTAAATCAAAACTATTTTTTAATTTTAAAAATTATATACTTAATAAAAATTAATGAACTTAGTATCATTGTATAGATCATACATCTATAACATATTCTAAAATCATACCAAAATAAAAAAATTATGATATAGTTTCCCCTTGTTTTTTCATTTTCCAAGATTTATTTTTTAAAAAAGAGAAGCAGAAAGAGGGAAGATGATGGATCTATGTACCTTTAATTGGCATTTTTTTCAAGTTTTTCCTACATTTCCTCGAGTCATATGGATTAGAATGGGTTGAATAGGAAAAAATAAGCTTCTCTGTGAAATTGAGAAGCTCTTGAGCTCTCAGTCAAATTAAAACCCCCTTCACATGGCTACAATATCTGGCCCAAATTGAACTCGAACCAGATCCAAACCGAGCCGAAACATGCCAGAACCGGGCCATAACACATGGTTTAGGACTGAACCGTACCATTTCGATCCGGTTCTAGGGTCCGAACCATTCTCCATGATCAAACCATCTCGGTTCTTGGCTGGTATGGTATGTATGGCCTAAATCAGACAGTTCGGTCTGGTTCGGAAAACCATGCATGGAAAAGTACATATAACTTGCAACCACAGTCTAATTCATCCATGAGTTGTTTCACCCATGCCACATACGATATGGACATGATGCATGATGTAAAGCTTGAGGTTATAATATATGGACATCAATGGATCATCATCACATTGAATCTTATTTTGCACAACCAGCATATCCTTCGTCTGAGGCATTGAATACATGGCTACCACACCCCGCAGCCTTAGCCAAATCACAAGTCAAATTTTGCTATTGCGTTCTTCCCTTAGGTGAGATGACCAGCCCAATAACAAAAAGAGGATCGGTGTCATAGTGCTATCCAAGAAAACCAAATTATTGTCCGCAAGGATGGCCAACCATGAACGAGATCCCAAGATCTACAAGTGGCATAGACACTCTGCTAGGCACTAGATATCGGTACATTTTTTTGTATTTCAAATATATAAATGTATTTTCAAGCTACAAACTATATATTTATTCTTATTCATTACACATGCATCCATCAAGCAATCATATAGTTTTACAGCTAATATGAAATAAATAACAATAAAACAACCTTAAATCATATTTTGAAGATCCCTAAATCTTAAAATATTCATAGCCAAAATAATAAAAAGAAAAAAGAAAAGGCAAACAAGTATCATACTGATACATTCTACATATCGAATATTGTTACGGTGTCATACCAAACCAGCAGTAGACAAGTACAATACCAATACCAAGATCAAGAACATTGATCACAACACAAATGCATAATTGATGTAAACAGAGAACCCACACTATCCATCATGATCAATATTTGCTACCATGCATTGAGTGGAGAGGACATGGGCATTATCAATATAAATAGTGCATAATGCATATCAAATAACATAAAGCAAAAGCTAACATCATTGATCATGACATGCATTTCACTAGAATTCAATCAGGCATTCATGAACCATAACCCAAAAAAACTGAATGTCATTAAATTCTTTCTGCTCTTGTGATCATCCGACATAATTTGAGAGACCTCCAAAATATTTGAGTTTTTATTTTCTTCAACATGTTAAGTATTGTAGATCATGATTAATAGAATAGGAGAGTAGCTAAGAAAGATAGCACGATGTAATAGGAAAAATTATTGTGATAAATTAACAAAGATCTCATTGTCGTATTTAGCTTACCATTGTTTCAATAACAACAGCAACTAGATTGAGAACAAGTACAAAAACTATAATATATCCAAAGATGGGGCTGCGAACAAACGCTTTCAATTTCTTGCACAGAGGAGAACGGTAAAATGGGTAGTTTTCAAAGCATGAAGGCTGCAATGTCCATCATACACCCAGCATTAGAGATTAGTTTATATCTAGTAATTGAGAGCATGCTACTTACAGGTAAATAAATAGAAAGATTGAATAAAATCTAGTTTTCCAGTCCTACTCTTTAAGGGAATATTTGCATGTTTTTAACAGCATTGAGCATTGACTTACAGAAGGCTCCTTTTGAAACCTTAGGGCAATGGCAGTGCAGAGATCAGTAAATTCTTCCAAATTAATCTGGGCAAAAACATGAAGTTGAAAGCATGTGAGAGAGGGATAAAAATCAAAACAAATCTTTCATGGAAATCCAAATATATCATCATAAAATCATCAATATAGCATTCTTTTTGCAAGAATCAATAAATACATGCTTAAGACCTATAAGATGGCATATACGGGGGTAGCTGCAGCACCGAAGATATGTTTCTTCGAAGATGTGAATTGAGCTGCATCATGGGACTTGCTGTCACATGCAAGATTGGATACAACATTACAACATACCAATTCCACTAGCGTACACATATTAGTAATTGGCATGTCTAAACATGTCAGAACACTTTGGAACTTGTTTGAGAAAAGCTTGAACACTAGTTGATAGAGGTTATAAATAAATGACTATTTCAACAACATTTAGGACATTGCAGTTAAACTTGACACCTTTAAAAAAATAAAATGAAAAACATGTTTTAGTACATTAATTGCCAGAACCAAATTCCCCAAAAAGAAAATGCCATTGAGCAGAAACTTAATCTCCAACAGCTCGGATCTATGTAAATAGCATGGATTTGTGCAAAGAATATCAAGGTAAACAAAATAAATCCGAGTGGTAATTAGTAATTACAGTTCAATCATACAAGACTGAAACAAGTGGTAAATTCGTTTGCAGTAACGCCTGCTATAATAATGTTCAGACCTCAGATACATGTGGAAGAGCGATACTAATGAAGGCAAAACATTACAAAACTTGGCTGAAATTTTGAGGACATATAGACTTATTAGACCTTACAATATATCCCTTGATAGAGACATGTGGCATGAAGGATTTACAGAATCCAAATGGAGAGGCATTAGCCTTGGGACACTAGCCCCTCGTCATGTACTAGTTTCACACAGATTCACCAAAACCATAACCAATCAAATCTTGCCAAACTATTTGGGGATTCCTCATTTCCCAAGAATTCCTATTTAAGGAGATCATTAGTGCTACTTCAAGCTATCATGCAGAATTACATATGATAAAATGAAAAAAAAAGAGAAACTATTATGAGATTCTAAATACCGAGCATCGGTGCAACTTAAATGTGCCATATTCATAAGTCAATATTTGAAACCAAATACTTAATTAATAAGACGAGTTTCAAATTACAGCAATTCTTACAGAGTAGGTTTACCAAGCCAGGAAAGATTCTTAATAACGAAAAGGAAAAAATCAATGACCATGATGTAGATGAGATGAAAGAAAAAGCAAAGATAATGCACAAAGAAACAAATGTATAAACAGAAGCAAAGAAACACACACACACACACACACAGATTTTACCTTGAAATCACCACTATCATCAAGTTCACTGAATATTAATTCAAAATCTTCCCTAGAAATTTTTGGCAGGGACCTGAAGAATTTTTTTAATAAAAAAAAAAAGCTACATAGCATCAGTGCCGATGTATTTTCATACAACAATTGCAAATCATGAACAGTTAGCATAATGAACAAAAGTAGGTTCTGCAATGCCAGATGATTATGCATTTTGAGTTTGTTCAGTTTATCATTGTTTAAGTTCAACCCAAAAGCTTAAGCTAGTAGGTGGAGATTCCATGAGTATTTGAGACTAACTAGAGTACCTAACGGTCCTAACTCTTAACCTATTCAATGTAGGACTACTTCCATTCTCCAACACCATCTCTAGCATGTTGAGTCTATATGGACAGACTTGACCTGGCAACACATGGATTAGTAAGTGGGAGCATAGAGAGATCAGCAAGCAAGCCAGGTCTGATACCATGTTATATCCAACCCAGAAGCTTAAGATGGTCAGTTGACAGGCCCCCGAGTATTTAAGACCAACTGGAGCCCCTAACCTATCCAATGTAGGACTATTCCCTTCTCCAACTACAATCAAATTAAAAAATGTTAACTTCCGCACTATCTGTTGCATGTTAACAAGTGAGAGTTGGTTGTGTAGTACAAATCATTTTGTAATGAATCATCCAGTTAATGGTCAAACAAATAACACGTCACCTTCACTTCTATTTGCAATGAAAACATGTAATATAGAATATATTAGCAAGGACCGACCATATTAGAAAACAAAGACATTCAAGCAGGGATGCACATGGTTCTGGGTCGAACCAAACCAGATCAAACCACAGCCACGGTCAGTTTGGGTTCAGTTTAAGCATATATCAGTTATCGCTTTGAAAAACCCAAATGGATCAGTTCAGCTCCAGCTCAAGAGTTCAAGTTACCCAGTCTAATCAGAACCAAAGTAATCTATAAGCATATATTGTACACTATATATTAGAGAGTTTACAATATAATCCATATCAGAGATTCATTATTTATGTTAATTTTTGTTTGTAGATAGACTGCTTGTTGGTTGTATTGTTCAATTTGTGTCCTTGATAGTCTCTCTTGAAAAGAATTAACATATCAGGTTGCTGATTAATTTAATTTCTATGAGACATGACAAAACTAAGCTAAATCGATTTGACCTTGGCTGTTTCACTTAATCTTATTCCAACATTGTGGTAGGAATGTAGTTCCAAAAACTGAGAACTGTTAGGTTTCAAGTCTGAGTCAGCCTCCACCCAAAACCAACCTGAATTATGTGCACCCCAACATTTTAAATCCTGTGGGATAGAGGTGTCCTGATTTCTCCATGGAACGGGATGTCTCGTTATCCCATCACATATCAGCAGTGGTCTTGTTCATGTATCCCAGTAGATATTTTCCATCTCTCCTCTCCTCCAAAAACCTCTTTCTTTCTTTCCTTTTCTTCTACCTCCCTTTCTTTTTTTCTCTCCTTTCTTTCTTCTTTCCTTTCTTTTTCTTCTCCCATCCTCTCTTTCTTCCAATTTTTCTTCTTTTTCTTGCCCTTCACTTTTTCCTTTTCTTCATCTTTTCTTCCTTTCTTTCCTCTTTCATCTTCCCTCCCCGTGTGCATGGATTTCATAATCCCAACTCCATCCCAGTCCTATTTTCTCATAGGAACAGGACTGGATGGCTGGGATGCCCCCTATCCTGCTAGGACAGGAAGCCTTGATGCACCCTACGTTGAGGTATATCATAAAATCAATACTTGGATTAAGTTTTTGTGACAAACAAGCTCTGAGTACCTAACATCTATGACATATAATAAATAAGGAATAAATATTTGGTCCACCAGATAATGATCTCTCAAGTCAATTAACCCGAGGACCTGACTTCTACAACATCCAAATCTGATTTAATAAATAAAGAATATGCATTTTCCAGATCCAAACTAGAAAATGCAGCTCCAACTCTGATACAGCAATTGGGTTGTGAAACTCCATTCCCACCCAACATCTAGCTCCATTTCCCACCATCATCATTGGTTAATGGGCACCATTAAACTGCTCCATCAGTTTGCTTATCCTATTATAAGCAACAGATCTTTTAGGCAAGACAAACAGAGGACTCTCTATATGCCTGCCAGGTGGGTCTAAAGCCTATACAAGCTTGACTTATACTGGTTGGATTGGATCACCATACCAATTCCACTGCAAGAAATAGATATGCTTGAGGCCAATGTAACCCAGGTACCAACACCTCAAGACTAGAGAAAACTTCATTGATTCTTGATGTGCATCATTGGACTCCCTACCTTATCTTGAACTTGCCATTGTATAGCCAGTGACCATGAAGACCCACCTCTGTAATTTAACCTGCCATTAGACTTGTTCCATTTTTGGCTCACAAATTATGCTACCAATCACTTCTCAAACTACCAGTTTTCAAATTTTTCCTTCCTCTAGCACGGTGGTGCATATGTTATAAATGCTCAAAACATTAGAAAAAGCCTACCAAAAGCAAACTGCATACTCAAAGTAATCAAATTGAAGAGTTCAAATAGAAATTGAAGTTCAGGTGGTTGGATGTAAAATTATTGTAATTGTTGATGTAAGTCGCTAAAATTAAGAGGTTTACTCATAAGGTCATAATCTATTAATCAAGAGCTTTTATGTGACTTTCCAACTTGAACAGGGTTAAATATAATTCCGATTTTAATTAGAATGTAAATGTTCCTTAGATATTAAAGCAATGAAACTTCGTCCATTGCTTTAACAATTGTAAGGGGTCATTAAGCAAAAACCCTTGATTGAATAGCAGAAAAAGATGTGTGAATTGAGGTTGTGTAGCAATTAAATAGATTTCATATATGAGTTTTAGAGGGAAGAAAAAAGGGGACAATTGGGGAGATGTTGTATATAGCATGTGTTATGCTTTAAATACATTGTCTTAGTTATGTATAGCATCATATGCACCATGAGAATATTAGGGTACGCCCATCACATCATTATACCTGTCCAAAATTCATCATTTTGAGAACCATCATTGTTCAATACGAATTGGTAGACATGAACTAATTCCTGTGTAAAAAGTGCATGACAGTGATTTTAGTTTAGAAATGTAAGGGACCTTTTCAACAAAACTATTTGCAGTTCATCATGTGGCAGCAAACTATTTGCCCCTTTCTTGAATAAGTCCCCTGCATTAATCTTCTGTGTTAAACTAGAACCTCTATGATATAGTGCTTTTAAACATTAATAAAATGCAAATGAATTCACCACTACTCAACGGCATAAAGCCTGCTACAGTCTTCTACCCCCCCTCCAAAAAAAAGCACAAAGCCAGTAAAATAAAGATTAATATAACCATGTATGAAATAAAAAGTTCTTACCGGTACTTGTTCAATTCCTCGAATAGGCAAATGCACTGCTCCCTGTTCAGAAACCCCTGCTTCTGGAGTGCAAATAACAAAGTATCAGTTATGCAAAATTTGAAAGGCCACAAGACTTTTACACTTTGCAGTACTAGCAACTTAACTAATCATGTGAACTTATTGCCTATCAATGATATCTAGTGTAATGACAAAATCATTCCCCAGTTAAATTCCAGAATCAAACAGATATATCTACGGAAACACATACATACATATATACATACATACATACATACATACATATATGTGTGTGTGCATGCATATATGTACATGTACATATATATTCATGTATGTAGTTTCAGGCATGTGATGAATGTGAGAGTATGGATGCTTGGAACTTCCCAATCTCACTACAGCATTTTTTTACCATTTACATAACCTTAAATACACAACCTTGGGAAGGTGTTTCTCATTTGTTTTACTCCCTTAAAGTAGAAATTGAATTGAGTGAGGTGTATTTATCAAAGATAGGACTAGCTTTAGAGGTAGGGATATTGGTGGATATGGATTCTCAGTCTTTCATATTTACACCGAAAAAATAAACTGACATGCAGACCTTGCAAAGCGGGGTTTGAATCAGGGTTTTCCGAACCATGCCGAACCGGACCGATGGCCGGCCGGCACGGTTCGGCCATAAAAAACGGCACAGCCCAATTAAAAAAAAAAAAAAAAAAAAAACTTACTGCACCGAACCGGACCCGAACCGGTCGAAACGGGCCCGAACCGGTCGATTCGGCCCGGTTCGGGTTGGTATGGCTAGGAGGGGGCAGGTGGGGCAATTTTTTTTTGATTTGTCACATGGCTACTGTAGCCATGTGACTTTTGAGGGGGGGGGGGCTGCCTTGCTTTTTAAGTGAGGAAGAGGTTGCAGAGCCGTGGAAGGAAAAACAAAGAAAAAAAATTTTCTCAATCAATTTCAACCCAATCGAACCTACAAAAGTCGAAGGCGAAGCTAGAATCAAGGTACGTATACCTTTTTTTTCCATATTTTTCTCTTTCGTATCGTTATTTTTTTGTTAAAATCCGTGCAAAATAAAAAATTAAGAAGAAATGCTATCAAAATTTATTTGTTGGCTATGATTTTAGAGTATGTGATAGATTTAGGATAGATCTACACAATGATACTAAAATCTTGATTTTTTTTTAAGTATATAATTTTTTAAATTAAAAATTAATTTTGGATTAATAAATTAATTAAATAATAATAATTAGAAAAAAAACTGTAATTAAAAATTATTAATCTAGGGCTCGTAAGCTATTCTCATGATAAATTTCATGTCAATTTATTCAAGTTTTGTGCATCTCATGAATAGTATCCGTAGGTCTTAAATTGAAAAAAAATTGACTTTTAATGCATTTCTATGATCTTAAAAAAATATATATGTAGCATGTATGATGGAATCCTACATAAATCTAAAATTTTAAATTTTTTTATTTTTCTTTATTTTTTGAATTTTTTAAATAAAAAAATAAAAAAATAAATTAAATTTTAAAAATTAGGTTAATAAAGTGTTAATTAATAAACATTATTATTGACCTTATATGTAATTTAAATATTCAGGTATGGATCCATCAAGGAGAAAGAAGGATCCGGAACGAGACATTGACCGGTTACATGGAGAGATGCTCTCGGGTCGGCATCAATGGTGCAATACCGAATTCAAAGGTGGGGGATAATAAGGTTAAAGCAGCACTTGGCTGGTGGCTATCCTGATGTATCTGCATGCTGACAGTGTCCATAGGAGGTCCGTCAGTTGAAGAAACACTTTGCTGATTTTAAAACTGGGAAGGAAAGAGCAGCAAAGAAAAAGACAGAGGTGGACCGCAGAGCCGCAGAACCACCTTCTTATTACTCCAGAGAGTCAGAGGGAGCATCTATTCCTTCTGATGAGGAGGCACAAATGGAGGCTGCTATTCAGACGAGCTTGTATGAGCAGAGGCAGCAGGAGGAGGCAACCATGCATAGACAGTGATTCGGGCCATCAGCATTTGAGTCAGGATCGGGATCCGCTTCTGCTAGTGCTCCAGGAAAGTCTGAAACAGTTTAGAAGGACCTCCTTAGTCAGAGAGCCCATTAGGAGAGGCACCGACCGTATTACATCCATGTTGGGAGCATTTAGCAGTAGAAGGAAGTCTTCCAGAGACATTCCAAAGGGAGCCACTATCCATGATGTCGATCCACATGCATTTTTCGGTAAAGATTCCAAGTAATATAGGATTGACACAATGCTGAAAAAGGATAAGAAGGATATGTGGCGGACCATCTCCTGGTTTCATTTCAGTCATATCCCAACCCATACAGCAGACAATCCATATTATCGCTCTGTTATTTCATCTATACAGGCTGCTAGTACAGATATAGATCCTCCATCATCAAGGGATATCTATGATCTTCTGGACAGCAATAAGGATCTAGAAGGATGGATATCCTCATATCAGAGTAAGTGGCCCGTGTATGGATTGACGGTGATGTGATGGTTAGACTGGTCCTACTAGACGGAGCATCATCAATCTCTTGACTTATTGTAATTGAAAAACTTTTTTCCAGAAGTCTATTGATGCTTCAGATTAGGTGCACGATGCCAGTTATATCCTCAGATTGATGGAGGAGGTGATTGATCAGATGGGAGAGCATAATGTCGTACAGGTCATCACTGATAATGGACCACAGTACAGGACCGCAATACAGATCTTGATGGAGCGGCGGCCGCATATTTTCTGGACCCCTTATGCTGCACATTGTATAGACCTCATGTTGATGGATATTGAAAAAATCCGCAGGGTGCAGAAGATTGTTGATCTAGCACAGTCTATCACCAGATTTATATATAACCATACATAGATCTTATCATTGATGAGGAGCTTTACAGGGGAGAAAATATTGAGACTGGGGGTCACATGGTTTGCTACTAATTACATTGCACTTGATAGTCTTCTTGGCAAAAAAGCAGAGCAGCGTCAGATGTTTGTCAGTCAGGACTGGCGCAGAGCAGATATGCCAGGACATATTGAAAGAAGCAATGTGAAAAATTTAGTGACTAGACAGACATTCTGGCAGCGGGCTGAGAGGGTAGTGGAGGCTATCAAGCCTCTATATGAGGTACTTCGTGCCGTGGACTCCAAGAGGTATGCTCAGATGGGCTTCTTATATTTCATAATGCAAAGGGCAAAGAAAATGATTCAGGAGGCCAGGGATCGCGGTACCGTCCCGTACCGCCCGGTACGGACCGTACCGTACTGTACCGGCTAGCAGCCGGTACGGTTCAGCCTATTAAAACGGTCGGGCATCCGGACCGTTAAAAAAATTTAAAAAAATTGATTTCCATATCGATACGGTACGAACCGATCGGTTCACCCCGGTACGGGCTCGGTTCAGCCCGGTTCAAGTCCTTTTTATATTTTAAATACTTTTTTGGGAGGGGGAGAATGTTTTTATATTAAAAAAAAGGGTCGATACGCTTGCCGGTATGGTACGGACCGTACCATACCGACCTCTTGCCGATACGGCTCCCGGTACCGGTACCGAGAACCTTGCAGGAGGCAGATCCATCACATGCATCTGAGTATATCCGGATCATTGATGGACGGTGGAGTTATCAAATGAGTTCGGATTTGCATCTAGCAGGTACGTAGTTGATGTGGCGAGACCGCTGACGTGGATAGCTGACAGGCGCCACGTCAAAGGAGACCGCCGTGTCGGACGCCAGGGCGACACCTCAGCCCGGACTGTTCTGCCAAGCTGAGCTGAGCTCCTTCAAGGCAACGAGCCGAGCTCCGTCCTCCACCAGGTCGGGCCCGCGAGCTCGGGATGCCTAGGCCGAAGCCGCCCTCTGAGTTAAGTGCCCTGTGGTCGAGGTCGAGCTCAGCGCTCACACGCCAATATGGAGCCTCTCCGAGCGCGCGCCCTCTGGACCGGGTCCGCCTTCTGCCCTCCAGAGCGAGACCCTCGGAGGTTAGTGCCCTGTGGTCGAGGTCGAGCTCACCCGCCAATATGGAGCCTCTCCGAGCACGTGCCCTCTGGACCGGGTCCGCCTTCCGCCCTCCAGAGTGAGACCCTCGGAGGTTAGTGCCCCGTGGTCGTGGTCAAGGTTGAGCTCAGCGCTCACCCGCCAACGTGGAGCCTCTCCGAGCGCGCGCCCTCTGGACTGGGTCCGCCTTCTGCCCTCCAAAGTGAGACTCTCGGAGGTTAGTACCCTGTGGTCGAGGTCGAGCTCAGCGCTCACCCGCCGATGTGGAGCCTTTCCGAGCGCGCGCCCTCTGGACTGGGTCTGCCTTCCGCCCTCCAGAGCGAGAACCTCAGAGGTTAGTGCCCTGTGGTCGAGGTCGAGCTCAGCGCTCACCCGCCAATGTGGAGCCTCTCCGAGCGCGTGCCCTCTGGACCGGGTCCGCCTTCCGCCCTCCAGAGAGAGACCCTCGGAGGTTAGTGCCCTGTGGTCAAGGTTGAGCTCAGCGCTCACCTACCAATGTGGAGCCTCTCCGAGCGCGCGCCCTCTGGACCGGACCCACACTCTTCCCTCTTCCATCAAGGTGGCCATACGAGCTCGGAGCATCCAGACCGGAGCAAGCCCTGCCATCCCAGAACACCGGCGAGCCGCCCGAGGACTACGGAACGGCGCCCCCCATACTGCCATAACTACCTGTCCGACCGTACTTACAGAGGGATGGGCCAGCCAGAAAGCACGAACCCCTAGGACGACGACTCCCGGATCGAGGCTCTGCCAAGCTTCCCGGAATGGGGTGACCGAAGGGGATGTCAGAACGAATGGAAGCTTCCCCTACCACCTGTCAGGAAAGACGTCTCGTCCACGGCATGGAATCCTGCCGCACGCGCCTGCCAACCCAGCGAAGATCCCGAGACGAGTGCCCAACGGCCAATTTTTAACTACAAAGAACCATCGACACCCCAAAAAAAAGAAGGTAACAGCAATCAACCACCAACACAAGCGCAAGCTCGACCAAGAGGGCAAAGCGCCATCACCACTACCACAGTTGAAGGAAAACGAGGGATACAAGGAGAGGCGGAGGAACAGGGAACCCCTCTGTCCCCGCTATCGTTCTCCCCCTGCAACGTTTTCGTCTTCTCACACATCTTTTACTCCTAGTGCAGAGTCCATCAAGAGGGACCCGACCACGAGGATCTGTTTCCCTGGATCGTCACTGACTTGACCGTCGGAGTGCCCCCGCCGGAAACCCAGGCCCGGGTCGCTAACCCCTGTTTTGCAGGTCCAGGAGCAGAGGACCACCAGGCGGCGAAGGGAGCGCACTCCGGCACCGGCAGCAGCTACAGGCCACGGCGATCTCGACGGCAACAGTAGTAATTTATGAAATCCTTAAAATTAAGTTTCAATTAGATTCATAGAAGTATGCTTGACTAATTCTTAAAATATATGTGCAGCTTACTATCTAAATCCGAGATTTCAGTACTCCGTACCGGACATTGCCATAGATGAGGATCTTATGTCTGCCCTATGCAATGTTATATATAAGATGGAGCCCGATCCAGATATCGCTGCTATGTGCCTTAAAAGAAGTAAGTCAGGTTGAAATTATTGAATGATTTTTAAGAGCATTAATTTCAACAAGCTAACAATTTTTTTTTTCTAGTAGACGAAATTTTTTATGGAGGGCACAAATTCATTTGGATCCCCTGTAGCAATCAGAAGTAAATCAAAGATGAATCATGGTAGGTACTATTAAGGAGTAAGTCTAATATTATATCAGAATTAAATTTTTTATTTTGCCAAATCTAAAATTCTAAATGATGTAATGTCTTTTGCAGCTGAATGGTGGATGTATTTTGATGGATCTGCTAAAAATTTGAAGGTTCTTGCAATGAAGATCCTCTCCGACGATGTCATCCAGTGGATGTGAGCGCAACTGGTCTACATTTGGTTTTATCCATTCCAAGCAGAGGAACCGTCTGAAACAGAAACAGAAACGTCTCAACGATCTTGTGTATGTACACTATAATTTAAGGTTGAGGCTAAAATGTATTCAGGAAGAAGTAAAATTGAAATATCCCGATCCTACTGCAAGTTCATATGTTGATGAAGATGAAGATCCAATGATTGGATGGGTCATGGGTGAGCAGCAAACGCCAGAGCTTGATGAACCCGGATCACCTCCTCGACCCGCCAGTCTTGTAGCTAGTGAGGCTGGGGTGGATGCTGGACAATGGGCAACAAGTCATATTCCTCACAGAGCTCCAGCAGATACAACGCATTATCCCTCCCTACTATCTAGTAGACCCGAAGACAGAGGAAAAGGAAAGGCAGTTGTACCTCCATCGGAGCACTCAGTCCACTTAGATTCAGATACCAGAGACAGTGATGATAGTGCTTCAGATAGTGAAGGAACTAGTGATCAAGGAGAGGCAGGAGGACAGGAGTCGCAGCCACCTATTCATATTCGATTCACTGGGGAGTCGCAGTTTAGCCATGCCATGCAGGATATAGATCATGGATTACCATCTGATAGACCCTGTGGTAATAGGATTCCATATAGGCGACGAGCTCCGCGTGGTCATTCGGGACACGATACAGCTGCAGCTCTTGCACGTGGAGTAGGATCCATGAATGTATCTGGATCCTCATATTCAGAATCCTCTTATCCGCAGCTATCGGCAGCTTCTGGTCCGTATGATCCATATGGTGTATCTGAGACGTCAGCATCCAGTGGTTATTATTCCATGCAGCCCGGAATATCTTATGAATCTGATTTTGCTGCTGGTATATTTGGATGGGCCCCTGCACTGTCATATCATCAGTCTCTGGACAGCTCTCAGAGTCGGGACATCAGAGAGGGATCTACGATTAGTTATGATCCATCACGCATACCTCCTAGAATGAGCTTAGAGGAGTATCATGCTGCCTGGTAGGAGGGACATGCCGAATTTCCTATAGAGTACAATACATGATCCCTATATTTATGGACATCTTCACTCTACCTGATTCTAAACATTGGTATGTAATTATATGTTTATGCTACATTTCACTTTCATTAATTGCTGATAATCTTAGTTTAATGATCATTTTTTATTTTATTTCAATTGAAAACAGTCCTAAATATTAGTATTTAGTCCTAAACCCTAAACCGGTACGCCATCTTAAACCCTAAACCCTGAATCCTAAACACTAAATTATCCCTAAACCCTAAACCCTTAAAAATAAAATAAAAATCTTAAAATTACAAAAAAAAATCAAAAAAAATCAAAAAAAAAAAATGGACGTACCGATTCAAACCGGTACGCCACGCCATACCATGTCAGCACGGTACGGTACCGTATCGGTACCAGCCGGCCACCGGTACGGCTCCCGGTACAGTTATCGGGAACCTTGGTTTGAATGCTTTCCATGCAATGTAATACCATACACATGCTGATACATTTGAACACACACACAAATATTATGCATGTATGATAGAATAATAAATATTATGTATATGAGACAGACATAGATGGATAAATAGACAAACACACATATCACTTGTAGTAGATACCAAATGATGTACTCAATAAAAGGTTTGCCAAGGGACAGAGTACTAAGCAGTATCAAGTTGGCTTCAGTCCAGACCAGATCTATACAAAGTTAACCCTACCATATATGAGTTTAATGATCATACAAAGTTAACCTATCATATATAAGTCTAACAATCATTAAATTATAAAAGGTAAAAAGAAGAAGAAGAAAGAAAAGGGCAATTCCCACGTAACTCTAATGGGAAAACATGTTTGAACCAAAATTTAGCAATAGCTTTTCATTCAAGTAGGCATATGTGACCTCCTGCAAAAGACAGGCTGCATGTCCAGAGATGTTTTATTGATTGCATTCTGCAGGGCACACGTAGTTAACTGGTTATATTAGACTATTGCAATATTTCATACCAACTATCAGCATAACCAACAAGTCTCATAAAATTATAAGGTACAGTTTTATGAATCATTTTTTATGAGTCTTATTGAGAGCTATTCAAGCCTTATCACATCCTTCATAAAACCTCCCCATCTAGGCTCGCTTAGACCTTCATCCAAGTTACTACCCCGACAGCTCTCCCTTTCCCATCTCCATTTCACTCTTGTCAAGACCTCCAGAAGGTTTAAAAAAAAAAAAAAACTTATGCAACAATTTGAACCCATCCTTGAACGTTTTACCAAAGATCCCCACAGCATTCTCATCTCCATGATGCTCATCTTATGTGTTTGAATTGAAGTCTTGGAGTCCTGTTGCCTAAAATCCCAGTATCTATAATATAGCAGCTCATAGCTGCACGCCAGCAGCTTCAATTAATATTGCACTGATCCATACCAGCTAGCAGCAAGCGTAACATACCAACCTGACATGGTATTTGGATGGTATGGGGCTTGATACAATAGTGTACCAGGATATGGTACAGCTGCTGTCTCACCTCTAGAAATGTAACATGTGTCATTTCAGCAGTGGTATACCATACAAACCCAACACATATAGGTAAGCTACCAGAATAAGGTCCAGAACCAAGACTGGAAATCTTGACTTCTATATAGCTCCTATATCTCAATATTGCAAAAACAGCCCTCCTTAAGGCTCACAGTCTAGTCTCCATATAGTCATGTCCCAAAACATGTGTCCAGGACCCATGACCTGTGCAACCGGGACCCATGACCTGTGCAGCCAAGACTCATGACTCGTGCAGCATCACGTGCATCCTAAGCACTTTAGCATCAATACTCCCTTGGTTGAAGCCTAAAGGCAGTGGTGACTGGTGATTTGCAAGCCAAAAGGCTCTCAATGGGAAAGGATGGTAACTGGAACAAGAGCAGGGGAGTGTCACTCTCTTCCAAGACCACAAGCACCATTTTGGCCAACCAATCCAAGGATAACAGCTTCCACATGCTCACTCGCAAAATGTAGGAATTCACTAAAAAGGAGAGAGAATAGAAAAAAAGGATACAACCCACAAGAGATCTCTCATTAATCAAAAAACTCAAAGATCTTAAGGATGATTACAAGAGGAGCCCCAATGGATATATTTATAAGTAGTATAATGGGACTCTCTTCTTCAGCTTTCCAATGTGCGATTCCAAGACCTATTCTAACTCGAAGAACCCTAACTACTGACTTTCCAAATAATATCAGAAGTTCTCAAAAAGAAAGTTCACAAAAACCAAAACTCCCTCAAATTTACCAACATCAAACTTTGCTAACTAAGATAAGAAAATAACTCATCATCAAAATCTAGTCAAGTCCCGATACACATGCATAAAAGGCCCACAACTCGTGCATCCAAGACTCATGACATGTGTGGCATCGCATGCATCCTAGGCACTTTGGTCAATCCAGAAACAGTGTGGCCCAAGGAAATCACCAGATTGATTGATATTAGGGTGATCACCACAAATAGCGTGCTGAAGCAAATTGTTTCACTCATTCACCATGAGGTGGTCCTAGGATAGGACCATTATCTTCAAGTTGTTCCCAATGCTTGAACCCTATTTCCAAATCAACCCGGATTCCTTAAGTCACTCTAGAATTTTCATCCATTGCTTTGTACCAATAATTAGTACTTGGTGGTTGACCATGTTTGAGTCGAACCTTTGATGTACATATGCATGTATACTGCATGTGGATGCATAGAGAGAAGGGGGGGGGGGGGGGGGGGGGGGGGAGATCTCCATAACATTTCTATATGTCATAAAGATTTCTCTTACATGATTAGACATATGTCCATGAAAGGACATGTGCCAATATATTTTATAACCAAGCAAAAAAGAAAAAAAATCACCAATTTGCAACCAAAGAGAAAAAAAAAAAAATGAGTCCATCAAAATCTAATTTCGTGACTAGGCAATATTGTTATCTTAGCAAAAAGAACATAAAATGTTATCCCCCATTAAAACACAATCAAATTCCCGCTAAGACTTTGCAATTTAACATATAAGCATCATTGAGAATCTGACAACTCAATTAGACATGAAGCCAAAAATAAACAGATACAAAGTACTCGAACATCATAACCAAGACAAGAATTTAAATATTGTAGCTTAAAACAATATCTAAAATGATGTAGATCTAGAAAGAATGAATGGAAAAATATTATAAAACAACTGGTTCCTTTGGAGTTTTAGAGCACAAGTGGAAGAATATCTGGTATTCCATTAAACTGGGATCCTAAGAGAAAATTCTTTAGCTAAGAAAGTGATATAGAATTGACACCAAGGATCGCTGAACCAGTACCGGGGCCTATATCGATCACCAGCTGGTATGGTATGGTATGGTATCGGTTAGGTACCATACCGATATATGGTACGGCAAGCGTGCTGATCAAACCAAAACTAAAAATATCTATATATTTTTTTTTTGGTTTCTTATTATTTCAAATCATTTTTTAAAGATTTATTAAATATTTCTAGGTCTAAATAGATGTTTGTATCACTTCAATACACTCTTAATCACATGTAACGTGAATTTGACTTCCTAAATTTTTTATTTTTAAATTATCAATACATGGATTAGATATCATTGAATATTAAAATGCTCAAAATTTGCAAATAAATAATCAATACATAGTTACGTACCAATATTTAGAATTTGGTCGAGTGTCGATGTCCATAAATGTCAGGATAATTGATATATTTAGTAGAAAGATCAGTCCATCCTGCTAGCCAAGCAATATTATAATTCTTTATGATCATCCCAGGAGGCATGCATGCTGGATCATACTTATCACAAATCCCTTGCTGAGATCTTAACTCCGAGAAGTATCCTGAAACTGATGATATGGTTATGAAAGGACCCATCCAAATATACCGGTAGCCAAGGATTCAGGTCCCAGCGGGACATCCCATGGGACACTAGGACGGGGTATTATCCCATGTGTCGGGACAGAACATCCCGCCAGTGTCCTAGTATCCCAATCGGGACACCTAGAGACATCCCCTGTCCCAAGTGTCGGGGCAGGGCGGGATGCCAGTGCATCCCGTTCAAGGAAAAAATCGGGACAACCCTGTCCCACGGGATTTAAAACCTTGTCGGTAGCAAAATCGTATTCGTAAGATGCTCCGAGCTGCCAAAAATAATAGCCAGTAAAAGACGATATCTCAGAAGCACCATATCCATATCCATATGGATCATAAGCTATCAGTGCCTGCAAGTAAGAGGATCCAAAATACGAGAATGAGCATGACACATTCATGGATCTTACTTTACGTGCAAAATCATTTTTAGCTGCATCATGTCCTGAACAATCTCGCAGAGCATGTCACTTGTCACCTGTATGAAATCATATCGCCACGAGCTCTACCAGCTCATGCACCATGATCCCTATCCTGTGTGGTGTGTTAGTGAATCGAAGATCACTAGCCAGCTGTCACCTATCCTCCGATCCCTCCCTAATTACTAGATTCTCAAGTATTGCAAGAATCACTAGCACTACTCTTCCTGGTGTCTGAATATGAATGAAGTGAGTGCTCCACCGAAGATACAACTGCCTTTCCTATTTCTTTAATCGATATTTTTTTCGAGTTTTTCCTGCATTTTTCTCGAGTTGTATGGGTTAGAATGGGATGGATCAGGGATCGCCAAACCGTGCCGAACCGACCGGTTTGGGGCATACCAAACCGGATCGATGGTCGGCCGGCATGGTTCGACCTTTAAAAATGGTTCCCAACCTTTAAAAAATTAAAAAAAATACTTATACCAGCCCGAACCAGATCTGAACTGGCCGAAACAATGCCGAACCGCTCGGTTCGACCGGTTCGGGACCGGTTCGATCTGGTTCGAACCGATTCGAACCGTTTTTTTGGTTTTTCCCCTGATGGCTACTGTAGCCATGTGGGGGTGGGGTGGGGAGAATCTGTTGATCTTTTGTTTTTTAACCAACAGAGAGCTCCTCTCAGGAGCTCTCTGTGTTCTTCCCTCGACTCAACGATGGCCCGAACGACGATTTTCCCTCCATTTCAAAAAAATCAGACATCCAGGAATTGAAAAGGAAGGTAGAATCAAGGTATATATAGCTTTCCTTTCCCCTCTTTCTCTCTCCCCTCGCTTTTTTTGTTAAAGCCGTGCAAAATAGAAAATTAAGAGAAAATACTGTCAAATTTTTTTTGTTGGCTATGATTTTAAAATATGTGATAGATCTATGATAGATCTACACAATAAAACTAAGATCTTGATTTTTTTGTTAAATATATAATTTTTTAAATGAAAATTAATTTTTGATTAAAAAATTAATAAAAATTAATTAGTAAAAAAAATTATAATTATAAATTATTAATCAAGGGCTCGTAAGCTACTTCACTATAAATTTCATGTCGATTTATCCAAATTTTGAATCGTCCTATGAATAGTGCTCTAGGTCTTAAATTAAAGAAAAGTTAGCTTTTAATACATTTCTAGGATCTTAAAAAAATATCGGTAGCATGTATGATAGAATCCTACGTTAATCTAAAATCAAATTTTTTTATAATTTTTTATTTTTTAAATTTTTTAAATTAATTTTTTTAAAAAAAATTAAATTTAAAAAACTAGGTTAATAAAGAATTAATTAATAAACATTATTATTGACCTTATATACAATTTAAATATTCAGGCATGAATCCATCGAGAAGGAAGAAAGATCTGGAGCGCGACATTGGTTGATTGCATGGAGAGATGCTCTTGAGTCGGTATCACTGGAGGTGTAAATGGTACAATACCGAATTCAAAGGTGAAGGATAACAAGGTTAAAGCAGCACTTGGCTGGTGGCTATCCTGATATATCTGCATGTCAATAGTGTCCACAGGAGATCCATCAGTTGAAAAAATATTTTGTTGATTTCAAAACTGAAAAGGAAAGAAGCCAAGAAAAAGGCAGAAATGAACCACAAAACCGCAGAACCACCTTCTTATTACTCCAGAAAGTCAGAGAGAGCATCTACTCCTTTTGATGAGGCACTGATAAAGGCTGCTATTCAAGCAAGCTTGTATGAGAAGATACAGCAGCTAGAGAAGACGGCCAGGCATAGACAGCAATTTGAGCTATCAGTTTTTGAGTCGGGATCGGGATCCGGTTCTACTAGTATTGCAGGAGAGTCTGAAACACAGTTTAGGAGGACCTCCTCAGTCAGAGAGCCCGTTAGGAGAGGCACTAGTCGTATTGCATCCATATTGGAAGTATTTGGCAGTAGCAAAAAGTCTTCCAGGAGCATTCCAGCATCAGCCATTATTCATGATGTCGATCCACATGCCTTTCCCAGCAAAGATTCCAAGCAACAGAGGATTGACACAATGCTGAAAAAGGATAAGAAGAATATGTGGTGAGCCATCTCTTCCTATTTCATTTCAGTCATATTCCAGCGCATGCTGCAGACAATTCATGTTATCACTCTGCTATTTCATCTATACAAGTTACTGGTACAGGTATAGATCCTCCAGGATCGAAAGATATCTATGGTCAGTTTCTGGACAGCAATAAGGAGCAGAACGATGGATATCCTTCTATCAGAGCAAGTAGCCCGTGTATAGGTTAACAGTGATATGTGATGGTTAGGCTGGTCCTACTAGACGAAGCATTGCCAATTTCTTAACATATTATGATGGAAAAACCTTTTTTCAGAAGTCTGTTGATGCTTCAGATCAGGTGCACGATGCCAGTTATATCCTCAGATTGATGAAGGAGATGATTGATCAGGTGGGAAAGCATAATGTCGTGCAGATCATCACAGATAATGGACCACAGTACAGAATCGCATGGCAGATCTTGATGCAGCGCGACCGCATATTTTCTGGATCCCTTGTGTTGTACATTGTATAGACCTCATGTTGATGGATATTGAAAAAATCTGCAGGGTGCAAAAGATTGTTGATCTAGCACAGTCTATCACTAGATTTATATATAATCAATACATGGATCTTATCATTGATGAGAAGCTTTACAGGAAGGAAATATTGAGATCAGTGGTCACACGGTTTACTACTAATTACATAGCACTTGATAGTCTTCTTAGTAAGAAAGCATAGCTGCGTCAGATGTTTGTCAGTCAAGAGTGGCAGCAGAGCAGATATGCCAGGGCAAATACTGAGAGAAACAATGTAAAAAATTTAGTAACGAGATATTCTGGCAACGGACTGAGAGGATAATGAAGGCTATCAAGCCTCTATATGAGGTACTTCACGCTGTGGACTCTGAGAGGTATGCTCAGATGGGCTTCTTGTATTTCATGGTACAAAGGGCAAAGAAAAAGATCCAGGAGGCAAATCCATCACATGCATCTAAGTATATCCAGATCATTGATGGACGATAGAGCTATCAAAGAATTCGGATTTGCATCTAACAGGTACGCAACAATTTATAAAGTTCCTAAAAATTTAAATTCAATTAGATTTGAACCAATACGCTTGACTAATTCTTAAAATATATGTACAGCTTACTATCTGAATCCGAGATTCCAATACTCCATACCGGACATTACCATGGATGAAGACTTATTCTGCCCTACACAATGTTATATATAAGATGGAGCCTGATCCAGATGTCGCTGCTATGTGCCTAGAAGTAAGTTAAATTGAAATTGTTGAGTAATTTTTATTAACATTAATTTCAACAAATAGTACATGATAACAAAACTCTTTCTAACAGACAATTTTTTAGGGATGGCACAGATTCATTTGGATTCACTGTAGCAATCAGAAATAAATCAAAGATGAATCCTGGTAGGTACTACTAAAGAGTAAATGTAATATTATATTAGGATTGAATTTTTTATTTTGCCGAATCTAAAATTCTAAATGATATAATGTCTTCTGCAGCTGAATGATGGGTGCATTTTGATGGATCTGCAAAAAATCTAACGGTTCTTACAGTCAAGATTTTCTCCCAGACAGCGTCATCCAGTGGATGTGAGCGCAACTGATCTATATTTGGCCTTATCCACTCCAAGCAAAAGAATCGTCCGAAACATAAATGCCTCAAAGACCTTATGTTTGTACACTATAATTTAAGGTTGAACATAAAATGCATTCAGGAGGAAGTAGAATTGAATTACCCCGATTCAACTGCAAGTTCATATGTTGATGAGGATGAAGATCCAATAATTGGATAGGTCATGAATCAGCAGTAGGAGTCAGAGCTTGATGAGCTAGGATTGCCTCCTCGACTAGCCAGTTTTGGAGCTAACGAGGCTGGGATGGATACTGGATAATGGGCAACAAGCCATATTCCTCACAGAGCTCCAACAGATACAGCACATCGTCCCTCCCCACTATCTATTCGGTCCGGAGATAGAAAAAGGAAAGGTAGTTACACCTCCATCAGAGTACTTAGTCAATTCAAATTTAGATACCGGAGAGAGTGGTAATGGTACTTCTTCAAATAGTGAAGGATCTAGTGATCAAGAAGGGACCGAAGGACAGGAGTCGCAGCCACCTATTCATATTCGATTCACTGGAAAATCACAGTTTAGCCATGCCACACAGGATACAGATCATGGAGTACCATCAGGTAGATTCCGTGATGATACGATTCCATATAGGCGACGGGTTCCACGAGATCGTTCAGAACACGATGCAGCTGCAGCTCTTGTATGTAGAGTAGGATCTATGGATGTATCAGGATCATCCTCGTATTCATGATCCTCTTACCCACAGCTACCGGCAGCTTCTGATCCATATGATTCATATAGTGCATCTGAGACGTCATCTTCCAGTAGTTATTATCCCATGCAGCCCGGAGCATCTTATGGATATGATTTTACTGCTGGTATATTTGGATGGGCCCCTGTACTGCCATATCATCAATCTCTGGATAGCTCTCAAAGTTGGGACATCAGCGAGGGATCTGCGATGAGTTATGATCCATCACGCATACCTCCTGGGATGATCTTAGAGGAGTATCATACTACCTAGCTGGAGGGATATACTGATCTTCCTACAGAATATATAAATGATCCCTAATTTATGGACATCAAACTCTCCAATTCTAGATATTGGTATGTAATTATATTTATATGTTACCTTTCACTTTCATTAATTGCTGATAGTCTTAGTTTAATTATCATTTTATATTTTATTTCAATTAAAATTAATATATTAGTATTTTTTAAATCCTAAGTCCTAAGCCTTGAAGTCTTCAATCCTAGACTCTAAATTCCAAACATTAAAGACCCTAAACACTAAATCCTAAATCCTAAACCCTAAAAAAATAAAATAAAAATCTTAAAAACCTAAAATCAACCAAAATCCAAAAAACATAAATAAATTTGGACGTGCCGATTCATATCGGCATGCCCAGCCGTACCACGTCGGTACGGTATGGTACCGGTACCATACCGTACCGGCCACCGATACGGGTCCCGATACCGGGAACCTTGGGTTGGATAGAAAAAAATAAACTTCTCTATGAAATTGAGTCTCTTGGGATCTTCATCACATTAAAACATCCCTTCACAAGGTGCAGTGTCAGACCTAAACCGTATCATTTTAGTCCAATTCTGGGGTGTTTCAAACGGTCCAAGGGTCCGAACTATTTTTCATGACCAAACCATCCCCGAGCGGTTCGATCCAATTCGGAAAACCCTGGTAGAAATTTGCACTCTTTCTTATGCACAGTCACAAATCATCACCATCTCAATAAAAAGGTGAATTTACATTGGATCTTTCCTAATTACCGGTTTGTATTCCTATAGTTGCAGAATAGGTGCGATTGCATGTCCTATATAAAGTTAATAGGTGCAAAAACATCTCATAGAATAGCCATTTCAATTTCTGTGTCCACTTGAAATTTGTTGTATTAGAAGCATCAAAAACCCCATTTATTACTCACAACAAAAGGCACCAAAAAGAAAGTGATAGAAAAAAATAACTTACATAATTATCTATAAGACTGAATGCCTTTCCCAGGATGCTTATTCTCATAGAATCCATCTCAACCACTTGCTTCGCAAGCTAAAAGAATTAAAAAAATATACATCACATTGAGTATAACTTGTTTGATTTATAATTCTTTAGTTCAAACAAATTGTGAAAATCAAGTTATAATAGCATAAGATGATATATAAACTTAGTTATGTTTTCTTTAAAAGCTAAACTTGATGATCCCATGTTTCAACATCATTAACATATCAATAGAAATACTTGACAACAAGAAAATACCTGAGCTTTAAAGCTATCATAAACGACAGCAAGAATTAGATTTGTTAGGAAGTAAACCCCCAACAGCACATAGATGACAAATAGTAGGCAAGACCAACGTGATTTCCTGTTCAAGAACATATGAGTCAACACCTGGGCCCAAAATTCAGTATGAGCCTCCATACTTTAAAACCGTAAAAAGCATAAGATAACTAGATGATTTCAAAAACTGTAAATATCCTTAATAAGCACAATAGCTAAGCTATGCAGGAGCAAGAAAATGATAAATTCTTATGCAAAATATAATTAGAACCACCTTGGCAACTTGCATCACCCATTACAGCATCAACCAATCATGAAAGAATATTCTAAGTTTTTACTTCAAAGCATAAGTTGGAAACTGAATTCCAACTTGGTCCTTTTAGATATGTCCCTCCCAAAAGCTTGAGCTTCATGGGCAACAACTGTAGATCAGAGATGTTTAGTTTCTCATTTATACCAGTTGGAAACTGAATTCCAACTTGGTTCTTTTAGATATGTCCCTCCCAAAAGCTTGAGCTTCATGGGCATGGGCAACAACCAAAGATCAGAGATGTTTAGTTTCTCATTTACACCTTGTAAACAACCTAGATTAAGACTTTGGACAGGAGCCTCCTCCAAAGCAGATCAGACTTTGTCAAGAGTAATTTTTTGAATAAGTTGGAAACAATCTAGAAAATTCTTTCTGAAGAAAGTAATGAAGCTCTAGTTACATAACAAAACAATTTGGCATGACGAACCGAGATTTTGGACCCTGTTATTCCTTTCCTTGCACAGTGGCAAAAACATTCACTAATTTTAGGAGATGGTAAAACAGAGAGCCTGTTAATTGAAGCCCCTGAATTGGACAAAGGAGTTACATGGGCAGATGGCCCATTATGAATTTATCGGTCCATTAAAGGCTGCTCTCAAATATCAAGCTAACTTGGGTAGGATTGGGCATATAAGCAAAACAGAACTTAGAGCATGGATATAAGTGCTAATCAGCACAGCGAGCATGGCTCATTACATATCATACCAGTGCCTTACCACCATGAAGCACTGCCACAGTAGTAGCTTCATGCTGGTACGTGGGATGCTGCCATGCATGTGCTTGCCAAGCATTGCATCAATGTGATAAGGCACGGTACAGTACATGTGGTGCCAATGCCAAGTGGGTAAGCCACCAACAGAATACTTCAATACTTGACTAAAGAGTTTATGATTCAGAATATCATCAATAAAATTAATTCTATAGGACATATGAAGGGCAATATGATCCATTTTGTATAATATATTTATCAGCACAAGATTCCCTTCTCAAATCTGAACATCAAATGAATGGCTTTGTTTGATTTAACAACCTTTATTCCAAATTCTGAAAGTTGGAGAAGCTCATTGATCATTTGGCAGAATGGTTCTTGAGAAATTACAGCTTCTAAGTAAAAAATGGTTTCATCTTATGGCCCATACCCACCACATGCTAGACTTTCTAGTACTTTATATGTTTCCCAACACAACAAGAACATCAACTTATGGCCAACATAATAACCCCTGATTAAATATATAGTGTATGATAATAACGATAAATATATAGTTAGCATGCAACAGAAATATTAGAGTTGTTGCTCATTGTGCAGTTGAATACTTGATGGGAGTTTTACCATGTCTTACTTCAATAAAAAATTGTCAATTTAAAAAAAATTGAAGGAAAAAACATTTCATTACTTGAAATTGTCCACCTTACTTGTAAGCAGGAATCCATACATCTGGATTGTTAGATGTGGTGAAAAGAACAAACATTTGATACAATGTAGCACCGTAGGAATAGAACATTGTCCTTCCTTGTTGGGTGTCTTCAAATGTCACATATGCCAACCAGCTGGAGAATAAAAGGAACAATAGCCAAATAGCCTGCACTTGTACGAGCAAGCCAAGCACCCAGAAGATAAGAAAAACCTCAAAGGTAAGGAAATGAAGTGCAACATCATATTCAGCTTTAGCCTTAAAAAAATAATATTTTAATAACTTGCCTGGTTGCTATAATTTCTAGATCATACTAAACAAGAATATGACAGAATACATGGCAAGCAAGTAAAGAATAATTGCATCCATTTTGAGGGACAGAACAAGGAAATATGAAATTAGAAACTTACCAGGACATTGAGATACATGCCAGCCATTCCAGCCAATGTCAGCATACATGCACGCAATTCCCTAATTTAAGAATAAACTTTTTCAGTGATTCAATTATATTATATGTTTAGCAGGATTATAATAAATGAAATTTCCTTAATAACATTATCTGCTTTCAGTCTTTGCCATAAAAACTTAATAAGTTCATTAACATGAGAAAATAGACAAACTAAATCATGTCACCAACATGGATGTCAATCAAGTGACTATCTGCTGACACCTAAACAATGCCAGGCATTGTTTGGCAATATACAATAACACAAGAAAGAAGAATGAAATGAGACAACAAAACTCAGTAAGGAAAAAAGGTGTATGTTATGAAAATATTTGATTTCACCAAATGCACCACACTGCTGCTTTGGCGTGTTGAATGATACATGGTACATACACACCCTCTATATGTTTATCTGAACTGTTACGCATACTTTTCAGTATAATTTACCCTAAAATATTTGATGAAGTCATAGTAGTCATCTTTAGGGTTTTGCTAGGTTTTCACAATTTGCACTTACCTCCCAAAAGTGTTATTTTTTTCAATTAGACCCCAATAGTTTGGTTTTTATTCCAATGTGGCCCACCCATCCATCTCCATCAAGATCCACGAACACATGACTGTCACGTGATATAACTTAAGAGAAAAATTACCAAATATGGCCTTGGTGGGCATGGAAGGAGCTCATGTGGCAAAATGTGACCCTTTCTATTCCTCTTCCTTTGTTAGTAAACAAGACCTTCAAGAAATCCGGTTTCAGTCCACTTACAAGTTAAGAGAGAGAGGAAGAGAGAGCGAAAGGGAGTACAAAGTAGAGGCTGCTTAGAAATCAAAGGCAGAAGAGAGGAACTTGCTGATTTCCATGGCTTAAAATATGAACTTGGCCCAAAACTACTCCTAAAAATCAGGCCAAAGCTTGTGTTAGCTCCTTCCCATTTCTACAACTGTGCCCAGAGGTTACGAGTCAATGGAAGTGAAGGAGATTGCTTATTAGATGAGAGTGTTAGTAGTGAGGCTTGGGAAATTCAAGAACTTGGGCAATAGATATGGTGGTGCTGCTGGTGATAATGTTGATGGTAATAGCAGTGTTAGAGGTAGCGTAAGAAGAAAGGAAGGAGAGAGTAAAAGCTTTAGTTTGGATGCAAGGAGATGCTACTCCATGTGCTCTTATCAATATGTTCTTGGAGAGGCAATTCTCCAAGTGTCTCTCTGCACTGGCTCTACTAGGATTGGAAATGTAAGGGGGTCAAGGGAAGGGAAGCTAGTGGAAATTCAACAAGTAAAGAGGTTTTGGATGGGAAGAGGCTAGGTATTGCTACCAAAGATGAAAGCTTTTCAGTGTCAAAAATCTGGCAGTAGTCTAATGAGGGGAAGCTCCCAATCTCTTCAAATTCTTCCTTTTTGGATAGGGGATTTCCATGGGCTAGGAGAAGTGTTGGGGATACATGAAACATGCATGTACTATGATAATCTCCTCTCTTCTCGTTTCTTTTTTTTAACTCTCAATGGTGACCATTCAACCTCAGCATCAAAATTCATATTTATCCTTTTTCTTTGCTTTGATTTATTTATATCTCATTGCATATTACAGTTGTAGTATGTTAGATGGAATTTTCAAAGGATAGTGGGTTGATGAGCAGAAGATGGTTCTGTAGTATGATGATTTGGATTCCTCGTGGCTTAATTATTTTGTGGTATTCCTTATTCCTTAAGTTTAATTACCAACCGTCCACAAATGTATCTACCTTTCAAAATCCAAACCACTTTTGGCATTTATTAGTTCTCCTTTGCTTCTGGATACTCAAAGATAGGGCTGGAACTGGGCTCAAGACGGCCAGATGGACTGTGGCCCAGCCCGAAATTGGGTCGAGCTTTGGACCAGGCCCGAAGTAGATCGGGTCAGGCTTCGGGCCTAGTTATATAACCTATTCAATTTTCAGGCTGGGCTCGGGCATCCCTTTGGCCCGGCCCGACCCGAACCCAATCGAGAAAGAGGCCCAATCCGGGCCCGATATATTTCCTTCTCTAATCTCTCTCATTTAGGCTCCCAGTCCCAGACTTCTAGTTCTCAATCTGTCTGTCATGTCTCCTTCGTTTACATCAACATCAGCCCGCCGCCCCCTACCATTCGATGCCCCCCCAACAACCCAACCCTAGTGGTGCCCGTGTCTCACGCCACCCATGGGCTCTGCAGTCTGCACCAACCCCCTCGGCCCCACTGGCACTTGCACCCCATGCCCCTTGGCTCGGTGGCTCCGCGCAACCCCGCAGCCCCCCGGCTCCGATCTCCCTCCTCTGGCCCCGACACCCACAATCAACGTGGCTCCGCGCGACCCCCCTACCCTCCCGGCTTCAATCTCCGGCCCTTTGCTATTCTCCTTCCTCTCCCTCAGTCCCGTGCCCGCACCCGACGTCGCCCGTGGATCCGCGCAACCACCCCACCCCCCCTCGACTTCGATCCCGACAATCCCTCGACTCCACACCAACCTCCTCCCCCCTTCTCTCTCCCCTCATCTACCATCTAGTCGTCCCTAGTTCGATGGAGATGGCCGGCATTTTTTTTTGTTGTTTAGGTTTTATTCAAGCCGAGCTTTGCTTCGGGCTTGTTCAATCGGGCTCAAGCCGGGCTCGGGCCTATTTTTTTCAAAATATTTCAGGCCCATGCCCGGCCCGAAGCCCAAAATTCTTTTCGGGTCAGGCTCAGGTAGGGGTGTGACCCGGCCCAGCCCAGCCCAATTCTAGCCCTACTCAGAGCCCAGTGATGCAAAGCTCAAACTGCCCTAGGTCGGGCTCAGGTAGGGGTGTGGCCTAGCCCAGTTCCAGCCCTACTCAGAGACCAGTGATGCAAAGCTCAGATTGCCCTAGTGTTTGTAGCCCTCTCCTTGTTCTGATCTCAAAACTGCAGCTTCATCATCGATTGAAGGCTTCAGAGAAGCAGATTTTCAGAACCCTCTGCTTATGATGCCTCCAAGATATTATTATAGGGCAAAACATCTATGAATGTGCTTCATTATATCAGCTCTTTTTACTCTATTTTTAATCAATTTTTCCCTCTGCTGTCTGTAATTATTTGGCCTTTGAGACCACTATACATTTCCTTTGATTCTCCTGATTTCTAATAAATGGCAGGTGGCTACTCTCTTTTACCCTCCCTTACCCTAAAAAAATATATATATTTTTCTCTCACAAATCTCTTAAATATGGTCATAGGAGGTTTGTTGGCACTAAAATGGAGTGCCAGGAAGCAGGATAGGATGCTTATGAAGGGTTTCACCCCATATGTAGCTATAGACATAACAATCAGGGGAGGGGCCATGTATAACTTTTTAAAGTTTTGGAGTGTACATGAAATTCATGAATTTTTGAAAGGATATATCTCTATATTTGTCAAACAGTTGTTTTTTGATTTTTAAATGAGAGGGCAAATTAGTATTTTGTCCGTCATTATTAACGACATTAAACCTCTGCTGGATGGCTAGGCCACATTGCATGAAAAACCTAAGCTTTGGGGTTTAATTGAAAAAATTAGAACTTTTGGAGTGTAAGTGCAAAGCATGAAAGGTTCATGAGGTGTCACTATAATTTATCCAAAATTCTATTCCAAGGATCGCTGAACCGATATCGGGACCCGTACTGGTCAAGGACCGGTGTGGTACAAAATGGTACCATACCATACCATATCAGTACATGTATTGATCTTGGTGAATTGAGAAAAAAACTATCTTCCTCCCCCCTCTCAAGCAAGGATAACTGAACCAGACCCGAACCAAGCCAAACCGAGCCCGAACCGGACTAAACCGGGCCATACTGGTCCAAACCAATCCGTACCATACCAAATCGACCCGTACCGGTCTGGTTCAGATCAATTTTTATGATTTGGATCCCGAACCATTTTTAAGATTGAACCGTAAGAACCGATACTGTACGGTACATCCCGAACTGGGCAATTCATAATGGTACCGTAAACCCTGTTCTATTCCAGTTACTGCCAAAATTACTGGTCTCATCATGCATAGCAAGCACATCATCGCAAAATTCACTCGTATGAAATTTCCACATGCAATTATCGAACTGTGGATTTCAATCTCAAATAATTATAATTGTGTTCTGACCTATCAATCACATATGTCAAATAATACTCCACCATCTGAATATCCTGATCTTCCTTTAGAAATAGGATTTCAATTTAAGAAATATTTTAACATGATCAGTATCTAAAAGAATATGTGCACTGATAAATTGAACTTTTTTCAGCCTAGCCTGCTACTGAAACATGAATGAACAACACAACACAAAAGAGATGTACACTTTAAGCAGGAATAGATGCCACCCCCCTATGCGAAAGCAACCAAGGCCAAATAAACAAAATATTCCAAGTAATGAACTACATAACTAGAAAGGAGACCTTGATCTCTTGAGTACTTTTTATATAAAAGACAAACTAGTAATCTTCCTTGCTTTAATCGATCACCTGAGCACTTAATTAATCAAAATATTTTATATCTGCGATCTTAGGAGTTAGGACAGTGTCACTACACATGAGATATGTCTGGTTGCTTATTGTGATGCTTATGTTGGCATTATAAAAGGTCAATATACTGTTTCCAGACCTTTTATAATCAGTAAAACATCCAAGCAGGAAGATGGATAATAGAAGGAATTTCACTCAAGGCAGACTACATATGCTTGAAAGTTCAAGAATTTGTTATTGCATGTCTTGGTTTATGGGTATCAAATCACAAACCACCTGTAATACTCCAGAAAATAATAGGTTTATAAATAGCGTTGGTGGTTTCAAGAAATAAAAGAAACCACCAATATTCTCACCTGATTGTCAAAGTAACAAAGACAATACGAATGTACGGGGCGACTCTGAAAGGTAAAGAAGCAACAAGCACTGGAGATAGATAAAGAACGTAGACGAGCATATCACAAACTAAGATTATGACAAGGATGACCTGCAGACAAAAATGGCATTATTGAGAATAAATACAGAGATTTCATATGCAAATATATACATACATCATGAAGTGATCATAATTAGCAGATCCAACATACTAGGAGTAGGAGGTATATTTGATATTGTAATATCACATAAGTTGCAATTTGCAAATATCTCAAATTCTCAATACTTGTAAGGGTCAACAAAACATAGAGGTAAAAAAACATGAACGTGGATGAAGTTATGCACTCCATCCTTATCACAGCAAAATAGAAGATGGGCCATCTAAATTGAAAAATCATTTGTGTACAATAATTTAGAGCTTATTGGAAACCAAAATCAAATTATTTCCAGAAGTGTAGATCATTCTTTTCAAATGTATCAGATGAACAAAAGTTGGCAATACAGATGAGCTAAGGTGCCAAAATGCATGATGTACCATTTAAATCAAAGATCCACATTATTCATCATGATCGGCAAGCTTAAATCACAAGAACCAAATCTATATTTCTTAAAATTTAAGCAGAGCAATATTTGTTTTGGTTTTCAATGAACCATCCAGAGAAATCAATTATAAGCAACTAGTTTATAAAATATTGTTAAAAAGCTCTAACAATGTTGGCAATACGGACCTTTAACTTGTTCAAAGTGCTCTTCCAATAGAGACAGCAACCTTCATATGCAAGTGGAAGAAATGTATGCAGAACAAGAATTAAAAGTGTGATCCCCTGCAGAAATTACAGGAATTTCTTCAACAACAGTACTCAATACATTATTATACTACAGTACAACTGCTTTGGACCTTGGACAGTTTCATCAACATGTAGACTCAATGCTAAAAGAAATTTTCTTCCTACTACCAACCAGGAGAGCAATGGCTTCTGATTATTTTCATAATTTCATTCATCCCTTGATTAGTGAGAAGTTACAAATCAACCTTCTAGCCTAGCACAAATTAGTGCTGATGAGAACTCAAGCATTTTCGCTATATGCACCATGAAATTGCCATAAGCATGAATGAATTATAGCTCTTTCTGCACACATATGAACATAGTTGATCAGTACATGCTAATGAAACATGATGACTGACATTAAATTACTACCACTTTATTATGGTCTTAAATATCACTAGCCATCATAAGACAGAAGGTGACTTCCAATTCTGCTCAGCCACACAATGTCCATACTTTCAAAATGAATTGTCGCATTCTTGTACTAAATACAAGTTACCTGCAACTGCTAGGTATTTTAGCATATCTATCAGCACTACAGCCTACAATAAGCTCCCAAGATTCATTTGTTTTTTCAAAAAATAAAACCAGATCTCTCAGAAAAAACTAAATGAATGAGGATTTTACCAAAATAGGTGCGACAGATTGATGAATGCAAGCTTAACAATATGAACCAATATATTAGAGACGGTAATATGACAGAAAACTGAGTATTTATCATTCATCCCCCTAAATTTAACTTTGTTTGAGCACAGAACTCACCTCATAAGTGAGGGATTGCATGCTGGTTAAGTAAGGCAACTGCCCAAGGAAAAAAAAGTCTCGTTCCTCGCATGAATATTGGACATACCTGGTACACCACAAAGGCTTCTGCAAAGCACACATCTAGTTATTAATTTATCTCAATAATGTACCAAAAGGTTTAAAAAAAAAAAAAAGTGCAACAACACAAATAAGCATAAGGAGCCCTTTATTCCCAATCAAGTGGGTTGATTTAATTGGATATGTTGTACAAGAATCCTAAATTCCTCTTCTTTTTCTACCTAAATTGCCTCATCACATTGAATGAAAGATAATATTGACATCAATGATGAAGCACATCAACTGACCTCAAGAAAGTTCAGGAGAATTAATGCAAAAAGATTAAGTGACCACAGCAAATCAAAGCGGATATATATAAAGTAGAATTTTGCAGCCCTTTCAAATCTTATATCACTCAGAACTTCCTCAGGAAGACCAATACCGTCTTCTGCCTGAAAGTGCAACCCCAACAATAATGGTCAGAATGATAACAAAACATCATGGCCACTACCATTTAAGACAAATCAGTTTGCTTAATCTGAAAGAAACATGCCTCTCACAAAATAATTGCATGGTCATTTTTTTCTAGAATCAGAAAATTGGGCAACAGAAATAGGAAAACTGGTAGTACATAGCTTGGTAGCAACTAAAGAAACAAAACTTAAGCATTCAATGCAATTATCCAAATTATCTGTCATTGAATATGCACCAATCCACATAATGCAACAGCAGTCTGTTCCATATGAACTTGTGAGAGTTCATCAACAATGCACTCACAACTAACATTATCTACAAGTATTTATGCAGGAAATGCTGTTTCTGCTAAATACTTTTTCTGTAAAATGTGTTCATCATAATATTTGTTTGCAAATCTAGCATCACTATATAGTAAGCATGTTCTTCTTGCATACAAGGTAGCCAAGACCACTATGTTTGTTGTTGTATACTTTTTCAGATTCCTTTTTGGTGACTGGCAACCAATTTTATTTAAAAAAGAAACAGCAGAGAGAGCAAAGTACAGCGGAAAGGCAAACTTATAAGCATCCTCCATATCTAATGCAATTTGATTGACACAAGGTCATAAGAAAGCAATAATTGCAACAGAAAGCTAACAGCAATAATTAACGCCATTTGTCCTTTGTCAGCAGATTAAAGACTGAATGAATAGATGTGAATCTGAAATCAAAATCTGTCCCACTAAACATCTCCTTCAAGTATCCCCTAATGCATCAAGAGCTGTTTGAAAGTCAAACAAACACAGTACCAAGATCAAAAGAATGACCAACATCCATAAGACTAGCACTGCCTATATACATATCTAAACATTTATTTCTTGTTGGTGAGACATGTCCCATTTAAATGTTAATATCAAAATCAAGGAATACTGAACCGATACTGGGCCCCGTACCGGGTCCAAGAAATTATAAAAAAATGCCTTCCTTTTCCATGGCAATATTGTTTAACTTGAAACGGACCCAAACTGGGCCGAACCGGACAAAGTGTACCAGTATGGTACCGCACCATACCGTACCAGTCCGGTACACAATATATTGAACGGTCCAGCAATCTGGACCGTTTTTCATGGCAAAGAGCCCGTACGGTATGCCTCGAACCGGGTGGTTCGGGACAGTACCTAGAACCCTAAACAAAATATCCCGTACTTGCAATAGACTTAGGTTTGCCGCACTTTTAGATGGACAATCAGATAGTTTAGATTTGTTAAGGTTCCTGTTTGAAGTGAGCCACAGAGTGCCCAGAGCTCATGTGCGAATTTACCTTACATATGAATTGCATATATTAAGGTGATATAAAGCACACTTGCACCTTATCTTCCTGATTTTAACGTACAGACATCACATGCAAAAGAAATAAAAGGGATGAATCTTTAGCTTCTACTTGGATGGTTTAATTGTGAATCAAATGACAGACTTACAATATGGGGAATCTGTTGTTTATATCTCACCAATAAAGCTCCAATAATACAGAACCATAAAGATGTCATTTATCAATACATTTTATTTGAAGATTTGTTTGAACATGGATCCTCAACCCAATACAAATGCACCATTCACAACCTATGATCTTCTTCATCACAATATTTCCATGTTTAAAGTACAACTGATGCAATAAGAAGGATAAGCCATGAAGTAAGGAATTGCAGATTCAGGTGTATGCCGCTCTCGCTGGAGCATGGGTTCACCTTAATAAATAGTGGCAGAACACAAGAAAACCACTTGAGATAACAAACAAGGTTTTCTTATAAAAGGAAAGTTCTGGTATAGAAAAGAAGGAAACTCTGTTGAATAGTTTGTTGATAATCTGTCATTTAAAACAAGGAAACTGAAGATGCAGTTATCAACTAGCTTAATGTCCAATCCACATTGATGCAGTTTGCATCCTTTTCTACCATATTTTATAGCTTTCGACATTGATTACACCTTCATCTCCCCTGCCATGAGAGTCTCAAACAAAAACACCAAATCCTCAAACTTTCTAGCTTTATCCAGAGTTCCTTGGCCTCCTAAGGGGGCATTTGGTATGGGTGATGACCCCAGGATCAAAGGTGATCCGAGTAAAGGTGATGGAATCACTTTATTTAGTCGCATCCTAGTAATCCTGCATGGCAGTGATCTTGTATCACCCCCACATCTTAAATAACCGTCCAATGTGGTGATCAGAAACTTGCTCTTGAGGACAGGTATCCAACATCACCCCCTCACGGTGATTTTAAATTAAAATACATTAATCAAAATACCCATCATAATCGCAAGAGACTATACAAAAGAGGAAATTATCCTTTTTTGCCATGATATTTTTTCCATACATGGGGTGGGCGGTTGGGGCATCACTCCATAGAAGAGGAGAAATCTCCTCTTAGCATCATCCTCTTTCTTGATTAGGAAGAGGAGAGCCCGTGGTAAAGGAGAAGACCAAGCATTTAAAGACAACAAGAAAGAAAAGAGGAGGAAAAGTATTGTCCCTTTTTTGGCAACAGATTTTTCTTAATTTTGCAAGATATGGTCAGATCTAGTGTAGAGAAACATCTAATTTTAGGTTTTCTTGTTATGTTACTACTTGATTTCTTGCTTTTTTTTTTTTTGGTAGAAAACAAGAAACAAAGAGTTTTTCATTTCTTTCTTTTTGGCTGTGTGAAACAAAGAGTTTTCCTTTTCTTGATTTCTTTTTTGCTTGAAGATCTGGCGGACCTTCTCCTATGTCGCTAGGATTCCACTGCGAGCAGTGGCCGTTGCTCCTCCCCCTATAGAGCTTCACCTTTCAGGCCGTTATTCATAGTGGACGGAGAGGTGAGAGGTGTCCTCTGACTCTCGAGAGAGTTTTAAAGATATAGATTTTAGAAACATTTGAAAGAAATGCAACTAGTGAATGTGTTCAGATGTGTATGAACACCACTGGTAATGGTGGGATTGTATTTATTAATGTTGGACAAGAACATCTTGTAACTTTTTTTTCCATATAAACACTTAACTTTTTGGGCATTTACATGCAATTGTGCTTTCCTATAAAAGATTAAAAGCATGAATTACCATGCTCACTCTTGATTGTTGGCATGGAAAGGGTAGGATACACACATAGTCCTAAATTCTTGGTATAGAAAACAAAGAGTTTTACTACTAATGTTATTACGTTTTTCCCCTACTACCTTTGTTCTGAACTAAATTTTTGGCTCAATCTTCTCAAAGAGATTTATTCTGCTTCTTGATATGGAAAAAAAGTATCTTCTAATAATTGATTCTGCTTATATGGTCTCTCAGTACCATTACTTTTCCATAGTAAATATTAAAATCTAAATTCATAGCTAGAACGACAAAGGAGTCTAAGATAGATACTGTTTATTAGATTTTGGCATGTGAATTTTAATTAACTTTAATCTTATTTTGGAAAATTGTGTTTAACATCTACGTGTAAATTTAATTGTCTATATTATTATTTGCAGTAATGGCTCGATTTCCAAGGTCAAAGCATTTGCAAGTAATCGGTATTTTAAGTTTTCAAAGGAAAATGGAGAACATATGCCTCCTCTTGCAGTTGATTACCATTCTCATATTTAGGAACCAATCTAATTTGAGATTAGGATGTGAAAGAGATTTAGCTAATAAGCAGTATATAAGGTCTATGGATTTGGGTAAATTTGTGTTTGATGGTGATTTAGCCTCTATTGAGAATATATAGATGGATAGGAGAGCCTTTCACAAGTTATGTCATTTATTGAAAATACAAGGGAGACTCAAATCTCTAAGAACACGGATGTAGAGGAAATGGTTACCACATTCTTACATATAATTTCACATGATGTAAAGAATAGGGTAATTAAGAGACAAGTCACTCGTTCTAGTGAGACAATAAGTAGACAATTCCATATTGTCCTCAACTCTATGATGCATCTCCATTCTATGTTATTACAAAGACCTAAAGGTATGATAGAGAATTGTACAGATGAGAGGTAGAAGCTGTTTAAGGTACTCTTCATTATTATTTTTTATTTGTGTCAATAAAATTATTAAACTATCTTATAAATGTAAAACTGCCTCAGAGCACTTGATGCAGCATACATAAAGGTTGATGTAGAGGAAATCAAAAGGCCCAAGAAGCGAAGCAGAAAGGTTGAGATTGCTACTAAAGTCCCTAGCATTTGCACTCGAGACATGCAATTCATTTATGAGTTGCCTAAGTGGGACGGATCAGCTACTGATTCTTAAGTGATTCGAGATGCCTTTTCAACAAAGAAATGGCCTAAAGGTGCCCTAAGGTAAGTAAAAAAGAGAAGGAATTGAATACCCAAATTTTCATACAAAGTGATTCACTATTTATTTCAAAACTAATTATTATATTTTATCAATACATGTTACTATTGACAATGTGATGCCAGATACACCAATGCTGAAGGCTTTTTGGCTCCTTATAGAGGACAAACATACCATTTGAATGAGTGGAGACATGGTCAACAACCCATTGTGCTCTTGAGTTCTTTAACATGAAGCACTCTCAAGCTAGGAATGTTTATAAAGAGATGCTTTGGATTGTTAAAAAGGAAGATGGGCAATTTTAAGGTCTAAGTCCCTTTACTCTGTAAAAACCCGTTGCCAAATCATAAATGCTTATTGTCCTCTTCACAACTTATCAAAAAAGAAATGCCTCTTGACCTAATGGACTCTGAGGTTGTTAAGGAGGATGTAACTAGCTCACAAGAGGAAGAAACTAATGATAGAATAACCTATGTTGAGAAAAGTGATGCTTGGGCTGCTTTTAGGGAGAATTTAGCAAATGATATGTTCTGGCAATGGATGAATAGTCGAAACGCATAGGCTGTTTCTATTATTGTTGTAATTTCATTATCTATTTTCCTATTGTTTTGTGTATTATGTTTGCTCAATGATTTATTTGTCACTTCTTTTATTCAATTAAATATGCACGATTACTTGTGTCAAATGTGTACAATATATTGTTGTTTGTGTCTAATTTTCAGGATGGAAGAAATGTTTTCTCAAAGAAATAAAAAAGCAAACTCAAAAGCAGACAAAACTACTTCCTCAAAAAGAATTTGGACAAAGAGTGAAGATGCAAAGCCAATTGAGTGCCTTGTTGAGGTAGCAAATGCTGGTGGTTGAAAAGGTGATAATGGCACATTCAGGCCAGGGTTTTACAATCATATAAAGAAAATGATGAAGAGAAAACTTTTTGGTTGTAGACTACGAGGAACACCATACATTGAGAATCATGTGAAGTTACTAAAAAAGCAATACAATGCAATTGCAGAAATATTAGGACCAAATTGCTCTGGATTTGGATGGAATGATAGAGATAGATGTGTGGTGGCAGATAAAGATGTTTATGACTTATGGGTGAAGGTATTACATAATTATCTCCTTTCCAACTTTGATTTCAATTTATGCGTTTTCAATATAATTCTTTACTTGTTTGTATCTCTCACTTTGGTGACAATCTTTGTTTTGTGTTGACAGAGCGATCCCCATGCAGCTGGCTTGAGAAACCAGCCTTTTCTCTTATTATGACAACTTGTCAATTGTGTTTGGTAAGGATAGAGCAATTGGAAAGGGTGCAAAAGATCCAGCTTATGCTTGTGAACAAATTGAGAAAAAGGAGGAAGCCTTAGGTGTAACTATGAGTTTGGAAAATGATATGGATGTTGAGGCAAGTACTCCTGATGCAATAGATTCACCAACATCTATTTGCCAACCTACAAGTGTGGATACTAGTACTGCAACAATTGGCAAGAAGAATGGGAGCTTACCAAGTAAAAGAGAAGGCACAATGATAATATTATGGAAAACTCGATCGATCATATTGGAAGGACAAGCAGTGCATGTGAAGGGACTAGAGAAGACTTCACAAGAATTGCAAACTTTTTTGAAAAAGAGGCAAGGTGATGAGAGACGTATGGCTCTGTTTGAGGAGATTATGAAGATTGAAGGTTTGAATGAGAATGATATGTCAACTACTAGTGAGGTCATCAGTAAAGACAAGTCCAAAATTGACTTCTTTTTTATCCTATCTCAACAATTTAAGAGAAAATATATGATAAAGCAGTTAGAGGGTAGTCCATAACTACATATAGACCCTCATTTGACTTTGATTCAGTGTAATATTGCCTACACCTGATAGCTGCAGTTGGTGATGGTTTCTCTTATTTTGGTTTCATGTTTAGTATCGCTTAGTGTCAATCTTATGATTCATTCATTATGAATACTTGTAGTGAAAAGAATAGTTTAGATGTTTGTGGATTTAGAGTTTGGATGTTTATGGCATTTTAAAATTCAGGTGTTATAGTGCTTAGTATTATCCCATTTTATTCATGGTGTTAGCCACATAGACATTATACATATAGATAATATCCAATAGAACTACTATACCAATTTTTTTGCATTTATTCAAGTTAAACTTTGCTAAATGGCTCTATCAAGAGTATTGTTGGTATTATACGGTATGTGATCTTGGATTTCCATAGCATACCAAACAAATTACTAGTACATATCCAGGAATCTTTAATCACTGCACTACGGCCAATCAAATATAAAGGGATCAGCTCATCGCAAGATTTGGATCACCGGTGATTCCATGTGGATCACCAAATGCCCCCTAAAGGTGTTACCATGTTAGCATGCATATATCACTGATCAGCCTCTCTTTAGTGCGGTCATGTAGATAAAGAACCTCCACTTTATCCTTTATTTTCTAACTTTGGAATGGCACCTTCTTCTATAACTTCTCATTATAACAGATCCTTAACAAGATCTGGGGCATCTATGGCTAAGAAGTCTTAGAGTTTTCGACAATGCTCCATGTAGCTTGATAAATTGCACTTTTTTTTTCTTTTCTCCCTTGACAAAAAAATTCTCATTTGAGTTAGCAAAAATTTATTCGAGAGATATATAGTTGAATGCTTAATTATCATTTGACATGCTTTTAGAAAGAATTGAGAGATATCCCACATCTATATCATCTTTGCACCAACTAAACTTGCAAAGTTTAATGCCTAGATAAGAGACTCCAAGAACGTTTCTCCAAGGCACTGATCCAAGCGCATTCTCTATCAAGAATTGATTCGCGACCATCATGACAGTAGTGATACGAATGACAAAAGATAACCAGTGGTCGGCAAAATCATGACAACGCGTCAAGCTAATGCTGATTTCAAGAACATCAGGATTACCACTAATCCTGCACAAAGGCATCCAAGATCGATACCTAGAAACGATTCAAGATATATCCATGCATCACATTCCATAAAAAAAATAATAAAAAAAAACCTAATCATCGCATTTTTACTACATCTACTACAATTCCACCACTACTAACAACGAAACAACGTATTCTGACTCCAAGACATCAGAGTCGATAGCCGTGGATTGCATCAATTAGTGACGGAAATAAGAACGACAGAAACAAGAAATAAGAGAAGATTATACTGACGAGATCAACGAGAGCCGCGGCCTTCTGGTACCGCGTCCCGTAAGCTATGGCGTCGGACCTCCGGTGATACGGCTTCGATCTCTGGTAGCCGTCGCCGCCGGCCGCCCCGCTGCTGCTTGCCTCGCTGATCAGAGGGGTCTCCATTCCCCGGTCTTCTCAAATCCCCCACCACCACGACAAGTAGCAGAAACTGAAAGAGAGAGCTGTCTTACACCGCAAAAAAAAGAAAGAAAAAAACAAAAAAAAATCCGCCAGCGTTAACAAGATAGACCGAATGCGGAAAGTGGGAAATATAAAGGCAGCTCTTGCCGACTTACCGGCCTATTACAGGAACGCCCTCCTTCTTTATCAAAATTACAGGATAGCCCTAAACGTTGCCATCGGTTGGTATAGGTGAGGCGTGAAATAGCTCTACTTAACAAATGGTAGGATGACACGTGTATATGAAGTCTGCTTTCTTTAGAGTTGTAAAACTTTACAAGAATTCTACGTGTCCTGTGTTTTTTTTATCTTATAAGAGTTCTACCGGGCCTGTGTTTGTAAGGCCGCAGCTAATATTTACTAAGTGGGCTGAAACGGTATAATATTTATAAGGCCGCAACTAATATTTTCGAAGAGATTGAGATCGACGTCTATGCGGCGATAAATTAATAAAGGCGGGACCAGGGAGACAAAATCCGTTGACTGTACGAAGACGGAGATGATTCCGTCCGTAGCAACGCATGGAGACCTTTATGCCAACGTTAGGTCTTGGCGTTCGTGCTGCTATCGCACGAGAATTGAGAAAGCTTTGTGAGGGCGAAACGTTGACGGACGATCCATGTTGTCACTTAATTTTTTTTCAATATTTTTCTCTTTCTTTGTCACGGAAGCGTTAGGGTACAACGCCGCAGTAGACGAGGGAGAGGATAAGAGGCCGGAAGTGTTGTGGAGATCGCGATCTGGCAGCTGACGCGTCGCATGTCTTGTCAGCCTTTTAATCAAAAGAAAAGAAGTTGGATGGCTCCAGAGACTTCTACATAATACAGAGTAAAGATTTTTTTTTTTCCTTGTACCGGAAAAAAAAATATCTTCATATATATCCTTATAAATCTAAATTATTATTGTTATTACATTTATCTTCAGAAAATCACACGTTATATATATTTTCAAATTATTAAATATCTTAAACAATATTAAATCTTTAACTAATAGTTTTATTGCTGCTGAATCTTCCGAACCGAATTCTCTCGGCTTGACTGCACCTCTTCCGATTCCTGTAAAGAAGTCCCACGGATCGGCGGTATTCCGGTGAAGGACACTTCGATGGTTAAGTTAATGGAAGCCTTAGAGCAATAGGATGGAGGAATCAAAAGGAGATAGCTCATGGAAAAGGAAAGTGCTCTTAGCCCAGATTAAGATCTCCCGATCACCTTATATAGGTATAGAATATGCCAAATTCTGTTAGGAGGCGAGCCGAAAATGCCTGATTTGCCCCCAGGAGAATCGGGATGGTGGCTAGGTGGCACCGAGACGTGACCATGAGGTGGTGTCCGTTGTAACGGAAATCTGGTATCAGCTAGAGGGGGCTTCTGGAGCCTTCGAGTTATTTCCGGAGTGAGAATAAGTAGGTCGGATCCCAACGAAAGTGGGTCGTTCGGACCTGTACTTCGGTTGATCGGCCGGTCGGACTTCTGGTAGAACGGATCAGCCTGACCTCTACTTCGGTGAGTCGGCCGGTCGGACTTCTGGTATAACGGATCAACTAGACCTCTACTTCGGTAGGTCGGCCGGTCGGACTCTTGGTGGAATGGATCAGCTGGACCTCTACTTCGGTGGGTCGGCCAATCGGACTCCTGGTGGAAAGGATCAGCCGGACCAACTGGAAGCCTACCCGCATCGGTTCGATTCAGGAAAGGCCGGTTGAGTACAACAGTTGCCCCCCTGCTCTTGGCCTTTGAGGGGACACGTGGCTTCGAATGACAGGAGCACCATCTTTGCACAGGTTGCGCCTGTCCTCGAGACAACCGCAATCCTGATCAGGAACCGTTGCGTCGAATCGCTTCGAATCTCCCACGACCGGTGTCAGGGACAGGTGCCAGCCCCGCATTAGGGCGGGGGCACAGAAGCTGCAGCTAATGCAGGGGAGGCGTCATGATGAGGGGCCAGGCTGGCCCGTGCGACAATTGGAATGTAGGGACACGTCGTGCCACATGGCAGCATCCGAGCGGCCGGCGTCACTTCCGGAGCCATCTTCTTGCCATTGATCTAACTTTCCCACGGGTCGCCGCCTGTGTGCTCCTACCTATCTGTCGCTTCGAGTCTTGCATCAAGGAATGTCGCACCGAATGATGGGACGGTTATAACGTCCACGAGCGAAGAAAGGTGCTCCTTTGGGGGCCTATATAAGGAGGGGCGAAGCGCTCAGGAAGAACTTCCTGCTGTGATCGTGCCTAGCGAGAGAAAGAGCAAATTTAATGAGATTGACGGAGCCGGTTCGACCATGGCGTATAAACTGCTCGGGGAAGGCGCCCTTCACCAGACAGGGATCAGCCGCCAGAGATTTCTAGGTAGGGACTGACCTTCTTCCGTGCATTCACTTCATTTATTTCACTGTCCTTCCTCCTTTTGTTTACCCTAATTCTTTCTTGAAACAGGAAGAAGAATGAAGATCGACAAGGCTAGGGTCATCCTGCGGGCAGTGCAGAAGAGGGTTGTCCCAGCAGTGGAGCCGACCGCGGAGAAGCAGAAGAAAAGGCGGGAGGAGAAACGGCATGCGCCCATAGTGGCCATGGATTCTGATGAGGATGATGTCCCCCTGACGGAGGCGCTAAGAGCGCCGGGGTCTTCGATTCCCATCGAGCGTCAGCTGCCCGAACGGAGCAGGAGCAGCTGGAGTCATCCGGCATGATGGCAGCCTCCGCCCCAGGACCCTCCGAACCGGTAGAAGCGGTTCCCCTCACAGACAGGAAAGGAGACGGCCAAAGGAGAGACGGCTGAAGGAGAGTTTGAGGAAGGAGTCCGTCAATAGGCACACCAGCATTCGCATGCCCTGAACAACTCAAGAAGAGCGCGGAGTTTGCTCAGAGGGGCAATGACAGACGCCGATTGCGAGCTATCCATTCAGAGAAATCTGAGTGACATGGCGAAGGACTCCTATCACGATCTCATGAGGGTAAAACACCCGCCTTGCGTCCTTGTATTATTTTCTTCTTCTTCTTCTTCTTTCTTGATTGCCTTGCATAGTGCTGACTTAACCTTCTACTTACAGCTTCTCCATGGCATCTCCTTGATGGACAACGGCATCGGTCGGATACTATATGCAGCTAAGACCTCGGCCAAGAAGGTCCAGGAGTCAGAGATGGCCCGGGCAACCATGGAGGCATCTCTGAAGTCCATGGAGGAGAGGTTATCGGCTGTCCAAGCTGAGGCTGAGTCATCGAGGGAGGCATCAAAGAAGATGCAGGACCAGCTAGCCGATCAGGAGGCTAAGCTGAAGAGGAAGAAGGTGAAGGTGAATTCCCTCACCCGCTGGCTGAAAGAGGAGGAGGAACGCTTCGTTGAGGCCGACAAGAGGGCCCAAGCCAAGCAGGCGGCTGTAGTGAAGTTGGCGGTTCAGCTTGAGGAAGCCAAGGAGCTGGCGGCAGGGTAGGTCCGGGATGCCGTAGTGAAGTACAAGGCTTCCGCTAATTTCACCGAAGAAGTGGAAGAGGTGGTGTTGGTCTTCTACTCAGAAGGCTATGACGATTGCTTGAAGAAGGTGGCTGGACTTTTTCCAGAACTTGACTTATCCACCATCCAAGTTGAGGTTGTACTGGGTGGGGTCGAAGTCAAAACCCCAGCCGCACCTTCTGCGGGTCAGACCTAAGGAGTTTGTAAAGGTCTGACCCCCTTTTTGATGTAAAGAACTTTTTGCTATAATAGAAGAATCTTTTGTCATCTCTTGTGCATGTGTTTTTATGTATACAAACTCTTTCTTTTCAAAATATTTCTAAGTGTTTGCAGTCGGCTGAATAGAATTGCAAGCTTTTCTCTTCAGGATATTCTCAAGCGTGGGCGGTCGGCTTTGAACAAACTTGAGGTCCATAGAATAGCTGAAGGACGATAGCTTAGTCCGAACCTAAGTACTTAGGCATTTTTCCAAGTGCTGATTCGTTGGCTCGTCCAAACTTGGGATCCGAATAATAGCTGAATGATGGCAGCTCAGTCTGAACCTAGGTACTTAGGCATTTTTCCAAGTACTGATATGTCGACTCGTCCAAACTTGAGATTTGATCTCCACGCGGATCATTTTGAAGTTGTTGCTGACCGGGGTCGGACTAGCGGGAGTGAGCTGCCCTAGAGCCTTTACCGACCGGGGTTGGACTTGAGAAAGTGGGCTGCTCTAGAGCCTTTGGCGACCGAGGTCGGACTTACAAAAGTGGGCTGCCCTAGAGCCTTTACCGACCAGGGTTGGACTTGTGGAAGTGGGCTGCCCTAGAGCCTTTGCCGACCGAGGTTAGACTTGCGGAGTTGCTTCATAGAAGAAGTTATAGATTTTATTGATAATACTTGCGAAGATTGTCTACATTCCACTGGCGTGCTATTTGCTGTCTGTCTAAATGTTCGAGTTGATAGGTCCCGGCTTGAATTTCTTCAATGACTCAATAAGGGCCTTCCCAATTAGGGGAGAGTTTCCCTTGCTCTGTCGGTCTTGAAATCTCCATCCTCCGCAAGACCAAATTTCCGACCCAAAAAGTTCGTGCCTTGATCCACGAATTGTAATATTTGGCCATCTTCTGATGGTAGGCTGCCATCTTCTGATGGTAGGCCGCCATCTTCAAGCTTGTCCGGAGCTTGGTTTCTTCAAGTAAGTCTAAGTCAGCCCTCCATCGCTCTGAGTTGGTCGGCTCGGTGAAGTAATCAATCCGAAGGGATTGCAAGGAGACTTCCACGGGGATGACCGCTTCACTTCCGTAGGTTAGGTTGAATGGAGTCTCCCCAGTCACCGTTCGGGTGGTTGTCCGATAAGCCCAGAGCACTGAGTGAAGCTCTTCTGCCCACAGCCCCTTGGCATCGTTCAGTTGGGTCTTCAGCCCATGTAGGATCATCCGATTGGTGACCTCAGCTTCTCCGTTGGACTAAGGGTGGCCGACCGACGTAAGCCGATGGGAGATGTGATATTGCTGGCAGAAGTCCCAGAACTTGGGATTGTCAAACTGTCTTCCATTATCAGTGATAATCGCTTGTGGAATGCCGAATCGAAAGATAATATAGTTTCGGACAAAGTTCTCCACTTTAGCCTCTGTTATCTGTGCCAGTGGTTCAGCCTTCATCCATTTGGTGAAGTAATCAATGGCCACAATAAGAAATTTGCGCTGACCGGATGCTGGAGGGAAGGGTCCCAGGATGTCCATCCTCCATTGCGCAAATGGCTAAGGTGCAGTGAGTGGAGTCAGCTGGCTGGCGGGCCTTCTCTGAATATTATAATATCTTTGACACGTGTCGCACCTTCGGACGAAGTCCGACGCATCCTTCTGAATTGTAGGCCAATAGTATCGGACCTCGGTTGTCTCTTTCATAATACTTGGGTGCTGCAGGTGTTCCATAAAGGTTCGGTCGGAGGTATTGGCGGTGGTCGTAGCCAGTCTTGATAAAGCATCCGCCCAGAAGTTCTGCAGTCGAGGTATATGGAGAATTTCGAAGAATTTGAACCAAGATACGAGGCTTTGTACCTTATTCAAGTATTTGTCTAGGATTGGCTCCCTAGCTTCGAATTCACTCCTTACTTGGTTTACTACCAGTTGTGAGTCGGAGAAGACCCTGATTCGGCCAATGCCCAGTTTATTGGCAATTCTCAGTCTTGGAATACTTTGTTTCAGCGTCATGGAGTACTTTGCTAATATAGTAGACAAGCTTATGCTAATTGTTCTCTCCTACCTAGATGAGGACGGAGCTCACTGCCTCATCCGATGCTGACAAGTACAGGTACAGGGGCTCTCCCTCAACAGGCTTAGCCAGTAAGGGAGGAGTCTTCAGATATGCCTTTAGTGCTTCGAAGGCTGACCGACATTCATCGGTCCACTGGAAGCGATTCGACTACCGTAGAGTTTTAAAGAAATGTAGACACTTTTCGGTCGATTTAGAAATGAAGCTGAGGGAGGCTATCCGGCCTATGAGTCCCTGTACATGCTTCTTGCTGGTCGAATGTCCCATGTCGATGATGGCTTTAATTTTGTCAGGGTTGACCTCAATTCCTCGCTGTGTAACCAGAAAGCCAAAGAATTTTCTAGAGGTCATCGTAAATGTACACTTGGAAGGGTTCAATTTCATCTGATGGCGCCTCAGGGCATTGAAAGACTCCTTCAGATCCTTGATGTGGTCAGCTCTCCAGAGGTTCTTAACTATCATGTCGTCAATATACACCTCCATATTTCTTCCAAGTTGCTCTTTAAAGACCCTGTTGATCAGCCTCTAAAAGGTGGCTCCGGCATTCTTCAGGCCGAAGGGCATCATTTTATAGCAGTATAGCCCTTTGTCAGTGATAAAAGCTGTCTTCTCTTCATCCTCAAGGTACATGCTAATTTGGTTATACTCGGAGAAGGCATCCATGAAGCTTAGGAGCTGATGACTGGTAGTGGAGTCCACCAATTGGTCAATCTTTGGTAAGGAAAAGCTATCCTTCGGGCAAGCTTTGTTGAGGTCGGTGTAGTCCATACATATTCTCCACTTTCCGTTAGCTTTCTTCACCACCATGACATTCGCCAACCAGTCAGGATAGTGGGCTTCTCTAACGAAGCCTGCCTCGGAGAGCTTCCTGACCTCCTCATCAATCACCTTCTGTCTCTTATGGGTGAAACTCCTCTTCTTCTGTCGGACAGGTTTGTAAGCTGGGTCCACCTTGAGCTGGTGGATTATGACTTCCAACGAGATGCCTGGCATGTTCGACACCGACCAGGTGAAGATGTTGGCATTGTCCCATAAAAAGCTGACCAACTCCAGTTTGGCTTCTTCGCTGAGAGTGCTTCCGATCTGCAGGACCCTAGTGGGGTTGTCCTCTTGGAGGGGCACGAATAGGATCCTCTCGACCGGCTGTTCGCAGCAGTCAGCTTCGACCTTGGGATCAAGCTGTTTTAAGATGGAATGGTCTTCTGATTGTCTATCCTGAATGGTCAAACATTGCTTGGCCATCCTATGATCCCCTCTCATCACTCCGACCCCATTCCGAGTCAGAAATTTCACCAGCAAGTGGTAAGTAGACACAATGGCTCGGAATTTATTAAAGGCAGGTCATCCCGGTATGGCATTGTAAGCTGATATCGTGCGTACGACCACAAAATTGATGGAGAGAGTCTTTTGATAAGGCTCTGACCCGATTGTCACGGGCAGAGTTATTTCTCTTTCTACGCCAACAGAGTTCCCTCCGAACCCTGTCAACGGTATTGGGGATTCTTGCAGCCTTGTAACACGCATAAAAAAAAAAAAAAGGGGCGACGCGGGGCTGGCGAAAATGGGTGAGAGGGGTGTGCGGCGACACGCAGCGCGGGCGAACGAACGCGCGGAGCGCGGGCGAGCGAACGACGCGCGGGCATGCGGTGCCAGCCCGGCCCGTCGCGGGCGCGCGCGAGGCGCGGCCTAGGCCCACGCGCGTGGCGCGCGCGGGCGCGTGGGCTCGGCCCAGCCCGTGCCGGCTGTCGCGTGGGCGTTTCCCATGCGTTTCCCATGTGTTTCCCAATCGTTTCTCGCGGTGTATGGCGGTCCATGGGGTTTCTGAGTGATCTGGACCGTCCGATCATCCGATCGAACGGCTGAGATTGGTCCGAAGGAGTTTAGGCTTGATTAGGTGCTTTTGGATTCGGATTTGGACGTGGTTTGAGACGTCGATCTCAGATCTGACGGCTGGGGAGATATTTTAATGGTTTTGAACTTCCTAGGTTGCGTTTGAGGTGATTTTAGATGGATTTTTCTCCTCTTTTTAAACAGGACGTCGATGGAAAGCAGGGAAGAGCCTGCTGAGAGCCATAAATGAGAGGAGAAGAGAGAGAAAGAGAAGGGAAAAGAGAAGAGAAGAAGGAAGAAAGAGAAAGAGGAGAAGAGAGAGAAAGGGAGAGGGAAGGGATTTTGGTTTGGAAGATGAGGGAAGAGAAAATCGGGGGGGAACTGATTTGATGAATTTATTTATTATTGTAGGAGATCAATCTTTTGAGCAGGGAGGATTTGGACGAATTTCGGGTATAGATTGATACCGGATATTTTGGATTAGCGGTTGAAGGTAAGGATTCTGGACGTGATCACCAGTTTATATATTATTTTATATGCATGGTTTTGATCCGAGTGCATGATCATTGGCATGCATGAATTATTGTTATATGGTGTAGTTGAGTTTTATGAAGAACAATATGATTATGATTGTTATTATTTTATATTCCGGATATCGTGTTTATCAGATAAAAGTTCTATTTTGATGATTTGGACCGTGATGTCGGTCAGTGGAAGAGTTGAGATTTCATGTTTGATATAGTGGTTTTATCATTATTATTGTCGATATCTCATACGTGATGTTATAAAGAAGATTGATATCCGGATGGGTTGGACCATGATACCGGATTGCTAAATAGGTTGAACCATGAAACTGGATATCGAGTGGGTAGGACCACGATATCAGTTATTAAAATGGGTTGGACCACGATATCGGTTATCGAGTGGGTTGGACCACGATACCGGTTATCGAGAGATCACAAAAAAATATGTTTTGACAAGTGTTAATGAAGTAAATACGGTATTTGGTCTAGCCATGCTACGGTTGCACCGTGGTTATACAGCCTGAGCCACGGGCTTTGTACGTGGGAGCCGGCCACGGGCGGATAGTACGTGGGACAGCCGAGCCACGGGCTTAGTACGTGAGCAGGACCGACCATAGTATGCATGGTCGCTTTGAGGTTGCCAGTCATGGGCTGGTACATGACCGTGGTTAGACCAGAACCCTAAAGATAAAGGTGCAATAATGAGAATATTAAAGAAAAAATGCAAAGTTATCAAAGTTTTATAATACATGAGGCTTAGATCATTTAATTATATACTGGTATTTTGCTATTTTAGAAATGTAAATTATTACTGGCGTGATCATATGAAAACCTTACTGGGCTGTAGAGCTCACAACCTACTTTCTTCTTTTACAGAGTCGTGATACTTGGCTTGGTGATGAGTGAGATTTTCTTGAAGTAAGTGACTCTTGTGTACCCAGGCCTTGCATGATCTCTAGGGTAAAACCTAGGGTTTGTGCGGCCGGTCGCGTGCCGATTCCGGTGCTGGATTCGGGGCGTGACAGAATGGTATCAGAGCTTAGGTTATGATCACTTGGGATGGTGATACAAGTGGATAATAATAATAATGACATGATGGTTATTAGGATATGATAAGAATTGTGACAGATCTTAGTTATGATGATTTGAGGACCGTGGCAAAGTGATATTGAATTCAAGTCATGATTGTTTGAAATCGTGATATAAGAGATTATGGAATTAACATGATGATTAGTAAGACATGACAGAAATTTTTAGAAGGATTTATTAGTGAATCTAGATGGTTTAGTAAATTATATCAGAGCGCGCAGTGGAAGCGTAGTGATTTTTAAAGTGTTATGATGGGAGCATTGATTTAGATCTCAATCAAGCTAATTTCGAGGACGAAATTATTTTAACGGGGGGAGAATGTAACACGCATAAAAAAAAAAAAAAAAAAGGGGCGACGCGGGGCTGGCGAAAATGGGTGAGAGGGGTGTGCGGCGACACGCAGCGCGGGCGAACGAACGCGCGGAGCACGGGCGAGCGAACGACGCGCGGGCATGCGGTGCCAGCCCGGCCCGTCGCGGGCGCGCGCGAGGCGCGGCCTAGGCCCACGCGCGTGGCGCGCGCGGGCGCGTGGGCTCGGCCCAGCCCGTGCCGACTGTCGCGTGGGCGTTTCCCACACGTTTCCCAGGTGTTTCCCAACCGTTTCTCGCGGTGTATGGCGGTCCATGGGGTTTCTGAGTGATCTGGACCGTCCGATCGTCCGATCGAACGGCTGAGATTGGTCCGAAGGAGTTTAGGCTTGATTAGGTGCTTTTGGATTCGGATTTGGACGTGGTTTGAGACGTCGATCTCAGATCTGACGGCTGGGGAGATATTTTAATGGTTTTGAACTTCCTAGGTTGCGTTTGAGGTGATTTTAGATGGATTTTTCTCCTCTTTTTAAACAGGACGTCGATGGAAAGCAGGGAAGAGCCTGCTGAGAGCCATAAATGAGAGGAGAAGAGAGAGAAAGAGAAGGGAAAAGAGAAGAGAAGAAGGAAGAAAGAGAAAGAGGAGAAGAGAGAGAAAGGGAGAGGGAAGGGATTTTGGTTTGGAAGATGAGGGAAGAGAAAATCGGGGGGAACTGATTTGATGAATTTATTTATTATTGTAGGAGATCAATCTTTTGAGCAGGGAGGATTTGGACGAATTTCGGGTATAGATTGATACCGGATATTTTGGATTAGCGGTTGAAGGTAAGGATTCTGGACGTGATCACCAGTTTATATATTATTTTATATGCATGGTTTTGATCCGAGTGCATGATCATTGGCATGCATGAATTATTGTTATATGGTGTAGTTGAGTTTTATGAAGAACAATATGATTATGATTGTTATTATTTTATATTCCGGATATCGTGTTTATCAGATAAAAGTTCTATTTTGATGATTTGGACCGTGATGTCGGTCAGTGAAAGAGTTGAGATTTCATGTTTGATATAGTGGTTTTATCATTATTATTGTCGATATCTCATACGTGATGTTATAAAGAAGATTGATATCCGGATGGGTTGGACCATGATACCGGATTGCTAAATAGGTTGAACCATGAAACTGGATATCGAGTGGGTAGGACCACGATATCAGTTATTAAAATGGGTTGGACCACGATATCGGTTATCGAGTGGGTTGGACCACGATACCGGTTATCGAGAGATCACAAAAAAATATGTTTTGACAAGTGTTAATGAAGTAAATACGGTATTTGGTCTAGCCATGCTACGGTTGCACCGTGGTTATACAGCCTGAGCCACGGGCTTTGTACGTGGGAGCCGGCCACGGGCGGATAGTACGTGGGACAGCCGAGCCACGGGCTTAGTACGTGAGCAGGACCGACCATAGTATGCATGGTCGCTTTGAGGTTGCCAGTCATGGGCTGGTACATGACCGTGGTTAGACCAGAACCCTAAAGATAAAGGTGCAATAATGAGAATATTAAAGAAAAAATACAAAGTTATCAAAGTTTTATAATACATGAGGCTTAGATCATTTAATTATATACTGGTATTTTGCTATTTTAGAAATGTAAATTATTACTGGTGTGATCATATGAAAACCTTACTGGGCTGTAGAGCTCACAACCTACTTTCTTCTTTTACAGAGTCGTGATACTTGGCTTGGTGATGAGTGAGATTTTCTTGAAGTAAGTGACTCTTGTGTACCCAGGCCTTGCATGATCTCTAGGGTAAAACCTAGGGTTTGTGCGGCCGGTCGCATGCCGATTCCGGTGCTGGATTCGGGGCGTGATAAGCCTGGTCCTAGGCAGGTTCATTCTGACAAAAGTATCATATAATAAAATCTTAGTGGAGCTTCCATTATCAATGAGGATCCTCCTTACATCATAATTGGCAATTACTGTTGATACAATAACAGGATCATTCCCAGAGATCTGGGCCTCTAGGAGGTCTTCGTCGGAGAAGCTGATCGCATTGGAACTCTGGGGCCTCTTCGAAATGTTCTGACCTTCTTCATACCTCAAGTCGGACTGACGGTGGAGCATGCCAACATTTATATCGATGGGACACTGATTGGGCAGTTCTATTTCCTCCGTAAGGTATCTGGCGGTAGAGGTTTCGGCCCGATTCCTCTGGGGTCATACGTACTTGTGCAGGTACCCCCGCTTGATCAGATCTTCGATCGCATCCTTCAACTAGAGGCAATCTTCTGTGCTGTGCCCATGATCCCGATGGAGTTGGCAGTACTTGTCCCTGCTCCTTGATGCGGAGGGGCTCCTCATTGGGCAAGGCCTCTGCAGGAAGGTCTCTTTCTCTATCTCCATGAGAATCTTCTCCCTCGGGAGGGAGAGAGGTGTGTAAATCTCGAACCTCCGAGGGAAGTCCTTCGGCTTAGGGCTGTGGTGTCGGGCCGAGTTGGTGCCATCACTGGGAGGTCGGACTTCGGGAGCCTTGTCGCTCCTCTTCTTGGGAGCCGAACTCCCTTCAGCCTAGCGTCGGCTAGTCGCTTGTTCTTTTGTCAGGATATATTTTTGCGCTTTGGCTAGCAGATCAGAGTAGCTTGTTGGGAACCTTTTGTCCAGCAAGAAGGTGAGCCTGGACGACCGTAGCCCCCTCTTGAAGGCCGACATAGCTACATGTTCGTTAAGGTTCGGGACCCCCATGGCCGCTGAATTGAATCAGGCCATGTAGTCCCGAAGGGTTTCTTCCTCCTTCTGTTGCACGAGGAAGAGGTAGTCCGTGTTCCTCGGCATCCGACTGCAGGTCCTGAAATTGAACAAAAAGAGTTTTTCCAGCTGAGAGAAGGAATGGATCGTTCCTGGTCGGACAGCAGAGAACCACATCCGAGCTGCCTTCCTGAGTGTCGCAGGGAAGGTGATGCAGTAAAGGGCATCAGAAGCATCCTGTACCATCATGTGGGCCTTATAAGTGCCCAAATGATACAGTGGATCGATGGTGCCGTCGTAGGCATCTACCTGAGGTATCTTGAAATGGTGGGGGATAGCTTCTTCCATGATTTTGGCGGAGAAAGGTGAACAAGAGTCGTACGCCTGTTTCCCTTCTCCCTTTTGTCGGTCGATCAACTCAGCAATCTACTCCTCCATGCGCTGGAGCTTGCTGGTGTAGTCCCTCGGGTCTTCGCTGCGGTGCTGATCGCCGTCAAGGACCGAGTCCATAGAGGAGAGTGAGGCGGACCTCACTCTTTTTCCATCAGCATGAGCCCTATATGACCTCTGAGGGTCCGAGGTTGCGTGGGCACGGAGTTGAGGGACTCCCTGCTGGTGGCTTCCCTCTGTAGCAGGTTGATGGCCAGTTTGGGATGCCGCAAGCAGCTGCTATCTATTATTGGCCGCATCCTAAAGGTTTTGAACCGCAGTGGCAAGAGTGTCGATGCGGTTCAGAAGGGTTTGGAACTGTTGCTGTCCCAAGGAGATGGTAGGTTCAACGGCATCATTCTCCCTGGGAGGTTCTTCGGATCTTGATCGGGAGTAGCCTCTTTTATTGGAAGTGTTCTGAGTCTTCCCTTCGCAATCCTCTTAGCGACGGATTCCTTCTTTTAAAGAAGGGTAACAAGAATGAAGGTTCATGCCGCCTTTCCTCTAGCGCCAATCTGTTGCTGCTGAATCTCCCAAGCCGGGTTTTCTCGACTTGACTGGAGCGCACCTCTCCCGGTTCCTATAAAAAAGTCCCACGGGCCGGTGGTATTCCGGCTGGGGACACTCCAATGGCTAAGTTAGTGGGAGCCTTAGAGCAACAGGATGGATGAATCAAAAGGAGATAGCTTGTGGAGAAGGAAAGTGCTCTTAGCCCAGATTAAGGTCCCCCGACCACCTTATATAGGTGTAGAATACTGCCAAATTTTGTTAGGAGACGGGCCGAGAATGCCTGATTTGCCCCTAGGAGAATCGTGATGGTGACCAGGTGGCACCAAGACATGACCATGAGGTGGTGTCCATTGTAACAGAATTCTGGTATCAGCTGGAGGGGGCTTCTGGAGCCTTTGAGTTATTTCCGGAGCAAGAATGAGTAGGTCGGATCCCAATGAAAGTGGGTCGTTCGGACCTCTACTTCGATGGGTCGATCGGTCAACTTCTGGTAGAACATATCAGCCTGACCTCTACTTCGATGAGTCGGCTGGTCGGACTTTTGGTAGAACGGATCAGCTGGACCTCTACTTCAATGGGTCGGCCGGTCGGACTCCTGGTGGAATGGATCAGCTGGACCTCTACTTCGGTGGTCGACCAATCGAACTCTTGGTAGAACGGATCAGCAAGATCAACTGGAAGCCTACCCGCATCGGTTTGATTCAAGAAAGGCCGGTTGAGTACAACAAGTTTCAATAAATACTATATTAAGTGTAAAATAATTTTATTATCCCTTTTACATTAGTTTTATTGGAAACTTCAATATGTAGTTTTTAATGTAAAGAAATATATGTTAACATAAACTATTAAAATAAAAAAATAATAAAATTATTTTATGAGAGTTGGTGCCATACTTTTTAAATATATTTTATAAAAAGTGTGGAACTGGTTAGATGGAATTATTAAGGAAATATCATTTCAATCTATTATCAAATCAATTATTTTTAAAAAAAATAATAATTTAACACCGCTAAGATGGTAGCCGGGTTGGTAGAGGTTTAGCTCATCTCTCTCCGATCACGGGTTCGAGGCATGATCCTGCGGGTGACTCGATTAAATCCAGGATTAAAATCCCGGGACACTGACTAAGGATGAGAGAGCACCTACTCCTGCGGCTTAGTGGGGCCAGGCTGACGTACTCACCTTTACAAATACATGAAAAAGGTATGCGAAAATATATGACCTGTATCGAACATTGTCTTGCGGGATGGGGCCCAGTAGAAGGAGCTACACCAGGGGATTTACCCTCCCCCTCCTTTTCGGTTTACCAAAAAAAATAATAATAATTTAACTCTTCTTAATTTTTTCATTACCTGCCTGTCTTAATATTGATGGCCTTCCTATGCTAATAGCCTCACCTTCTTAATTTTCTTACTTATACTAGTAACCTCGTCATCCCCTTCCCTTACCCTTCCTTTCTTTTTCGCATGTCCTAATCATCTTGCTAGCATGTCTGCTTGTCTATTATTTTTTTTTCAGTTTTAGTATTTTCAATTTTTTTAATATAAAAATAATTTTAACTTTTAAAATGCTATAGCATTTATTTTGTTTTATAATTAAGTAATTATTTATTAGTATTATCGATCAAAAATATAATAAAAAAATATTATGGTACAAAGCAAGATGGCTCCTGAAGTTTACATGGCTTAATTATGCAAGATCGTGCATTTGAAGATGCATGCTTCAATAGCATCGCTTCACATATATTGAAACTAACTGTTGGAGTACGCCAACTCAACTAAGGCTAACCCCCGATTCAGAGGTCTGGTCTGGTCTCTCTTGAACCAGGTATCAATGCCAGAAGAATCAGAGATGACCCAACCACATTAGGACACCCTTCCAGGATCAATCTTCAGCCTAGGCCAAAGATACTGCCCCCGAAGCTCATCTTTCAGTTGCTCACCTCCATGACCGGTTGATCCGAAGAGGACCGGTCCGAAGAAGGTGAATTCGAAGAAGGTCAGTCTGAAGAAGACGATCACTTTATTTCTTCAATTGTTCCAAAGAAGTCAAGTACGAGCGAGCAACCCAGCCCACTCCGAAGAAGGAAGCTCCGATATGAGTGGTCGAGATGTCTTCGGCCTACTCCAAAGAGACTCTGAAAAAGGTAGCTTCGATGCGAGTGGTTGAGATGTCTTTAGCCTACTCCAAAGAGATTCCGAAGAAGGTAGCTCCGATGCGAGTGGTTGAGGTATCTTCTGCCTACTCCGAAGAGGTTAGGTATGGGATAATCAACCAGCTCGACTTCGGCCCTCATTGAAGGAATGCCTATAAAGCGAATCTCCAGCTAGCCACGAATCTCCAACGTGGGCATAGTTATTATAACCAGTGACGTGGCCACGAACTCCTGCTCCAACAGAACCTCCAGCTGACCACGAATCTCCAAACATGGGTGCAGTTGTTATAACCAACAACGTGGCCGCGAACTGTTGCTCCAACGGAATCAGACATGGCCACTACTATAAATGATGATAAGAGGGGACACTCATAGTAAGAGAGAGCTCATCCCTAAGCTACTTCTCATTCTCTTCTCCAAGAGAACTCTACATTCTGTTGCTAAGAGCCCTCACTGACTTAGGCATCGGAGTGTCCCCCATCGGAGAAATTCTGGTCAGGAACCTATTTTGCAGGGTTCAAGGAAGGCGCATCGAAGGTCCTGCCGCTCCATCCAGTCCATGGGGGTTCGACATCAACAGATTGGTCGCCAGGAAGGAGAAGGAAGGTGCAATACCTTGAGCATCAGGAACTGTCGGACCCTCTCTTGCAAAGGAGAGTTCTAAGAAGAAACAACAACTACCATGGTGAGGGGTAAAGCTCAGAATATCTCGACAAGCAGAGGGCATCCTCCCTCCCAAAAGAACACCCCCCAGTGGAGAACGATGTCCCACCTCCAACTTTGGTCGTGGGACAGCACTAGTTTGAAGCCCTTCTGGAGCAAGTTGATGCTCTCACAACCTTGGTTCAAAACTTTCAGAAGGCTGCTCTCCAGGCGGGGCACCCACCGGCCATCTCCCGACATAGCTACCGGACCGGGAAAAGGGGGACCACCACTGTAGTTCCACGCAACACTCTCTCCGGGATCGACCTTCCCACGAAGGCCAAAGCTCGCGGCATCTGAAACAATCTGAGACCGACGAGCGAGGAAGAGATCCAAGCGATCTCTCTCTAATTCATCTAAAGATTCTACTCCTCAAGATATGGGGCCGAGAGAGGCCCATCCCAGTTATGAAGAAAAACTTAAGATACTCGAGGCACAAATCGCGAGGCTCCATGATCTGCAGAGAAATGGCGAGCGCGCAACCTACGACTCGCAGCCTCCGTTCACCTCCAGGATAATGGAGGAAATCATCTCACGACATTTTAAGGTCTCTCAGATGAAACCTTACGATGGGACTACTGATCCCCTGGATCATCTCGGTAGTTTCAAAACCCATATGATGATCCAAGGAGCCTCCGATGCATTGTACTATTTGGCTTTTCCTGCCATCCTGAAGAAGGTAGCTCGAATGTGGTTCTCGAGCATTCGTCCAGGACCATCGACTCCTTCTCTGAGTTAAAAAAATTATTTGTCTTACATTTCAGGACTTGCCGGAAGATGCCTCAAAATACGGACAACTTATTCTTCCTTCACCAAAATGAGAGAGAGAGCCTCAAGGACTACATCACGAGATTCAACGTGGCCACCCTCGAGATTCCAAATCTCAATGAGATGTAGCCATGTCCTCTCTGAAGAAGGGGCTCCGATCGTCCAGGCTCATGTTCTCTTTGGACAAAAGGTTCCTTACAAGCTACACTGAGCTCCTGACAAGGGCTCGAAAAAATGCCAATGCCAAAGAACAAGCAACTAATCGACGTCTGAGCGAAAGGAGACCTGTCCCCAAGAAGAAGAATGTCAAAGGGCCAAATTCTTCTGCTCCCCCAGCAATGGCGATTCTACTCAACGACGAAGTCCCAGGCCCAAAACACTGGGCGGAAAGTTTGATTCATACACTCCCCTAAACCTCCCAAGGGAAAGGATCCTGATGGAGATAGAAAAGGAGAACTATCTCCAACAACCACGCCCTATGAGATCGTCCTCTTTTGCAAGAAACAGAAGCAAGTATTGCCGGTTCCACATGAATCACGGCCATAATACCAAAGATTACATCCAACCGAAGGATGCAATAGAGGACCTCATCAAGAGGGGGTACCTGGAGAGGTATGTCGGACATCCAAAACCTCGACTTAAGCCACCGCCACTCAACGGGTTATAGAGGAAGCTGAACTCCCTCATCAAAGGCCAACCAACGAAAGAGTGGGCATGCTACACCGATCGACCAACTGGAGGAGAGCCGAAGAAGATACTTCTAAGAGGCTCAAGAATAATAACTCCGTATACTTATCCGACGATAACCTCTAGGAAGTTCAGTTCTCTCAGGATGACCTCGTTGTAATCTCGACCGTTGTCGCCAATTATGATGTAAAAAGAATTTTAATAAATAATGGGAGCTCCACGGATGTTTTACTGTATGATGCATTCTCCAGAAATGAGTCTGTCTAAAAACAAGCTCCAGAGATCTCTCGTACCTCTGACTGGGTTCGAAGGAAACCAAGTCGGAGTTGAAGGAGAAATAATACTGCTAGTAACCCTTGGCACGGAGCCCCGTCAGAAGACGTTCCCCATCAATTTTGTTGTGGTTCGAACCCCATCAGCTTACAACGCAATCTTGGGATGTCCTGCCTTGAACAAGTTCAAGGTCGCAGTCTCCACATATCATCTCTTGGTACGTTTTTCCACCAGAAATGGGATTGGGGAAGCGAGAGGAGATCAAAGGGCCGCCCGTCAATGCCTGATGATACAGGACAAGCAAGCGGCTGATCTCATAATCTTAGATCAACTAGACCCAAGAGACCTGACTGAGAATTCAGGAAAATTGTTAAAGAAGACTATCTCGATGCCCTTGACCGAAGATGACCCCACCATAACGGTGCAGATCGGAAGCTTGCTTGATGAAGGAATGAAGGCAGCACTGATTCAATTCCTCTGATGTAACATCAATGTCTTCGCCTGGTCGACTTCCGACATGTCAGGGATTCCTATCGAAGTAATCACTCATCGACTGACAGTTGCTCCTGGCTACAAACTGGCTCAATAGAAGAAGAGGAGCTTCGCCCCTGAAAGGCAAAGGGCGATAAATGAAGAGGTAGATAAGCTCCTCAAATCCAGATTCATCAGGAAGGTACATTATCCTGAATGGCTCGCTAATGTTGTGATGGTAAGGAAGGACAATGGCAAGTGAAGGATCTGTGTCGATTACACGGATCTCAATAAAGCCTGCCCAAAGGATAGCTTTTCCCTACCAAAAATAGACCAATTGGTCGACGCCATTGCCAGCCATCAGTTGCTAAGCTTCATGGATGCCTTTTCTGGCTACAACCAAATACAAATGAATCCCGAGGATGAAGAAAAGACTTCCTTCATAACGGAGAAGGGGTTGCATTGCTATAGGATGATACCATTTGGTCTGAAGAATGTCGAGACTACATTTCAAAGATTGTCAACAAGGTGTTCGAGAAGTAATTGGAAAAAAATATGGAGGTATATGTTGAGGACATGATCGTGAAGAGCCTCCTCAAAGAAGATCATATCGGAGACTTAGAGGAATCTTTTGATGCCCTACAACACCACCGGATGAAGCTGAACCCAGCCAAATGCCTCTTCGGGATGTCCTCTGGCAAGTTCCTGGGATTTCTTGTTACCAAACGGGGGATAGAAGCCAATCCTGAGAAGATACAAGTACTCCGAAGCATGAGACACCCCTCATGTAAGGAGGTGCAGTAGTTGACTGGGAGAATAGCTTCTTTGAATCGATTCATTTCCTGATCGGTCGAAAGGTGTCTTCCCTTCTTTAAAGTTCTCCGCAATCGCAAAATTTTGACAAGTCCAAAGACTGTCACCTTGCCTTCGAAGAGCTAAAGAAGTACTTAGAGAGCCCTCCTTTACTTTCGAAGCCTTAGGAGGGAGAAGCTCTTTACTTGTACCTCGCTGCCTTGGACGAAGCGATCAGTTCGATCCTTATTCTAAAGGGAGAGAACAGCCTCTAAAGGTCAATCTATTACATCAGCAATGTCCTGTATGATGCAGAAGTGAGATACCCCAGAATGCAAAAGCTTGTGTACTCCCTGGTGGTTGCAATGAAACAACTACGACTGTACTTTCAATCTCACTCAGTCATCGTCTTGACAAACCAGCTCTTGAAGGCTGTCCTCCAAAGCCCAGACACTTCAGGAAGGATAGCTAAGTGGGCCATGAAACTTGAAAAGTTTGGCATCAGCTTCCAGCCCAGGACGACGGTGAAAGCACAGGTGCTGGCTGGTTTTATAGCCGAATGACGTGGGGCCCACAAAGTGACTTGCAACAAGTCGAAGAAGGTGAGGCCATCCGAAGTGATTCGAAGTCTATGTGGTTACACCATGTAGACGGGGCTTTAAACTTGACAGGATGCGGAGCGGGCCTCATATTAGCCAGCCTAGAAGGGCCCACTATGGAATACACCCTGCACTTTTCTTTTCATGCCTCCAATAATCAGGTCGAATATGAAGCCCTTCTTGCTGGACTCCGAATTGCTAAGAACTTAGGGGTTCGGAAGATCTAAATTTTTTCAGACTCCCAGCTAGTGGTAAACCAAGTAAAAGACGAGTTTGAAGCACGAGATCCAGCCATGATCCGGTATTTGGAGAAAGTGCGGGACTTGGCATCGTAGCTTGATTCCTTTGATATCTCTCATATCCCATGGACGGAGAACTCTTGAGCCAATGCCCTATCCAGACTCGCCGCCACCATCCCAGATTTTCTCGATCGTACCTTCATAGAGTGCCTTGAAGCTCCAAGCATAATGGAAAAAGAGCAAGAGGTACACCAGGTTGAGCACGAACCAAGTTGGATGGATCCTATTCTTAAGTTCCCGAATGAGAGCACTCTGCCCGAAGATAAGACCGAGGCCAAGCAAGTCCGTTGGATGGCATCCCAATACATCATCTTGGATGGGAAATTGTATAAGAGATCCTTCATTCAACCTCTGTTGAAGAGCCTGGGGCCCGCAGATGCCGACTACGTCCTAAGGAAAGTGCATGAGGGTATATGTAGAGATCACTTGGAAGGAAGATCCCTGGCATACTGGTGCAGACACTAGAGGCATCAAAATAAGACAGAGGCTTCTCAACCCTCAATGGCTTAATTAGTAGCATCTGAGATCATTTGTAATAAAGGCTTAGTCCATCTAAGTTATTTTTTTTATTACTTGAGTCTGTACTAGTCAGCTCATGTTGAACTAGTCATTTTCCGGAGTTCAGTACATGTCCAGTAATGACTCATACAAGTGAAGACCAAGCCAGTCCAAGTGAAGGCCAACCCAACTGAAGCTATGAGGACCATGGAAGGCCTAGGATAAGAAATCAGAAGCCCGAGAGACAAGCCTGAAGCCCTAAAGCTTTGAACCGCAGCCTGAAGCAAACTGGGCCAGCCAAGGCCCAAGAGAGGAGTTAAGTGGCGCCAAGGCCTTATGCTCACCACCCTTGGTCGGCCACTAGGGTCACCTCCCTTGGCCAACCAAGGCAAGAAGAGGAGAGAGTTTTTAGGGATTTTTTTCTATCTAGCTTTCCTTGTTTTCTAGCTAGAGTTTGATGGGGATTAAAATTCCTATGTAATGTCTCTTTTAACCTTACTTGAGGGCCAAGTCTAAAATTCTATTTAAAGGGCTCTAGTCTCTTGTATGAAGACCAATTTTTATCATGAAATAATATTTGAATTCTCCAATTGCTGTGTGCTTAAAGGGATTCTGTGTGAGCCCTTCTTCTTCCCGGTGTCCTGCGCCTGCTTCCAACCTCCACCTGCATCTCCAATCCCTAGCCACCCACTTCAAATCCCACCTTCCCTTTGCTGGTTTTTCGAGTTACTCTCCACATGTGCTTTATTTTCTAACCCTACAATGGCTGTTTGCAGGTCCCTCGACTCCGACGAATCCAACGACTCCAGCCGGGCCGCAATCAGATCACTGAGCAGAAAGCCAGAAATCCGCAGGTCTCCAGCTTGATTATCCAGGCCGCATCCAGGAGTGAGAGCGATCTCTTCGCATAAGATCTGCACCAAGCACTTCAGCCATTGCCAAGTACACCCACTCTACCACCAGTAGCCCTATTGTAGGTGAATTAGCCCAACCGAGGCTTCCCAGCCTTGGCGGCCCTTTTTTTATGTTACTTTTAGGTCCTGTTATGCATGCTTTTAGTTTCTTATTTTCATATAAAACTCTTTACATCGTTACCTGGTCTGATCTTCCCGATTAAAACTTATAACTCAATATTTAAAATACAAAAAAATAATTATATGCATATATAGTTCCGCATCACATACAAAATTATACGTCAAGGATATTACTGGCCGATGATTCAGAAGGATTCTGCGGATTTCGTCCGAAGATGTGATTAGTGCCAAAGGTATGCCAATATTCAAAGATGGTCCACGAGCCAGCTTACCTAGTTAACGGCACCATGGCCCTTCGCTCAGTGGGGCATGGACATCCTTGGCCCGTTTCCACCGACGTCCGAGTAACGAAAATTTTTCATCGTAGCCATCGACTACTTCACAAAGTGGGTCAAAGCTGAAGCCCTCACTGAAGGAAAATTTGAAGGTTTTGTCTGGAACTCTATCATTTTCCGATTTGGGATTCCGCATGCCATAATCACTAACAACATGAGATAATTCGATAATCCCAAGTTCAGGGATTTCTGTGCCCAGTACCATATACTCAACAGATTGACCTCCGTTGGCCATCCCCAAGCCAACGAAGAAGCCGAAGTCACGAATTGGACCATCCTCCACGATCTGAAGACTCGATCAAACGATGCTAAAGGGTTATGGGCCGAAGAGCTGAATTCAGTCCTCTGGGCATATCAGACCACTCCTAAAATGGTAACTGGTGAATCTTCCTTCCATTTGGCTTATGGGACAAAAGCAGTTCTTCTTGTGGAGGTTACTTTGCGATCCTTAATGATCGACCAATATAAGGAGCCTGAGAACTTGGAGCGTCGAAGAATAAATCTAGACTTGCTACAAGGTACCAGGCTTTCCACTCAGATGAAGATGGCGGCATATCAGTAGAGAGTCACCAAATATTACAATTCCAGGGTGAGGGAATGAACTTTCCAACCCAAAGATCTAGTACTGTGGAAGTCCAAAGTGTCCAGGCCAACGGAATAGGACAAGCTCTCTTCTAATTGAGAAGGCCCCTATCGAATCAAGGAAGTCATACATCCAGGGAAGTATGGACTTAAGACCCTAGCTAGCATTGTGCTACCTAGGCCTTGGAATGTAGAAAATCCCTGTAAGTACTATCAATAAAAGTTTTCACCGAGGAAAAAAATTTTGATTGAAGATGGGTCTGTTCAGCCTGTCTTATTACCAATCAATGATAAAGGAGGATCTTAGTGGCTCACCCAATGAAACCAATAAGAGCACAAAGGTGGGTCTGATCCACCCATCTTATCGATATGTCCGATGAGTGCAAAGGATGGTCCAACCATACCACCTTATGATCAACAATCAAAGGAATAGGGATGGTTTACGTAACCTACCCTATGGTAAATCCGCAGACGTACCGAGGTGGGCCTAATCAGCTTGCCTTAACAACAATCAAAGGTGTAGGGATGGTTTACGTAACCTACCCTACGGTAAATCTACAAATGTACCGAGGTGGGCCTAAGCAGCCTGCCTTAATATCAAACAAAAGCATAAAGGTGGGTCTGATCCACCCGCCTTATCGGTATGTCCGATAAGCGCAAAGGATGGTCCAATCAGGCCACCTTATGATCAACAATCAAAGGTGCAGGGATGGTTTATGTAACCTACCCTATGGTAAATCCACAGACGCACCGTGTTGACTCTGATCTTGATTTTGATGATTAACAAAATGTTTAAGTATATATGAGTACTAATTATATTTTAAGTGTGTTTATCAGATCTTAGTACTAATCCATGTTGAATGAAGAAATGCTTATATTTCTGTTGAAGAAATGCTTGTATTTATGTTGAAGAAAGTCCTTAAATTAATGAAAAATCAAGTATATGGACTTTGGAATTGATATGGAAGAACTTGAAGAGGTTAAAGTTTGATTTTGGTCGAGTTTTAGCAATGGCACAAGCAAGTATCGACATCCAGGACTCAAGTATCGATACCTGAAGATCAAGTATCAACACCTGCAAATGAAGTATCGACTCAAGGCCTGAGAATTTTGAAAATACAGAACTATGTCATCTGGAGGTTTTTGCCTCAAGTGTTGACTCACAGGAATGAAGTGTCGATACTTGAAAATGAAGTGTCGACTCACATAAGTGAAGTGTCGACACTTGAGAATAAAGTATCGACTCACGAAGGTCAAGTATCGATACTTGGACTGTAACGGCTAGTTTTCTGAGCTGCAGAACTTCTCCAACTTGCTTCCTATGGTCATAAACGGTCATCTATGGTTTGGAAAGCTATATAAACATCAAAAATCAAATGGGAAAGCAAATCCTTTGGTGAGATCATTGAATATCCTTCAATGATTCAAGAGTTGAGTAGTTCAAGCCTTCGAGCTTCCAAGTTTCAAAGAGAGCATCCAAAGTTTACATCATCAAGCTGCAATCAAAGGCTTCAACATCTTGAAGACAAGTTCTTCATCAACAATCAAGGGCTTCAAAAAGATATTTGCTTTATTTTAGAAAGCTTAAATTGTATTCTTTTCATATTGCTCTTACATTGCTTACTTAAGGTTTTTGATGAGCCTTGAAAAATCAAAGAGATTTTTGGTGAGCCTTGGAAAATCAATTAGGTTCTTGGTTAGCACGCAAAACCAAGAAAGGTTGTTGGTGAGCCTTGAAACCAACTAGGATTTAACTTGTAAGCCCGAAGACAAAACAAGTTGTAAAGATTATTGGTGAGCCTAGGTTACAAAACCAACTTGGATTTTGATTAGTGAGCCAAAACTAATCGGCTGTAATCTTGGTGATTATAGTAGAATTCTCAAGGAAATCTTGGAGAGTGGATGTAGGTGCCTTGGAGTACACCGAACCACTATAAATTTGTTGTATTTGTATGATTGTTTTCTTTGTGCATTTACTTTGTTAATTTCGCTGCATATTATTTTGAAGCACACAAACACTTTGGCATAACACAAGATTTTGAATTGAATTAGCACATACTTGCTTTAGTTTCTCAAAGTATTCGAAAAGTTTTATAAAACCCAATCCACCCCCCTCTTGGGTTACATCCTCGCTGGGCAACAAGTGGTATCAGAGTCTGGATCCAAAATTATTGGTATCTAAACTTGGTGCTTTGCAAAGAATCCAACGGTTTTGAGTTAAAAGATCATGGCAACCCTTGTAGATGTTAGTATTAGACCATCATTTTTTAATGGCACAAATTACACATTTTGGAAAACTCGCATACGCATCCATATTCAATCTATTAGTTATCATCTTTGAAAAATTATAGTTAATGGTCATCATATTCTTTCCATTTTGGTTAATAGCATTTCTATTCCAAAGCTCGAAGAGGAATGGAATGAATATGATATTAAGCAATCTGAAATTAATGCTAAAGCAATGAACTTGCTTTATTGTGCATTGGACTTTAATGAATTTAATAGGATCTCCACATGCACATCGATGAAGAAAATATGGGACATAATTGATGTTACTCATGAGGGTACTCTTCAAATGAATAATACTAAAATTAATTTGCTTGTACATTATTTTGAAATCTTTGAAATGATGCACTATGAATCTATATCTGATATGCATACTAGATTCATGACTATTATTAATGGATTGAAAAGTCTTGGCAAAATCTATACTAATGCTGATTTGGTTAATAAAATTCTTAGATCTTTGCCAATATCATGGAATCCAAAGATGACGGTGATCCAAGAGGCTAAAGATGTAGAAACCTTACCTTTGGAGGAGCTTATTGGTTCACTCATGACCCATGAGTTGAATTTGTGGCAAAAGGAAATGATTGCTGATCAAGAGAAGAAGAAGATAATAGCCCTCAAGGTCAAAAAGAAATTCAAGGTAATTATGGCAACTTAGAGCGATAGTGAAGATTCTAGTTCGAAAGAACGAGAAGTTGTCCATCTTTGCTTCATGACAAATGAAGAAAAGGTATGTGCTGAAAATGAATATGATTTTATCTTTGATGAATTACATGATGTATTCAATGATCTTGTGCATAAATACAAATTGTTAAAAATTGAGCACAAGAAATTAAAAAGACATGTAAATTCTTTTTCTCTTGAGTACACCAATCTTGCCAATGAAAATAATGATTTAAATGTCAAGATTAATATTTTGAAAAATGATAAGAATAATCTTTCTAAAGAAAAAGAATTTTTTAAAAAAGAAAATTTTAATTTGAAAGAATTATGCAATAAGTTTTCAAATGAGAAAAATATTTTAAAAATACCCAAGATTTTTATATTAAATGATGAGCTTTTAAAGACAAAACAAAAATCTTGAGTTAAAAAACAAAAATCTTGAGTTAAAGAACAAGAATTTCTTTGTTGCTACTTCTTCCAATATTGCATGCTTTAATTATGAAAAATTTAGATTTAATGCATATCCTTGTAGAGTAAGAAAAATTTGGGTTCCAAAATGAACCATATTTACTAATCCTAAAGGATCAAAGAAAGTTTGGGTACCAAAATTATCCACTTAGTATATTTTGCAGGAATGTCTTGCAGCCCAACATAAAGAAAGAAAGTTTTTGAAAAGTGGGCATATTAGACAATTTAAAGAAGTGGATGTACTATATTTTGGACAAAATGGTAAAGGAAGGATTATACATATTGGTAAATTCTAAACATTTTCTTTCATAATTGAAAATGTAGTTGAATAATTGTTATAAATGTAGTTGAAAAATACTTTTAAAGATGCATATTATTTTGAAAATTATTTCAATTGATTAATTATAATCAAGTTTAGACTAATAGTCATTTATTGTAATCATGAACTTTTTGATGTTGATGGATCTCATCCTCTCATGATTAAACTTGTGATTATTAGACTTTCACTTGATTTTGATTAATATGGTTTTAAACTATTTCAAGTGAAATATTATGATTTATGTGTTTTCATTTTTGGCATCTATGCTTAAGCTAGAAATAATTTGGATCAAGTATAGAACTGGTAGTTAAAGGTTACATTTAAGAAGAATATATGCATATTGATAAACCATCGCTCTAGTAGTTAGACTTGTTATTAAATTACTTCTAGCATTTGTATGGATATCAAATATTTCAAATAGATTTTAAATCATGCTAAAAGTTTTTGAATGTTCAATCCTTTGTATTTTAAAAATCATGAATATCTTGAAAAATTTAAATCTTTGTTTTCAGACTTAGTATTTATGTTCATATATGAAATTATCTGAAATTATGATATGCTTGTGCTTTCATATTTTATTCCTCAAATGAATGCATATTTTTAAGAAGGAATAACATTTAGGAGGAGCATCCAAAGATTTGTTATAACGCTTTGAATATTTTTTCTTGATATCATGCTTTACTTATATTGCTTCGGTACTCCTCCTTATTTTCAAATCTAATCTTTTGAGGTGGGTTACATTTAATTGGTATCAAAATTTATTTTTAATGAAAAGAAAAAGAACTCCTAGTAACTATTTTGGATTGGGTTAATCACCATGGCCATCCGGTCATAGGAGCTAAGTAGGATTTAAAGACCCTCTCTCCCATTCACTGGGATCTCTTATGACGTATTGGGGTGCCGTTGTGACCTTATCCCATAAATAAGTAAGGTGAATGAATAATATACATATTAGAGTTTATATATATTGAATTATTTTTTGTATATGCATATCATTTTTGTGATATCATGTTCAATTAGTATCATATTTCAAGTGGTATCATATTTCAAGTGCTATATCATATTTAATTGATTTCATATATTGATTTTGATGATCTACTTATTATTCTTTCTACCTTCATTCTTATTTTGTATTACCTTTCACCCTTTTTCATGATAACAAAAAGAGAGAGAAAAATGTTAAATATGAAAAAGGGAAAGATATGATAAACATGAAAAATCATTTGAAAATTGAAAGAAAGTGCAAAAGGGGGAGAAGAAAGCAAAATATTATAATCTTAATGAAAGAATTAGTAAGAGAAAGAAAATTTGAAAATTTTGCATATTTTGAAAAATATTTTGAAGAATTTTTTGGATCATATTTTGAGGGGGAGCTTGACGCTTATTGATTTTGAGCTTACATATTTATCTTATTGTTAATCTTTTTAAGCTTACCCTATTCATATACTTAAAGATTTTATCATCATCAAAAATGAGGAGATTGTTGACTCTGATCTTGATTTTGATGATTAATAAAATGTTTAAGTATATATGAGTACTAATTATATTTTAAATGTGTTTATCAGATCTCAGTACTCATCCATGTTGAATGAAGAAATGCTTGTATTTCTGTTGAAGAGAGTCATTAAATTAATGAAAAATCAAGTATATGGACTTTGGAATTGATATGGAAGAACTTAAAAAGGTTAAAGTTTGATTTTGGTCAAGTTTCAGCAATGGCATAAGCAAGTGTCGACATCCAGGTCTCAAGTGTCGACACATGAAGATCAAGTGTCGACACCTGCAAATGAAGTATCGACTTAAGGCCTGAGAATTTTGAAAATGCAAAACTATGCCATTTGGAGGTTTTTGCCTCAAGTGTCAACTCACGGGAATGAAGTATCGACACTTGAAAATGAAGTGTCGACTCACAGAAGTGAAGTGTCGACACTTGAGAATGAAGTGTCGACTCACGAAGGTCAAGTGTCGACACTTGGACTGTAACAGCTAATTTTCTGAGCTGCAAAACTTCTCCAACTTGCTTTCAACGTCCATATTTTCATCTCCAATGATCATAAACGGTCATCTATGATTTGGAGAGCTATATAAACATCAAAAATCAAATAAAGAAGCAAATCCTTTGGTGAGATCATTGAATTTCCTTCAAGGATTCAAGAGTTGAGTGGTTCAAGCCTTCGAGCTTCCAAGTTTCAAAGAGAGCATCCAAAGTTCATATCATAAAGCTGCAATCAAAGGCTTCAATATCTTGAAGACAAGTTCTTCATCAACAATCAAGGGCTTCAAAAAGATATTTGCTTTATTTTAGAAAGCTTAAATTGTATTCTTTTCATATTGCTCTTACATTGCTTACTTAAGATTTTTGGTGAGCCTTGGAAAACTAAAGAGGTTTTTGGTGAGCCTTGGAAAATCAATTAGGTTCTTTGTTAGCCTGCAAAACCAAGAGAGGTTGTTGATGAGCCTTGAAACCAACTAGGATTTAACTTGTGAGCCTGAAGACAAAACAAGTTGTAAAGGTTGTTGGTAAGCCTAGGTTACAAAATCAACTTGGATTTTTGATTAGTAAGCCCGGAAAACTAATCGGCTGTAATCTTGGTGATTATAGTGGAATTTCCAAGGAGATCTTGGAGAGTGGATGTAGGTGCCTTGGAGTATACCAAACCACTATAAACTTGTTATGTTTGTGTGATTATTTTTTTTATGCATTTACTTTGTTAATTTCGCTGCATATTATTTTGAAATATACAAACACTTTAGCGTAACACAAGATTTTGAATTGAATTAGCACATACTTTTATTAGTTTATCAAAGTATTCGAAAAGTTTTATAAAACCCATTTCACCCCCCTCTTAGGTTGCATCCTCGCCGGGCAACACACCAAGGTAGGACTAATCAGCTTGCCTTAACAACAATCAAAGGCACAGGGATGGTTTACGTAACCTACTCTACAGTAAATCCGTAGACATGCCGAGGTGGGCCTAATCAGCCTGCCTTAACATTAGATAAAAGTGTAAAGGTGGGTCCGATCCACCCGCCTCATTGGCATGTCTAATGAGCGCAAAGGATGGTCCAACCAGGCCACCTTATGATCAACAATCAAAGGCGTAGGGATGGTTTACGTAACTTACCCTACGGTAAATTCATAGATGCACCAAGGTGGGCCTAATCAGCTTGTCTTAAATCAATTGAAGGCATAAGGATGGTCTAAGTGACCTGCCCTGCGGTAAATCCGCAGACGTGCCGTCGTGGATCCAAACAACTCACTCTGTTATCAACAGATGCCACAGGGACGGTCCAATTTGCCTACCCAGCAACAAATCCGACCCAAGTGAATGAATGGACCTTTCTATCACCTACTATGCCGAAGAGTTCACACTTAACACCCTTTTGGATTATGTCAGTCCAACCAAAGAAAATCTTCATTCATTACTAGAAAAATTATACACAAAAAAAAGAGGGAGAAAGAAGAACATATATGTAACAAGTCATTTCTCATCAACGGGCCCAGTAGTGAGAGCAGAAATGGGGACCTCCGAAGGGGTTGGTGATTCTTCCGTCGAACCTACCGATTCGTTAGCTGAAGGAAGGTTCAAGTTTAGATGGGCCTTCCTGATCTCCTCTAGGCAATGTCGGCGACCGACGAGATAACCGTCCACCCCAGCCTTATGCATCTCATCTTGGAAGGCTTGGGATCTCTTGTAGACTTCAACAGCCTGAAGAGTATTCCTCTCCGCCCGCTCCGCTCTCTAATGAATCGATAGGATGTCCGCCTCCAGCTAGGCAACCTTACTTATCAATTTGGCCTTTTGGGCCGCTTCTTCTTCGACTCTCCGAAGACTGTCTTTCAACAACAGTTCTCCAGAGATCACCTTCTTTCTCTTCTACAGCTCCGACACAACTTCGACTGCGTACCCCTCGAGCATCCTCAGTTTCCTTTCTAAGGAACTATTTGCAGTGACAGCTTCATCCACCTTTTTCACGGCCGCCCCTCTCTTGGCTACAGCCGAAGCCAACTGGTCCTAAAGGCTTTCTCCGAAGACAACTGACTCACGAACACCCTCCTTTAACAGTGATACATCCTGAATAACCTGGCAGACAGAAGCACACATGAAATCAGTTCAACTGTAGTTGATATGCATGCGACACTTATGCCGATACTTACTTTCAGAACCCTAGAGAGGATGAAGGAGAAGGGATCCCTTGACCCTTGCACCACGGTCTCCTCCCTGTCCCTTCGAGGGACGGCCGAAGACCCTCTTGGCCCCATGCCATCGGGACCCGTGCTGGCGGCAGGGACATTGCTGTCCCCCAACTCCTTTCTCTTAGAGGCCCAATGTTCAGGTTTAGGGTCCTCAGCTGCAAGGGGAGTCTTACCCTTGGCTTGAAGGCTCTGCTCCCCAAACAACCCCACTACAGCAGGCATCGCTGGACTCCCGGGAGGAGAGGCCTGAGCCCTCTCCGGGGAAGTTTCTACGTCGATCGGAGCCCTGCTTCCGGCCAGAACTCGTGGGAGTGCCAAGACATAGGTCCGCCTCCGATCGGATCGCCTCACTAGAGCGCTTGACGCTCCATCCTTTTTTGCTACCTGTTGGGATTTCGCGGCATTCGTCCTCATGGTTTGAAAGAACTACGGGAACTGATTGGAGGAGGATAGAGGAGGAAAATCGCTCGGGGGGCAACAACGCCAAAGGCTCGAAAGAGTTCCACCTTCAAAGGTACCAAATCTATTATATATGGATTACTAACGGCCTAAATTGATTGCCCGTGATCCGAGCTACCCCCCAATCATGCCACGTGCACCTATCCTGGATGATAAACCCCTGCATCCATGGAAAGTTGGACCCGAAAGACCCAAAAGTGGCGACTGATCTGATTCCAGACACACGCAGCCTTAATGACCCTGAGGGTTACAGTCCCACGATTTGGGAAATAACTGCCCCACCAATGATAATTGGATAGCCGACAGAGACAAAGTGATGCATTGATGGATGAATTAATACCCCGAGATTCCTTAATCATGGATTTGAATACTAAGGAACCTGACCCATGAATGGAAAAAGGGTGATCTGATGAGAAGCCAGAGCAATTGCTTTGTCTTCAAGGCTAATGGTGTCATTAAGGCCAGACTTGAGGAATTTTACTTCAAAAAAAAATAATCATCCGTGCATAGGGAAGTCCCTCTCTCTAAAGACACAGCCCATCCAAAGACTTCATACACAGAAAAAACTCAGGCGAAAGGAAGGAAAGATGTATTTTTATTAATATCCCTATAAGCTGAGTTACACACACACACAAAAAAAAGAAGAAGAAAAAAAGGGATAACAGGAAAGGGAGATTTAAAGATCAACCGCCGGTGCCATTCCAGACCGACGGGTGATTTCAGGCCCCCATGAAGCGCTCAAAGAGGCTTCGGGTTCTTCATCGCCTCCTCTGACTCCGACCCCTTGTCGAAACTAAGCTCGTCCTCTTCCTCGAGGTACGGAATAGAAGGCCTTATATTTTCCAGCCCCTTCAGGTGGTAGAAGCGGAAAGCCTTGTTTTTATGCTCCTGAAACCCACTGTGGTAAGAGTCGAAGACGGCCTCGGCGACCTCATCTTTGAAGGCCTGCAATGCCAGGAACTTAGGGATGGCCTCCGTTGCCTCCCTCTTAGCCAATTCAGTTGCTGCGACCACTGTTGTGGCTCAAGCGTTTGCCTCTTCCAGCTAGATCTCGAGGACTTGTACTCTTCTTTCCAAGCGGGCCATTTCTTTGGCCGTCGACGCCCCCACCGATCCTGGCGCTTGGCTCCCCCTCCAGTCCCATGACGGTGACCCACTTTCGAGACATTTCCCTGAGGTCTTTAAGGCTGAATTTCATCTCTATGGAATCAAGAAGAGGAAGGGGAAGGGCAACTTTGAAGCGAAGGGATCACTTTTCTATTGCTTGAAGAACTTCCAGAGGCAAGAAGGATAAACCCTATTTAACGGCCCAGAGCCTTATCATTCATGATCATAGAGGACGTGTCCCACGTCTTATTACCAGCCAACTTAGAAATGCCATGTGTTAAAGTGACACTTCAAACCCAGAGCAACATCTTTGAAGTCGATGCGGAATCAACAACTGTCTTCGAGAAAAGTAAAGTTGCCAATTCCCAAGTAGCACAAAGGCGCGGCCATCCAAAGGTCAGCACCTTTTGCATTAATAATGGGAAGCATACGCACGTCGACTCGCCGCCTTCCTTTCAGATGCCAATGACAGGGTGGCACCTGTCCTCCGCACAACTATCGAATCAAGGGGGTAGTTATGGCGAATGACTGACTCGAAGATTTGCTGTCATTAGTCATGCCTTTTTTGCCAGCAAACGACAAATCATTAACACTCCCACTTTTTGAAGCAGATAGTTGCTTCGTTAACTGGGAGTGGGGGGCAACTGTAGGAGTACGCCCTCTCAACTAAGGCTAACTCCCGGTTCAGAGGTCTGGTCGGGTCTCTGTTGAATTAGGCATCCATGCCAGAAGAATCGGAGATGACCCAACCACATTAGGGCACCCTTCCAGGGTCAATCTTCGGCCTAGGCCAAAGATACTACCCCCGAAGCTCATCTTTCAGTTGCTCACCTCCATGACCGATTGATCCGAAGAGAACCGGTCCGAAGAAAGTCAGTCTGAAAAAGACGATCACTTTATTTCTTCAATTGTACCAAAGAAGTCAAGTACGAAGCGAGCAACCCAGCCCACTCCGAAGAAAAAAGCTCCGATATGAGTGGTCGAGATATCTTCGGCCTACTCCAAAGAGACTCCGAAGAAGGTAGCTCCGATGTGAGTGGTTGAGATGTCTTCGGCCTACTCCAAAGAGATTCCGAAGAAGGAGCTCCGATGCGAGTGGTTGAGGTATATTCAGCATACTCCGAAGAGGTTAGGTATGGGATAATCAACCAGCTCGACTTCAGCCATTGCTGAAGGAATGCCTCTAAAGCGAGTCTCCAGCTGGCCATGAATCTCCAGACGTGGGCGCAGTTGTTATAACCAGCGACGTGGCCACGAACTCCTGCTCCAATAGAATCTCTAGGTGGCACGAATCTCCAGACGTAAGCACAATTGTTATAACCAACGTGGCCACAAACTCCGGCTCCAACGGAATCAGATATGGCAGCTACTATAAATGATGGTAAGAGAAGACACTCACGATAAGAGAGAGCTCATTCCTAAACTACTTCTCATTCTCTTCTCCAAGAGAACTCTCCATTCTGTTGCTAAGAGTGTTTACTGACTTAGACATCGAAGTGTCTTCCATCGAAAAAATTTCGATCAAAAATCTATTTTACAGGATTCGAAGAAGGTGCATCGAAGATTCTACGATTTCATTCGGTCCACGAAGGTTCGACATCAACATTAACGATTCGAAAAGTCTATTACACGCTTAAAACGTACTAAACGACGCACTAACATGGCAGTAGCCGAGTGAGGAATTAAAGAAAGGAGATAAAAATTGAACAAGTGGCGCCGATCTTGCCTTCTCTCCATTCTCTCTCTCTAGGGACTCATCTCGAGTCAACTTTTGGATGGGGATAAGAGCCTCCGTACCCTTACCCCTTCGTGCTATTTTGGTTTTACACCATGCTTTGATAATTCTTATGCAATTCCTTCCACCACCTGCTCAGGCTGTCGATGATGGTTGTTTCTGCACTCTCAAAATCACTCTTCTTCACCACTGGTGAGTGGTGCAGTTGGTTGTGAGACTTTTCTCACAACCAGCTAGCAGGGGTTCGAGTCTCGGTTTAGACATTTCAACGAGAAAGTCCGGGGATAAAATAAAAAATAGAAAAATAGTCCAAAAATAAAATAAAAAAAGAAAAAAATTAATAAAATAACCCTGGAGCTCCTGTTGGCCGGTGGTAATGAAAAAGTTAGGGATATATATAATAAATCCCGTTCACTCGGCTGACGCCAGTGGTAGTCAGGTTGACGTATTCACCTTCGGATGGGGAACGGCTACGAAAAATTAATATGCACCGTATATCGAACATTCCCTGGCTGGGGTTGGGGGACCTTTTGACGGTGGCCACTCCCGGGTTCTAACTCCTCCCCCCCTTTTTTGTTCATCAAAAAGAAAATCACTCTTCTTCAACTTATCATTAAAAAAATCACTTTTCAACTATTACCACTTCTACCACCCTCAAAATTTCTACAGTTCTACTCCATTTTTTTTTTCTACATACTTGCGGCTTGTTTTGTAAGCCAAAAAGTAAAAAATTAATGGCCTCCGAAACGAAAAATATGGGAAGCAGATTCTCCATGCACAAGCCTTGCTCATTTAAAGGTAATCAAATCAAGGGCCAATACATATCATTAGATTAGATCCTGAGTCCTGACTAACCTTTTTGCAGGACTAAACATTAGCAGGGGTTCAAACGTCTATAAAAACTATGCCTCTGACCTGCTCTTAGAACCCTCCAGATTTTTAAACCCTTTGCCTTGTCTTGCAGTTTTTCTGAAATGGCTTGTAAGCAGAGATACTGACGCGGGACACGGATGCGATGTAGTACTAAAGGTTGATTTAAATTTTATGTTAATCGAGAGAAATGTTCATTAACCTAACAGCCTATTAAACAATACGTTAAAAGAATCTATAGCAAGCAACTAAATACTGGATTACAACACCCGCATGCATACCTAACAAAATAATTAATTAGATGGATCACGGTGATTGAGAAACCACCCTAGATTAGGTTCCTACTTTCTAACATCATATCTAGAGGAAGGGAAAGGGATCTTGAGTTACCGATACGCTTAGAAGCCTCATCTGATGAGATCTGGATCACAGCACTCTAGGGTTGAAGAATCGGACTCCAAACTGATCGCTCCTGGCATCCGGATTCTGATCGAACTGATTCCAAAGCATGGACGCCGATCTTCAGAGTCGGATCTCAAGATAATGTACCAAAAAAATACTAAAAATAGCAATTAAACGTTGGAAATCAAAAGCTAGAAGGAAGGCTGGCACCACGGTTGTTGGTTCTCCCAGGGATCTTCTTCTTTGGTTGGCTTATAGGATCTCTTCAAAGCATTGGATGAAGGCCTTGAAAAGATTTAGGGATCAGATCTGATGGAGGGATTGGATGGATAAACAGGGCGTCGCATCCCGGTAAAACTTGGACGTCGCACCCAAGTATTCTAGGCATCATACCTAGAACCTATCAGCCGTCGCAGCTAGAAAGGAATTGGAAGAAGAACTCGGCAGAGTTTCATTTCATTTCATCAAATATTCATTAATTACAAGGAGTACATGGTCCTATTTATAGGCTTATTCCCTGCAAGAAGTACAATAGGACTCAATTACATTTTTAATTTAAAACTTCCTTGCAATCTTGGACTTCTCCTTGAGCTTGAATTTTGAATTGACTTGGACGACCACTTGAGAAAATATATTCGGGAAAAAAGAAGATGGGGCGCTAATCCTCTCTTGGCGCTAATTTTCTTTCTCATTTAGCGCTAACCTTCTTTCACTTGGCGTCTCATCTCCTTGATAGGATAAGAACATCTTCAAAGATTTGAATTTGAACCCTTATTTGAATTTAAAAAGGGTTTGCTCAATCCTCCCTTGATACTTGGATAAGATGAAGGGATATAACTTGATAAGAGAGAACTCTTTGATTTTTGGATGAAACTCCTTTTGAATTTGAAATCTTCTTTTTGAATTTGAATGAAGATATCTCCACCTATCTTGGACTTTCCTCTCATTTAATTTTTGAATGGATGTGTGCGTCATCTGGAATGAGCGACACTCCTTCTGCTTTACTCTTAAAATATGAGGCGCAAAATAATTTTCCTATGGGCCATGTGGTGTTGTCTTGATGTCCAAAAACAAGTGGTAGGCCATATGTATTGTCCCCCTATCCAAAAATAAGTGGTAGGCCATGTGTATTGTCTCCCTGATGACGTGGCAATAGTTGTCTAGAAATCATGCAAAATTGACATGCAAACTAGGCTAGCATATGACAAAAGCTTGTGCTAGCACATGGATCACATGGACTTGTCTTGAACTAGCACATGGATCTTGATTTGAGTTACATAGGTATTATAATTGGTCTTCCCTGTAATACAAGACTCAACAACTAATTTTTACAGGACTCAATAAATAACTAAAATCCTATTTGATCAATTGGAACTCAATTTGATCAAAAGGGCAAAACATGTAAATACGTAGTTTAACTTGGTAAAAGGGATTTAACCTAAAAGGCTAAATAAATAAAATCCTAATTCCAGTTGGTAAAAAAGGCTAACCCAAAATAACAGAAATTAAAATAAGTTATTTACATGAATAAAAGGGTTAGGTCCAGGATTTCATTCACAGGTGATCCACAAGGATATGGATTCAACATGTCGATATTTTCGAGCCCTGGTGTCCTCACCAGGTACCAGTTGGAACATCTTTTATTGATAAATAAAAGGATAAATCTCCAACAGCTTCTCTATCATCCAATTTTGATAAGAACATTAATCCCATCCAATTGAACAAAAACACATCAAAACCAGCCTTTTCCAATCTATTCGTTACATGATAACCATGACTTTCACAATACATATATGAACATTACCACTCCAAGTGGGGAAAAAATTCATAAGCCTTTGGTATAGTATAGAGCCATGGATTAGTATAAATTTTAGAACAAGAGCCCCCTATCAGTTTCTATACAAATTTTCTGGAACAGAATGAAATAATAATGGGAATCCCATGCAAAAAAATCCTGCATATAGATTCCCAAGGAGAGAAATTTTCATCTGACATCTTTCAAATCTGTGAAAAAGAAAACATGTCAAAATTGTAAACCAGCGCTTGGACGATATGATCGGGAAGAAGAACCACCATTTGAATGGGTGATTCAGGGTGTCTCAGACAGGTTGCTTCTATTCCATTTCTTTGCCGCAGTAAAGTGGTATCCAGAATGTTATATTCACAAATTATGTGAACTCAGAGAAGCAATGCAGAATGGAAGATCATCATGTTTTATTTTAGATATCATCCAAGCCTGGCGGCGATATTGGTGGAATCGCATTCTCAGTGAAGACAGCAGTCTCCAAGATCTTCCTTGCCACTGCATATTCTTTACCACCAGCTCCTCTCATCGTGTTTGTGGATGCAGCAGTGCTCAAATTGGGAAGTGCTGAAGAGTTTCTGTTTTGGAGGCCTTCCATGGAGGACAAAAATTTCTCTTTGGAGAGTGTTTGTGCAGATGCAATTGCAGAGCTGAAAATGCCAGACTCCCTCAAACCTTGAATAATGGCCTAAAGATGGGGCAAAATATGACCAATCAGTAAGCAGTAACAGGGAAAAGCATATAAAATGTCTAATTGTTTTAATTTTTTATCAACAATCTGAAAACAATGTGAGAGTTGAGATTACCATCGGTGCATATACACGCGTCAAGACACCCTTCTTTAGAAGCTTTAGATTTAATTGTTTATCCATCCACACCACATGTTCATTGTACCTGAGAAGGAAAAATATAGAATATTGAAAAAATAACAGATTCATATTCTATTGACCAATGGTTTGAACCACTTGCATCAGTTGCTTCACATGGGCATGCACATTCACTAAAGAAAGCTATCAACTCATGCCACGTGAAAGGCAGATATTTCCAAATAGGTAAAGAATGCAAACAAGAAACAATCCCAGACTACCAACTGAAAGAAATTTACACATTGTGTGTGGTGTTAAACAGAACTCCACCGTGCAGATGGCACTCAAAAGAGCAGGCACTATTTAAATTCTCTCTCTGTAATCCGACAGGGTTCATGTTTTTGCAGGCAACTAACAAATGCCAAGAAATGATAGGTTATTGCTATACTCATAAACGAGACCATAGCTAATCATCTAGCATTTTTTAAAAATATATAAGGAAACATAATCAATGAGAGTTGAGAAGATTACCAATGCAGCATTTCCTCTTCAGTGGCAGTTGATGCAATAATGAAGGCCTGCAGTGCAAATATGAAGAGATCAAATCTTATGTTTTAGAATATTAAACCTCTTCGAGCTGAAAGTGGCTTTTATTTTATAACCCTATAAAATCATGCAGATTCACACACTTTCTATTATTAAAATGCAGGTGCATATCAGATATTATTCACCAGCATGAGGTGCATGTACAATGTAATTCACTAGCATGATCATTTTGTTCACTGTTAAAATTCACCCTAACGAAGTGAATGAAGCATAAGCAAAACAGCAACAGAATGCTTTTCCAAAAATGGAGTACAAGTTTCCTTCTTCTCAACAAATATGAATGCAAAACACCTGGAAGTTGCTAAATAAATGGTTCCAGAAAGCAGTTTTAATTATGTAATAATTATACAGTTGAATGTAAATCACTTGTATGTAAAATGGTGTTAGCATAGATTAGCCAAGTTCAAATTAGGGATTTCAGATAATCTGTTGTCAAGCTATATGAGCCAAGGAAAACCATGAGAGAACAGATGATGAATTAGAGAATGTTAGTTAAATGCTATCTCTTGGAAGCAGCCAGACACAATTCACCATCTTTCCCTTATCAATGACATGGGATCCATCAGTTTCATCAGCAAAAGCTTTTTTCCAACTTCCATCAGTTTCTCAAGTCTTTCTCTTGTTCCAGAGACTTCAGTCCAAATTGCCTTATTTCCATGCACGATCAAATTTTCATTGGTCCATTTTAGTTTTAGTCATCCATCATTCAACCATGCTCTAGCCACATTAATGAACACCACACAAAACAAATGTACCATGATGCCTCCAGATGGACTAATTACAACTATGAAGAGATCAACAACACACAGACTTATCCAAAGAGATTCTCAAAACCATATTAGTTTTAGTCATCCATCATTCAACCATGCTCTAGTCACATTAATGAACACCATACAAAACAAATGTACCATGATGCCTCCAGATGCTCTAATTACAACTATGAAGAGATCAACAAGGACACAGACTTATCTAAAGAGATTTTCAAAACCATATGTTGTCCACTGAGCAGTGATGACTTTGACAATCCGATACATCAAGAGATCATTCTTCAATTTTAATTACATCGAAGTACATCTCTGATGATGTAAATCCAGCTTGGTCACGATAAGGAAAAGGCACCAGTCTTCCAGAATGATCGTCAGGTATTGCACCAAATTATCATATTTGCTTCCAGTAAGAGCATATCATTAAATGCGAACTGATTCTTCATATTGTTCATGTTGCATAATTAGTACTCTAGCCAATTCTTTTTAACAATACTATGAGATTTAAATTAGATAAGAAGCAGGTACTGAAAATATCAATTGTAAGCATACCCAGCAGACCCTTGTATTCAGGTCACTCCTAGGACGATAAGACCATGTATACTTTTTTGACACACAAATTGATACAATTGATTTAGCATTGAACAGCACACAAATCAGAGCAACTTACAAAGGGTCTAGATTCTAGACATTAACGTGATTAGGTTTATGCATGTGAAGGTTTCTATAGAAAATAACATGCACTGCATATCTAGCATGCAACAAACTGTTAAATTCATTTTGATAGTAACCTGCGGAATATAGAACCCACTCATATCATTGCAATTTGCTGTGAAAAGAGAACAATTTTGGGCAGTCTATCCGGTATCGAACTATGATGGTTTTTTTGGCACTGAAACAACTATTTTTGCGGCATCATTGTAATGGAACTAGCATCAAATATGCCAGATTCACAACTATGGGCATTGTATAGAAGAATAAATGAATGATGTTTGTATGTCTCCGTCTGTCAGATTCTGCATGCTTGTATGTTTTACAACATGCACATCAAGAGGTATCCTTGCAAGGATAGGGGCATATGACCATCCCGCGTATAGCATTGGCCAGGACACTAATTGATAAGTTATATATTTATACATTTATTTTAAATATTTTAAGTAATTAATAATGCTAAAATCTTCTTACAAATCTAATTTCATAATTAATCTGGACTTTCTTGCAAATTAAATATATTTTTGAAAAATATAAAATTAGTGCACAATTATGAAAAATAGATGTCGAGCCGACTGAAAACCTTAAGCATCAAAATAATTTCACAGCCATTAAAAAATTTAATGAAAAATTTTATTCATGTTTCTTTCTTTTTGGCAGATATAATTAAATTGGTGAAAATATTTAAAACCTTGGACCCTAAAAATTTGGCTGGATCAATGATTGAGAGTTGAGACACTTGCCAACATGAAAAACTCGATGTGCAAGTCGAGAGGACACAAGCTGAAGCCAAATCGAAGCTCAAATAGGTTGAGAATCAATTAAAAAATAAGTCCATCACTATTTTTAAAGCAGCCAATTCACCACGGACCGGCTGCCCAGTCTATGGGTCCTTTCCATGGACCATCGTCTTCCCCAAGCCACCCAACACCGCCTCTTGTTACTTCTCTCCCCATGCTGGACATCGCCGTCACCATCTTGCCTCCTCGCCAATCTAAGCCATCCTCCGAGCTGGCCGCCATCAGCTGCTCACTGCCGGTCACCTTCCTGAGAGGCCCACCGCTGCCTTCTTCCTCTGTTCAACTGTCCAACACCGCCGTTACGGCTCCCAAAGCCCATCGCCTCCCCGTCCAAAGCTGCCACCATCTCCACCGGACCAAGACGCTGCCCTGTGTCGCCGCCTTCTTCCTCCCCCATCCTCATTGTCGCTGGCCGTTCTCTACCCATGGTTGTCAACCATCCTCTTCCCCGGTGCCACCTTTGAGTCTGCCGACCACCGCTGTTCTCCCTCCTCTCCTCCTTATCTACCGCCATTAATGTCGTCTCTAATCCACCAATGCCATCAAGCCGCAGCTATCATTGCACCTCCCTCGGCCCATCTCCACTCATCTCCTCCTTGTTCCCATCCTCACCACCATGACGCCACCCTCTTCCCTATTCTCACCATCCCAAGTCACCTCCATCCTTGCCATTACCACTGCCTCTCAACTCACCGCCACCTTCATCCTCTCTATTCACCACCACCCGTCACCGGTCTTCTTCCCATCACCTCAGCCCATGCCGCCTTCATGCAAGCCGTTGCTACCACCCTCTGCCCTGTCCTTCCACAGTGAGTTGCCATGGTCCGCTGCCTTCTTCCTCTCCATTCAGTCGTCACTGCCTCACCTGTTCACCTCCACCCATCATTGCCCCCTCTCGATCCGGCCATCCAAGGGTTCTCAGGCGATACAAAATGATCCAACGATTGCTAAATCCAATGGCTGAAATGGATCCCAAATCAATGAAGGGTCTTCATGCGATCCACGCATGATCAAAGCCAATAGCATTCCAGATTAATAGATCCGACGGCTCTTGCTTGATCCAACTTGATCTGGATAATTTCAACATGATCCAATGCCCAGAATAATTCCAAGAGTTTTACCCATAGTCTAACTCCCAGTCCTATATTGATTCGACCTCCACCAAGCTCTATTTAAAGGACCCCCAGGCTATAAAAAAAAAGCATCTGCGAGAGAGGGATACAGTACATGATAAAGGGCTTAGCTTTAGACTGAGGATTGGCCTCTAAAAGTAAGATTTCTTAAAGAAGAAGCTCTATCTCCTATGTCATCTTAATGCCTACACCAATTTTCATATCAAAATCCAAAAAAAAAAAAAAAGAAATCCAGTTCACTCCATGGAGTATGATGAAAGAATGCGAAGTAACATCAACCAACTTCCCGACGAGACTGCACCAATCGACTTCAACACCTTTATTATAGTTTTATTTATTTTATTTACTTGTAGTTGGATTTTATTTTTGATTAATGTAATATTTATTTTTATCCCCTTTAATTTATATTTTTATTTTTATGCAAGTATATACTAAGATTTGATTAGCAGATCAAACATACTATGTTTAAATTCATGATCTTTATTTTCTTTCATACTTTTTAATTTTATTTTTTGATTTCAAATATTTTTTTAAAAAAATTAAAGATTGTAAATCATCTTAAGCACTGCCTTCTCCATGGACTCGATATGATTTATTATATTCTATATATTTTTTATTTATTTAGAAGTTGGATTTTAAACTGATAATCATGATATCGTAATGACATCGCGACCTATCAACTAGGATCTAAATAGTAGATCCTAGACCAAGTTATTTATTCTTTTTTGCAATATTAATTTTTATTTCCCCGACTAATTGAATTTTTTTTATTTTATAAAATCAAAGATTTCAAAAAATGCTAAGCACTGCCGTTTTCGTGGATTCGACCCGATTCACTACTGTCAATATAGCTTTTAATTTTTAAGAAATCGGATTTTAAACAGGTAATCATGGTGTCCTAACGACACATTACGATCTATCAAATTTTTGGCACCATTTTTGGAAAAGACACGATCATTATTATTTTTGATTTCTTTGATTTCCTGTAAAACAGCTTATCATTTTTTTCTTGCAAAAAAAGAAAAAAGAGAAGAGAAAGAAAGTTATCTATAATTTTGATAAGATCAATCCTAACCCTAAATTATTTTTTTTTATTAGTTACCTAATGACACATTACGATCTATCAAGTTTTTGGCACCATTTTCGGAAAAAACACGATCATTATTATTTTTTAATTTCTTTGATTTCCTATAAAATAGCTTATCATTATTTTCTTGCAAAAAAAGGAAAAAGAGAAGAGAAAAAAAGTTATCTATAATTTTGGTAAGATCAATCCTAATCCTAAATTAATTTTTTTTATAGTTACTTTTAATTAATTTCTTCCTTTTCAAATTAATCCAAGAAATCTTTTTTTAGTTTCTTTTGATTAGTCTCCTTCCTTTTTAAATTAACCTAAAAACTTCTAGTTAGATTTATTTCTTTTTTTGTTGTTGTTACTCTCTTTTAATTAGTTTATTTATTTTCAAACTAACAAAAAAAAAATTACTTAAGTAACTGTCTTGAATACTGGATTTGATTTCTTGTCTTAATTATAGGATCTCTGGTTACTTTATATGCCTAACCTAATCTAATCTTTTTTTCTCTCACATCTAATTAACCAAAATTAAAACTTACCTCTTATTCCTCTTGCTTAAAATAACATAACATAAAAAGAAAACTAAGACACTACATAACTCTTAACAAAAATAGCAAAACTAATTAACCCTTAAAAACTCATTACTTGTCTTGGATATCTTTTCTTTTTACATAGCATATTTTCATAAATAATTTAAGGGCGATACCTATAAACAATATAAGGTAGGGATTTGAATACCCTTTCTTGACCTACAAACCACTATCCTACATCTTGCATACCTAGGCCTTTTAATTAAAATCAACTAAACATTAACCCTAGGATACTCGAGCTCACTAGGACAAGGCACCCGGAAGCATTGGATCGTGTCAAGATTGGCTGATTGACTAGTATCTAGAAAAGGGGTTCAAGGATGATGTAGTCTTGAAGAAAGGTGGTTTTTAATTAATTTTGTTGACTGACATGGCCAATCTAATTGGTGTTTAAAGAAAGCAATGGGGGAACCTTCACCGACCTTACCCTTATCTGACCAGTTGATTGGTTAGTTTCTGACTTAGAGGACTCTAAAGCGGCCTTGGCAATTAGGAGTTGTCTAGATTTAGGATAACCCTAGGATAGAGAATCCATATTATGCTAACTTATTTGTAAATAACATTAAACCTTAACTAATTATTTTCTCTTTCTTAACACTAGGATCCCTTAGGCCCATCTTTAAAACTCTTTTTTATTTTTCTTCTTCATCTCACCTCTCCTCTTAAAAAATAAATAAATAAAGATAGCTCTGATTTAAACCCTAATTGCATATATGAATAATCAGAACAATCTAATAAACTAAATCAATACTGAGAGCATGAATCGATATAGTAGAGTATCCTTTCTTCCAGCACATTAAGTTTGTTTAAGCCCTACTTACTTTGTGACTGAATGTCCAACCGCATATCAATTTTCTGGATCTATGTATAACCAAGTTTATGAAAATCAAACCCAAATGGCCTATAGACCAAAAGAGAACCCATACTTTAATGCTTGCAATTCAGGCTGGGGGGCTCAACCAAATTTCTCACAGCAACCACATCCAACGATTACCTCGGTAATCCATGAACCTACATTCATAAATGTACCCTACTATGACATGCCCGATCCACAATATCAATCTTCTCCAACTACCTATAGCCTATTAGTTGAAGAGAAGGTTTTATAAGCATCATACCTACCTCCTCAACAGACCATCCTAGATATCGATAAGTTTGCTCAATTTCAACAAATAACTATAGCGCAACAGCAATTTATTGATAAACTAATAGATCAAACTGATCAACTATTAACTGAACTTAATAGAAAGGAGAGAAGTAAGCTACCTAGTCATCCCAAGAGTAACCTAGAGAGACCATACTTAGTCCAAAATTTTAACAACCCTCTAAATTTTCCTGAACAATCAACTCTAACTTCCGAGAATAAACTGGTCTTAAAGCAATTCCATACAACCATAAAGACCAATATAGATAATTTGGCTAAGGCAGAAAATATATGAAGAAATCAAATTGGTGGGACAAACCAATTCCATTATTATCCCACTCATCTATGGCCCCATTCTCCAGTGTCCAAGAATCATCCATGCCTTTTAATGAAATGGGAGAACAACAAGATATAATGATGAAATTAGTAAAGACTTACCAAGAACCACAAACGCATAACTTTATTCTCTTCTCCAGGATTTTTTAATCCCTGTCTAGCTCATTTCGGGGTGAATGGTTTTAATGTAAACGGATATAGTATTGAAATGAACAATTTAGTAGAAATATCCTACTTCAAAACCACTCCACTAAAAATCGAAAAGCGTGAGCCAACATCTAGCCCTCCAATAGCTCTATTATTAGAATCACCACCTGTCCTAAAAATGAAGCCACTTTCTCATGCACCTACTGATACTTTTCCAATGACCCTTAATCAAGAAGCCCAACTTGATGGTATTATAAAAGCACATAAAGAAACTATTTGAAGAGATATTGCTAAAATAAGGGATCATAATTTTGAAAATTTTATAATCAATTTCTCCGTATTCGGTACTAATATCGACTGCCTCCAAAATTTTTCCATAATATTAAAACAATGTATGACAACATGTTTAATATTAACACGGAAAAAATGCCTAGCTTTAAAATGGAAAAGGATACTGACCAAACACATTATATCCGAGATGGGGAGTAAGGTAGATCAACCCATAATTATAGAAATTCCTAAACTACCATCGATCCAACAAACACAATCCCTTCCTAGTCATCGTATAAACTATAATAATATTTTAAAATCATGAAATAATATGCTTTCCTGGTATACTTTATTGATTCAGGCTAATCATCGGTACTCCACAAACATTTTTCTACCATGATGACAAAACTTCTTGATTAGCCCTGTCCTCTTAAGACCTTAAGGGATGCAACCAAGTTCGATATAAATAGAACTCCCTCGTAGTGTCTTCCCGAAGACGTTATACTTAGCGCTTGTTGAGAGACAATATAATATGTATTTTCTTGCTTTAAAAAAAAAATTGTAGCACTTATCTTATTGATGAACTATCCATCTTTATTTATCTTGTTAATGAGCTCCTCTTCTCAGGCAACCTCTATCCCTATACATTTTATTTTTGTCTTTATAATTTGAATTTATTTTTTTAACTTGTTTATACCATTAGGGACTGATATTTAAATTAAGGGGTAGGGACAATCTTTTAAAATTTCTGAAAGTTTTTTAAAAATCTTTAAAATAAAAAAATTTTATATTGAATAAAACATTTATCAAGAAAGAAAATCTTGAGCAAAATAGATTAGAAAAAAATAATAGAATTACAAAATATTTGCTAATGACTATAGCAAGTCAAGGAGTAGACTAGTTGGTCAGACTTTTAGTAGCCTATTTAGATCACCTAAAGGCTTTAGCACTTTCAAATATACATGTATACTGACGAAGCAAAGTAGGAGTTAATTGTAAGATCAATTGAGGACTCAATTATTACTAAAAATTGATAATTGATATACATCCCTATTAAAGAAATTTGAATTTAAGGAAAGAGCTACCTATCTAAAAAAAGAAAAAAATCAGACAATATGAAAACTACCTTGAATTTAAGGAAAGAGCTACTCGTCCGAAATAAAGTACAAAATACAGAGTATATATGAATTGTCCTAAGCTTAATAATCGGGTCTCTACATCTAAGTCAAGTATAGAGATTCGCGTCAAATGGTAAAAGAAAGGGATGCTCAGCATTTTAAACAAAATTTTGGTATTATGAAAGCTATCTTAGTTCATGAGCTTGATTTGGAGGTGTATAGAAAAATTAACCAAAATAGATGATAAGCGAAGAAACATTTGTCCTTTGTAAACTAGCACCGAAATACAAAGTTAGCCATCACAAACACAAGTACGATAGATTTTTGGATGAATTCTAAGAAAGTTTCTAATAGTACTGGCAGCAAAATTTACTTTTGAAACTCAGTACTTAGTGATACTTGCAAGATCTTTTTACTTTCAATCCTAGATCTCTTTTTGTAAAGGAAGCTCTTAATGATACATGGTTATAATTTAATAATTTATATATTTATTGCATTGCTAAGGAACTAGTGCTGATGCTTCTGGACATGCAGTACATGTATTGTAAGCTATTTGTACATAGAAATGCAGCTTTATATGGCTATAATCCTAATTTTCATTGAAAACATAATATCTCGAAAAAAAAGAGGGAAGAAAAAATGGTAACCATGACCGATATTTGTTAACATAAGAGTAAATGCAATATAAGTTGGCTTTCTAGACACTCACAGCTCTGTCAAATTCCAACATAAAGCATCTTTTGACATCATCCTTTGTTGGTTTGCACCCACACCGATCACGCCGGGAGGTCAAGTCTGAAAATTTGGTATATGTGAAATGTAGAACTGCAGCATCATCCAGTTTAACCTCCCTGTGAGAGAGAGAGACCTCTTATAAGGAACACTGCTTGAAGTGTCTAACAAGCCATAAACCAAGTAAAATATTGTGCTTGTCATAACAATGCAAAAGTACTTTTGCAAAAGCATCAGGACGGAACTAAACATCATAAAAGATCATAATCCTAATAATCAGGCTGTGCATACATGTCCAGAAAGCAGCAGAATAAAAGCAATCCATCTTACTTTGGAATCTTCATATAATTGTGCCATCTATGCGCACCATTAGGACGAAGATGATTCTGAATACGTGCAGCTGATTTGCCATTTCCATAAGTAAGGAAATAATTGGGGTTGCCACGTGTTGCCTCCTTGTACATACCAAAATATGTATCCTTTGGTAGATGGTCATAGTTCTTCTTAAACATGGATACCTGTTGACAGAAATAGAATACAGAGATAACGTTGTAACAGATCTGATGGATTCTTCTTAAGTTTTCATTTGACAACAAATTGAAAAAAGTCAAAAAACGATATCAAAACAAAAGTTTCACTTCATTTATGAAGTTAGTCTGTCAAAATCAGGTGCTACTAAAAGTTCACCTATATGTTAACAATATGTCAAGCCAGATAGATTCTAAATATTACTACCTAAACCATCTAGACTTATATTACACATTACACATAAAGTTGCAGGAAAAAATTCAAGGCCAATTACATTAACATGCATTTTTTTCATATAACTGAAAGGCAAAGAAGATAAGATATATTTTATAAAAAAATTTTAGAATAAAATGTCATGCAGTAAAGTTTTTAGAATTTGAGTTCTTGTTAACAGGGTACTCGGATAAGAGCCAAAAGACCCTAAAATAAATTATAATAAATGAATGAATCCAATTGCAATATGCAAAACTAGTTAAACCAAATATTTTGAAACCAATAAACATTTCAACACATTATCTACCAACTTCTAAACTCTATGAGGGAGACATGGTATGGACAAATTTTACATATAGACCATATTACAAGTTAACATTATAAATGATAAGAAATAAAACTATGAATGGAAGTTTGTCAACATTCTTCTTAGGATACAAATGTAGCATAGAGATAGTAAATCCTGCTTGATAGAGTTGAATAAGCAACATGAAACCATTATATAATACTATTGCACATGCAAAGCAACTATGATCAAGTGGACTTCTTAAATAAGTTGGATCTGCAAAGTCATGAGTTCAAACATAAAAAATTTTTCACTGCATATCAGAATATTTTCTAGTGAATCTCAAGGCATTGCCTCTACAATATTTGCAAATTCAGAATGTCAAATCAACTATACGAGAGTTTGCATCAACATAATAATCAAGAATCAGGACCAATTTTAGAAAAAAGCCAATGTAATAGGAACCAAAAAAATCCCAAAGAGAACTGATTGCCCATTTGCATCACATGCATGCATGGAGTACCAGATAAACACTTCCTTCTATGGCAAATTACAACTGAGATAAAAGGTGAGGATAATAAGTTTGACTTCAATAAATATAGTAAATCATAATCATATTAGCAACCAGCATTGTTAAGTTTAGAGTATAAAGAAAGAATGGAATACCATTTACCTCGCTGAAGGGATCTTTTATATCATCTCGCTCAATGCAACTTTCCTGGAAAGAAAAAAGGTTACCATATATGCAACATATAAATCAATGTTAAATGTAATAGGCAATAGTCCAACTTACATAATTTGGAAAGATAACCATATCAACATCACTAGGGACATCCAGCAGCAACCGCCTTAAAGAGTACTCTCGAGCACCAGCAGGATGCATTAACTCATCAGTGTCAAGATGTATTATCCAATCCATGCCAGATTCCTTTGGCAAACAAGGGACAGCATGAGTTCATGTTGTGTATGAATTCATCAATAACAATGGAAGCCTTAGTAGAAGAATATATCAACTAGAATAGAAAACCTAGAATTCCATACTACAAGCAAGCTGCATAACAATACATGTTTAAGATAAGACAATATTAACACATGTCTGCTATGCATTTAAAGAAATCCTTGATGTGACAGAAGTAGCAGCATAATTCATACCCGTGCCACAATAATAGCCATCTCCATATTTAATGACTGCTTCACAAATAGTTCATAATTGCAAGGCTTGTAGAAGAAGCCTGACAGCCATGTCTCATTCCAGATACGGCTGTAGGAGAAACAAAAACTTAAGCTGGAATAGTTAAATTCATGATAATAGATACCCTACAAGTATTCCACTGATCATATACATTATCATAAAGTAACTCTGAATATCCAAGTTTTTATCAATGGTGGAAGCTTTTTGGAAAAAAAACTCCAGCCACTAAAGCAAACGAATGAACTGTAGAGCAAAACTTATATTAGAACTATGTTATTGCAATAAATGGTCACCTGGATAGGAAGATTTTCATATCAACACACAATCACATACATGCACCACGTTGAGGCAATTTTATTTCCAAATTCAAGATAATCCATCAGGGTCAACTATGTCTCCATTTCATCTAAAACTATGGTACTCATCGTTGCATCCTGAGTATGAAAAAATCTCACGGCAGAAGCAAGGATTCAGGTCTCAGTCCAAAACCTATGGTGCACATTGCACTGGCTGGATGCAGGAGCAGTACTACAATCTACACCATCTTATCAAAGGTGATGATATGGACTTCAAAAAAACCACTACTTATTTGAAATCGGCTCTTGTCCAGGCACCTCCATGTATGGTGTAGAACTGTAGAAAGAAGTGAACGAAGCTAACCTTTGTGCTTGTTTGTCCTCGAGATCTTTAGTTCTGTGTATAACTTTCACCCCCTGCCAACCCCAAAACTCAAATCTAAGTAGACTATGGTGTTAAAAAGCAATAAAACTGAAAGTATATTTCACAAGTTAATGCACAGTAAACTGTTGAGTACATGAGAATCTACTCAGGTAAATTGCAAAGAGAGGAGAAATTGATTAACGTACAGGAATGGATTCAAGGACTGCTGAAGAATGAGATTTTGCAGCCTTTCCTTCAACAAATAGAAGGAATTGTGTGACACCAATGACCTTGTGGTAAAACAACCATGGCAGAATTTGCTCCAAACTGGCTGAAGTGGTCGATACAATACTAATCTGCATGCATAAATAGTTTATTCTTAGTAGCCAAAGAATACACTGAAGATGGTACGAAGAAATCAAATTTAATCGCATGTGCACAATCATTTCTTTTCACAGAAAGATAGGGGAAATCTGAAATATCAAACCTAATAAAAAGAAAATCAAAAAATGATTTAAAGTATAAAATGTAGATATTACAATCAAAAATTTAAATTAAGCGGCGTAATTATATATTTCCAGTCCTCCACATGAAAAATACATACGGTAAACATAAAGACTATCCCTAAATGCCTCAAATTACCGTCCAGATCCCTGATTCCAAATCTGTCCCCAGTCCCCACCAACCTAATTAGCCACCAAAGCAATCAGAAACCCTATGAATGTTCGTAAAAAACAAAATAAACTTCACCTTTGGATGCGGATCCAAATCGAAACTGAACTTCCACCCACGATAATAAGGGAAGGAGGGAGACGAGCTCCGGCCGAGGATCTCCACGCAATCGGAGGAAGACGACGACAAGCGCCCGGACGTTGACGACGAGATGGACGAACCAAGGGGGCTGTTATCCATCCCGGGAAACTTCTGAGACTCAGCGGGCCACCGCGAGGCCGGGTCGTCGGTGCCGCCGCGCCACTGGAGGACGAAGGCAAAGGTGGAGAGGAAGAGGGGGAGGGCGGTAAGAAGGAGCACGAGCCTCGAGACGAGGCCCGGAGGGGCGACGGAGGCCGCCGCCGAGGGGCGGTTGAGGGCGTTGAGGCCCGCCATTCGAGAGAGATCGAGCGACCAGACTGGGAAGCGAAACGGGGCTCGCGAGGGAGGGAGAAAACCAGGGAGCGTGGGGGGTTAAATGGTAATCTCCTCGAGAGGTTTGGTTCTGATGTTCCTGCGGATCCATTTAATGTAACTCTTTGTCCACCTCATCCGATACTATCGGGTGTTCAAAAAAATATACCGTTCTATTAATTGAACCACATAAAGATAATTAATGAGATTCTATAAATTTTCAACGCTGCATTTATCTAATATAGTTTTTTTTCCAATTTGTTAGATAAAATTATTTTTTTATTTTTTTAAAAAAATTAATAATAATAATATTTTTTTTTAATATAGTTGTTATGACTTGGGAGTAGAATGTTGCTAGAAGGAGGCTGCATGTACACCTTCTCAAAAAAATCATGATGATGAAAAACATATTTAATAGATAAAGTGACAAATTGCTGCAACAGCAATAATGATTCTTATATTGGTTATTTTCATCACAAGCAAAAAGGTCTCTATACCATATGCCCGGCAATAATTTCTGGCGTACAGCCCAGTTTTGTATCTTTCAATAAATCCATCTGATCATGTCTTAAATAAATCCAACAACAACCAATAACAACCTTACCCAATGGATAATTTTATCATTAAAAATTGTCCGACCTTGTCATTAAAAATTTTGAAGGGTTAAAATATCATTTTCCTGTTATAATTTTTATGCCTTCATCAAAAAATTATAATATTTTAAAATCAAATTATGGTATCCTGACACTTTTATTTTTCAAAAAAAAAATCTTTTTTATTAAAAATTTTATCAATTTTTTAATAACAAAAATAATATTTTTTTTATATAATTTTTATGATTTTTTTAAAAAAATTATAACATTTCATGACCGATATCTCGAAACATTATATCTTTATTTTACCAAAAAGATGTGAATACATTTTTTATATTAAAAATTTGTTTCAATTTTTTATTTAAAATATTTAATAACAAAAACATTTTTTTAATATTTATAATATTTTAAAAAAAATTATGACATTTATAATTCAAAAAAATAAAAAATTTTAAAAATTATATGAGAATATTTTTATCATTAAAGAATTAAAATCACGATTTTATTTAAAATTATAACAAGGTGTCGACTTCCCATGACACCATGACATGAAATCATAATTTTGTTCCTATACGAAATAATGGCATCTTATATACAGAAATTTCAAAATTTCATAATTTTAATAAAATTATGATATTATAGTTCATGTAATAAAAATATGATGATTTTACATTCTATGCCAAATTATGATTTTCTAAAAATCATAAAAATTTTACTAGAAAATCACAAAAATATTTTTGCTATAAATTTAATGGTGCGCCTTTTTATTTTTTTTTTATTCCACGACGGCAGACAAAGAATTTTCGAAGGCAAACGTGCTACGATGAGGCAACCAAAGCACGGCCATGGTACGGATAAAGTATGCAGACAACACCCGCAAAGTTTAGCTACGATCGCCATGGCGTGGACAAAAGTATGGAAACAAAACCACCACAACAAACCATGGTGAGGCAACCAAAGCCAAATGCCCTTTCTGTGACCTAAAAGTGTTTTCAAGATTTTTCGAAGTACCAGAAAGGGGGTCCACTTTAATTTACATAACATGTACAAACTGCCTCAACCTTCTAATCTTTTCCGTCTGGAAGGAAGACACCATATGTTAGTCACCATGTCAATTTGATGAGTCTATGTCCTATCTCCATGTCAGCCGCCGCAGCAAGTTCATAACTTTCATGAGACAGAAGTTCTCCAGTTATTTGCCACTTGGATCGGTGATCAAATTTGAACCATCCAAGGAACTTTGGGTGGCATTCTCAGTTTCTAATACTTGCGAGCACCTCATTTCCTTGAGGATGGCAGTCCCATCATGTAAGGTGAATGGCGTTCTGGAAACAAAAAAAATGCAGAGCATCAATACAGGAGAAATTAAGAAATGCTCCCAGGTCTTCAGATACATAGAAGATACTTCTGGCAAACTATTTGAAGTCAAACATTATCAGTACCCATTGAAGTCAAATTTCACAAATTGCTGATCTTCTGAAATCTCGATCTCAACTGTAGCCTTAGGATTTGTCTGTTCCCCCACAAGATAAGCAAACAGTGAAAAAGAGGTTAGATGGAACTGAAAAATAAAAAATCGCGCAGAAATGTCACCATCAAATTTGCTTCTTTTCAGTAAGGTTCCCCAAAGGGTGCAGACTGATGATCATGCATAAACCAGCTGAAAATAAATAAAAAAGAGGCACTGTCGAATAATGCTTTGGAAATCAAAGTTTGAAAGGAAAGAAAAGGTGTAGCAAATATAACCAATATGTGAACAGATTTGCATGTCAGGTTATTTTATGGATCTAGGTTTGGCATCTGATCAGATGGCAGGTTGCAATGTATGGATAATCATGACGAAAAAAAAATGTAGCAGAATATTGTAGATGGAAGTGGGAGACCGACCCCATAGAGTCAGGAAGCAGGTGAAACAGCAAGGCAGATGCCCCAAAAAAGGAGTCATATCATATTTAAAGCATTGAGCTAACAGATAGCAAGAACATTTACATGTGAAATGAATGATGCAACTGGGACAGGTAGCCTAGGATCCTAACTTTACTGGATCCATATCCTTACCCATAGACCATAGTTTGCCTATAGGTTGCAAAGCAAGACCAAAATCAATCAGGCACAAATCTGGCAAACATTGATCTGACAGATTAGACTGGATAATATACAGATCTAAAATTGAGGTCTACCTGAAAGAACTCAGCCCAACCCAAAGTGAATCCTGCCTGACCTTCTAAACCAGGACTCTAGACTTGGTCTAAATCCTACAATCCAAAACTCCTTTGGATCAAAATTTTTTTTGTTGGAATGGATGTGGACCTGTAAACCCAATTGCAACCCTAGAAAGACCAATGTATAAAATAAAAATTAATAAATTAAAAAACAGAGTAAGCATCTTTCTAGATAAAATTTAGAAGTAACATGAATTATATTTAATGAATTAGTCACTCCATCATGTAAAACCATGTATGTTTAATGAGAAACATGCACAGAAGACAATATAATGACCTAGCAACACAAGATTAAGGTGTCAGAAAGATAAAAAGTCATCTCACAAGACTTCATTTATCATACTTGTAGAATCCATAAACTACAAAGTAGAAACATACTTGGACCAACAAAAATGGCAGCGCAACGCCCTGAGAAGACATATTTGCTGACTTCTGCAACCTTTGGTTTCGCAACATAAGTTTTTGGTGATCTACAAACTTGAAGAAAAGAAAATACCAAAATATCAGCTAAATGCAAAACTAAGGGACATATATCCTATCAAATCTTGCTTTTACATCAAATCTAGAACTAAAAAAACAAGAGAAGTTATTCTATAAATCACTGGAGTTGTTACCTTGCTAATGAAATGAAAGACAAAACTTACTTGGTCTTCCAGTTCTTTTAAGAATCTTGCTTTTTGCTGGATGCTGTTCATTAGATTCATGCGTACTTCCTTCAAAAAAGAACATATTCAACAAAGTCTATGCGATACTCACATGGCACAGAATTCAGATTTATCACCAAGAATCATCTAACACTTTCATCAGAAAATTATGAACTACTCAACAGAAACCTATATTATACAACTTCGGTTTTATTAATTGAAATAAAACTTACCTTCAATCCTTTTAGTTCTGCAGTTTTCGTACAAGACCATCCTACCCACCTTATCTCCTTTTTGTCTTTCACAATGGCATCAATTGCCATGAGAACATTAAATGCATCATACACCCTCCGCCGAATATTTTTCTCTTCAAACTGCCCATATAGACACAACATGACCATATTACTTTCTGGTATCTTATCATACATGCATGCTTTTATATGTGTGCTTAAGACAAACACCAAAATTTAAAAATTAAAAGTATAAAACCAACCACAAATGAATTAGCACTCGTCTGCAATGGTGCCAATTCTGCTATAATTTCATCAGCAACCTGAAATAGTATAGCCAATTAGTTCAAGTACACAATAAGTTGAACCACATTACTCAAAACATGAACCCGGTCATGGAAGAAAAGAAAAGAAAAGAAATGGTAAGTCCATGGTTTTTGGAACCATGCCAAATCACAGACCGCATTACTCAAAACCTGAACACATCATGGAAAAAAAAAGAAAAAAATGGCTAGTTGACATGGTTTTCAAAATCGGATCAAACCACCCAGATCGGCCAGAACCAAATCATATTGAACTATACCCGGCCCGAACCAGGTTGGTTCAGGCTTGGTTTTTGATCCGGCTCTCGAGCCAACAAAAACTATGCTGAACCGCCCTCGGGCTTTTTTTCAAAAACTAGAACTAGCTAGCTAGAATTCCATAATTGTAGAAAAGCTTTTTTTCTATTTTGTCCTTGTAAAAGCCTATAAATATCTTATTTCGCTTATATGAACCTCTTGAAGTATTTAATTTTGGATGATCAATTTGTCAAAAATCTTAATAATATCCTAATTTAAATTTATAAAACATGACTGATTACACATCCTGCCCTATTTTTAAGTTAATTTTTATTAAACAAAAATTTGTTTCTTAATTCCTTGGGACACTATTAGTAAAGGTCAAATACATTTCATCTAGAAGGATTTGCAACAATCTATTGCTTGTTTCTATTTAAAATTTCTAGTAGACTTTTCGATCACGAGCACCATAATTATCAAAATTTGTAGATACTTTGCATAAAAAATACTTGCTTGTATTAAGTTTCTTGCTTGAATTGGCCAGTAGATGCTTCCAAATATCCTAGCATGATCATTGTTCTAGCAAAGTAATGCACCACTATGGTTATTATATGAAAATGGAGGAAAGCACAACTATAGTTATATAAAAATAAAAAGTAATCAACACATTTGAAAAAAAAAAGGAATAGCACGAAAAAAAAAATCATATTAGCCATTTTATATTATAATAGTATATTTCATTATAATCATTTGTGATTCAGAACGATTCAACTATGGCTATTATAAAAAAATGAAGAAAAGCATGTTATATAAAGATAAAAAGGCATCAAGATATTTGGAAAAATAAGTAACCACATCATTTTTTGTACTATCATATGAAAATGGAGAAAAGCATGTTATATAAAGATGAAAATGCATCAATACATTTGAAAAAAAAGGACAATATAATAAAAAAAATCATATTAGCTATTTAATGCCCAGGGGGAGGGGGGCCTTGGCCCACCTCAATTTTTTCCAATCTTTTATTTATAAGTTAAACTTCTATGTAAAATTTTAAATATATATGTACTTGCCTATTTGGTCCCCCCTAAAATTGAGGGTATTAAATATAGCTTGAAAAATCTTTTAAAAAAATAAAATGAAACAAATTTACAAATCAGCTTTCTCTACTTGAAGGTTGGATCACTTCCAACTTTATCTTTCCTTTTCATTAATTTCTTTTTTCCTTTTTCATAATTATTTAGGAGAAGACAATGGATTTTTTTTTGGTCACTTGACTGGCACCTATCTCCAGAATCCGTCATGGCTGAAGCCACCACACACGGTCGGCACCATCCCATTTGCCGACCGACGGATAAGATGGCGGCCAGACCTGTCACACAACATGACCGGCTAGAACACCCCCACGGTGAAAAAGGTGGTTACACATATGCAAGGCTGGATACCACCGATGCCCCGGCCTGCAACTGCCATCCTGGTGATCTCTGTCAGCCTTGTCGCATCGATGGATGCCGTCTGGGGTGAAGCTGTGCACCATCCTGACAGTCGGATCCGTTGCATGGCTCGATCGAGCCTTAGAGGGCAAAGGTGAGCAGGTGCCGTCATGCCTCGGGATCACATTGACACCACTACGCTCGCGCCTCATCACCTTCAATCCCGTCACTTAACAAACATCCCATCTTGTCGTGCAGCACCAACGGCACTCAGCGCAACACCGTTGCCACCATGGACGGTGCACGCACATCTTCTACGAGTCCGTGATGCTTATCACTCTTCCAGTTTTAACTACTACCACTACAGAGAAAGCATTTTCAACGATGAAGATTATCAAGATCAGATTGTACAACAAGATGAAAAATGACTTTCTTGTCGATTATTTATCATTTACATCGATAAGAAGATAGCTAAAGATTTTATAATAGATTCTATTATTGATGAATTTAATCCTATAAAACAACATCGAGTACAATTCAAATAATATTTATAACAAAATTATTTAAATTAATTTTAATTATTTATTAATATTTTTTAATTTTTATATTCTCTTGGCCCCTTAAAAAAGTTGGTATGGTCCATCCTTGCATACCATAATAGTATATTTCATAGTAATCATCTATGATTAAGGAAAATTCAACTATAGCTATCACATAAAAATGAAGGAAACTTAGGAAAGTATGTTATATAAAGATAAAAAGGCATCAAGACATTTGAAAACAAGTAACTATATTAGCTATTTCATATCATAAAAGACATTTGAAAAATAAACCATATTTTTTCATACTATTATATAAAAATGGAGGAAAGCATGTTATATAAAGATAGGCATCACACATTTGAAAAAAAGAGACAGTACAAGAAAAAAATCATATTAGCCATTTCATACTATAATAGTATATTTCATAGTAATCATCCATGATTCAGGATGATTCAACTATGGCTTTCATATGAAAACTAGCATATAATAACCCATGTAATGCACGGGATGTTTTTTTATTTAAAAAATATATCATCTACAAATATTTTTTTATTAATCATATACTTTATTTTAAAATAATATATTTCTAAAATATGATTTTATTAATACATTATTAAAAGTTATCAATCTTCAAAAATATTATTAATAAAAATTTATTATTATTACTATTTTTTTATTGAACTTCGCAATAGTATTAATATTTAATTTTATCATTTTTATTAAAATTTTGTTATTATTTTTTAAAAAAAATTAAAATTTAGAGTATTATAAAAAATCTCTTTCCATTATATTCTTTTATTAGGTATTAGACTACTCATCCTACTCTAACTCATTCTTGAATGCCGATTTTTCTTAACCGTATTGCTTTATCCTCTTCGAAATTTTATCATTGTTTGGAAGGTTTTACTCTATAATCAATTATATTTTTTTTATTAGATATCAGACTACTCATCCTCCTCTAACTCATTCTTGAATGTTGATTTTTCTTGATTATATTACTTCATAATCAATGTAAGCTCTTGATTCTAATCCCGGTTTGAGAGGTTTTACTTTGCAAATAATTAGTACAATTAATTGGAAGATTTGGGCTTTGTGCAAGGATTAATGGACATATTAATGCACCCAGATGGTGAAGAGTTTTTATATATATATATATATATATAGATGGTGAAAGTATTAATGGAGGTAGATATAACATTAAGTAAATGCTATTATGTAATGGAAGGGCTTGGGCTTTGTGTAAGGTTTAATGGACAGTCTAATGCAATCGGATGGGTAATGGTGAAGGGATTAATGGAATAGATTTAACATGCATTCCATTGCAAACTAAAAAATGTCAGGGAACATTAAAACAAAATAAATATCTGCATCTTGCCACTAATGATCTTCTAAGGCATATTACAGGCATAGAACCATGATGAAAAGAAATTTCTATTCACAACTTTTGAAACAAGAAGGTGACTAGATAGTTGCTCTAGCCAATCATAAATATATCAAAAAAATAACATTGATCGTATTGTCAAGAACTTCAAAAATTTCACAATCAATGTCGTCCTCTGCCATCACTAAATCCTTATAAGTATTAGAAAAATCAAACATAAAGCAATAACTCTAAAAATCCCACAACCATGTCCACCTCTGCCATCACCAAATCCTTATAAGTATTAGAAAAATAAACCATAAAGCAATAACTCCAAATATTCCACAACCATGTCCACCTTCCCCATCACCAAATCCTCATTAGTGCAAGGATTCATCGCCTCTCTGCTCCCTTTGTTGTTTTCCAAAGTATAATTAAATCCTATGAACACAAAATTGCAAAAAATACCAACATAAAAAAAATTGGGGGAACTTGTCTGCATGATTCCCATAAATGTACATTGCCACCACCATCGTCCCCACCTCTTATCCCCAAATGCAAGGCAATAAAAGCAAAAGAACAAACACTGAATAGTTGCATGAAGGTCAAAAATCCCTGGTTCATCATACTTTGATCTTGACAATCCTAAAGGGCAGTTTGATTAAAATAAATATAGAAAAGAATGGAGGCACGGCGTACGGGGAGTTGAGGGATATTCTAGAAAGATGGAATGCTAGAACTCATTTAATCTATATCTAAATCCAATCTTTTTTCTTAGACACATATCAACATGGGATTTCACCTCTAATACCCATTTATCATTTTACTAACATATATAGATGAAGGAAAGCACGTTACACAAAAATGAAAAGGCATTAGATATTTGACGAAAAAATTGATATGCCAGCCAAACGACACGCCTGCCCGTACCATTTATTGGTATGATACCAAACCGGTACCGTACCACCGGTGATTGGTACAGGTACCAGTTTAGAAAACCTTAAATGAGTTCAATTCATACAAGGTAGCATGCCACTGATAGTAAATTGTTGATATGGAAAAAAATATTATCTATTGATTTAGATATGCGGCAACCAAGGGCCTTCAACTAAAAGCCATTTCTCCCACTTAATTTGAAAGATTTGTTAAGATACATCATTTGAATAAGTTATAGAGCAAGAAGTGATTATATGCGAGTGAAAAGAGATTTATAGAAAGTATACTTCCCTGTTCCACCTGGACAATTGCTGACATGTCTACAATATGATGACAAACACTTTATGGATGGTGCTAAATTCTATATATTTTTATGCAGAAAATGTCATGAAAACTTTGTTTGGAGTGCAATCTTATGCAAAACATGTATACCAAGATATTTTGTACTCTCATTCAACTCAACCAAGCCTTAATCCCAAACAAGTTGGGGTCAGCTACAGGAATCCTTTTCCTCCATTCCAATATGTTTAGGGCCACACTTTTTGAAAGACATATACCAAAATATTTTAAAAACTCAATTATATTACATGGTCTTCAATATACACAATATTCTACTCCCTATATTTTTAAGCCATTAGTTTCTGTTAGCATGATTTCAGATGCATGTTTGTTTCCCCCTAAAGAAATTTCTTATTTGACTTCATGAAGAGATTTATCCCTTTGTGTAATACATCTGGTTTTGATCAAAAATATCCCCTTTACCACATTATTATTAACAAAAAATGTACTGGTAAATTTACTAAAAATATTTTTCATGCATGCAATACCCATAACCTCATGCATAATCAATCTCACTATCAGTAAAATCAGATTCCTCATAAGAAAAATATGTTATGCTCAAAAGTCACGAAATAGAGGCATTTTAAGCTTTCCACTTCAATGTCTCAACAAAAGGAATTAACACTTGGGTTCGCAACACTTTCATGTCCACATATATACGTGTACTTACATGGATGCATGTATGTGTATGTGCATCAGTTTTAACCAAGATGTGAAAAGACCAAATCATGTCCACATAATACATACATATATATATATATATATATATATATATATATATATATATATATATACATACATATATATATATACATACATATATATATATATACATACATATATATATATACATACATATATATATATACATACATATATATATATATATACATACATATATATATATATATACATACATATATATATATATACATACATATATATATATACATACATATATATATATATACATACATATATATATATACATATACATATATCTATATATATACATATACATATATCTATACATATACATATATCTATACATATACATATATCTATATATATACATATATATATATATATATACATATATATATATATATATATACATATATATATATATATATACATATATATATATATATATATACATATATATATATATATATACATATATATATATATATATATATATATGCATATTTACATGCATGTATATCAGTTCTAACCAAGGTGTAAAAAGACCAATGTCCATGTGTGCTTGCACATATATGAGCATCTATGCATGTGTGTGGAAAAGATTGGAGTTAGTAGACTTCACCTCATTATATGTTGTTCTTCCCTTCGCCTCGACCTTCTTACAAACTAAAAGCCAACCAATTTACAGGTTATAACTTGACAGGAAGGGCATTGTAATGATTTCATTTTTTAAAAAAAAATATATGAAGATGAAGGCGGAGAAGAAGAACTGATAAATTGACACAAAATATAAGAACAGAGAATGCCTATAGTCCATAGCAGAATATCATAGGCATTAGAAATCTTTCTCACAAGCATTCCATATATCAGAAACATTTTTTTAAATCTTTTTGACAATCTAAATATGCAACTACCTGATGATGGCCAAATATATGAACATAAGCATATTCATAAGTCCGTATAGATACTATGAAAGCTAAATTATTGACAAAACTGCTTGTAAAGATTGATTATAATAAATCATTTCTTGCCAACCTAGCATACTGAACTGGCGAAGGCCCCAACCAATGTTTCTTTGGGTTTTTCTCTTCACTTCTGCACTATATTTAGCAAAAAAACAAAGTTAGCCTATTCAAAAAAGGATGCATTAACAACCTCTATAAAAATCATAAGAAGATGATAATGCAACCAGATCAAACCTAGCAGTTATAACATATATGCGACAGAACTTACTCATCAAAAACTTGGCATTTTTCACCTTCTTCATGATACAAGTTGTTTAATGCCAAAATACTCTCAGAAGGTGGTGTCATTGCCCTGTCAGTATCTCTTAATGAAGATTTTACAACTCCACTTGATATGCACCTTGTAAAACCAAGAAATAAGTTTATATAGTGTTTATTGTCAATTTTTAGTTCGATAAACATATTAGAGTTACACAAAAATAATATTATAATAGTTAATTATCATCATCTCTGTTCATTTGCAAAATTGTACTAATCTAAAAGCAATCAACAATCAAAATGTGCATGAATAAAAATACAGAGTAAAAGAGATATAAGTGCATGAATGAGGATCATGAAGATTTTTTTAAAAAAAATTGGGCGTTACAATTCCTGCAACATCTAGACTTCAGTTAACAAAGAAAAGATGGCAATGCAAAGTTAACAATGATCATAAGAAAATAATTCATATTAATCTCATCAAAGTTTCAAAAACAGTGCACAATGAAGTCAAGTTCTCAAGCTTGTTAAGTTATTCAAGAAAGAGAGCAAAGGGCTGGAAGGCAAAACATATGAACCTCCAGTGACTGCAAGAGCATTGCAAGCAACATCTAAACTTCAGCTAGCTTCAATAAAAAAAAGAAAGACGAAAAGAAAGAAGAAAGAGGAAAAAGAAGGACAAAGACAATGATGATATTTTATCATCAAAGCATAATGAAATTGATCACTCAAGCCTACAGTTCCATCTAGCACCAGAGATTGAATATGTGCATAATGGAGAGATCGCATAAGCCAACAAAATCATAGCATAGAAACAACAAAAAAAAAAATTACCACCAAGACCAGATATTCACAGATAACTACATAACTGCTACAATTCCACCAAGTAATCTAGTTGGCCTAGAATTCATCAAGCCATTGGTCTAATAACACTTGTGATCCTCTCCAATCTTAAAATTTTCCCATCAAAAACAAACTATTCTCTCTTGATGTATCACTTATGGTTTATTTCTAAGCTAACTTCCCCCGATCTCTTATTGTAGCTAATTCATTGACATTCTCATACCCTTCTCAAGTTGAATAACAAGTCTGCCTTCTTGGCCTCCTTCCCGCGAGCCTTGTATTATTTAATTTGTCCCATTATAATAAAGTATGTCCCTATATTCATTAACAATGCTCCACCATCAATATCGTCAGATGTACATTCCTTGCTGATATACCCTCCCCTCCTCCCCCCTCCCCGGGAAAAAAAAAAAAAAAAGCTTATTTCCTCTCTTCCCTTGATTGATCCCATAGTCCTTTCCCTCAATTATGGCTCATTGTACTAGATTTCCCCCTTCAGATTTTGCTTTTGACATGATCAATTTCCTTCTCACTCAGGGCACATCCATATGTATTTCTGGATGTTTCAGGACAAATTTACACTTGATATAAGTATAGGAAAGAAGATAATATTTCAAATGAAACCAAGGTAGAAACTAAATCCACTCTACAGAGTCATTGAACGCTCCTATTTGACCAAACTTTTATAAATCCAAATTACCTCAACTTGTGAATCAAGCATTAGATCCACATTTCTATCATTGAGCCTAGTACTTAAAGTTATATTTCTATAGACGATCACTTATGTCATGACCTACAAATTTAATTGCATGCTCATTATAACTCAAGAATTCCCTGAATTAAATATCCAACTTATCACAATGTAGCCTTTTCAATGTTATCACAAAGTCCCCACTAACCTACAAGTGAGTGGAAGAAGAAATGTAACACAAGGAATACACACTGATCTCCTTAGTGTGTTTATCATGGAAAGTGATACAGGAATACACACTGATCTCCTTAGTGTGTTAATCATGGAAAGTGATACGAGGAAAAGGAGGGCGAAGCAATTTATCCAATAAAAATTTAAAACACCTATAAGGAATATAAGGAATATTCAGATTGCTTGTTCATCTGTTCATGCGACTGTACATCGATTGTGATTTCTTAGAGCTTTGAATTCTACAAGACTACATACTTAATCCCAGAAAATTAACATAGTAAAACCAAAGGCCTAAGCAACTCTTAAACGATAAAACTGGGAGCATGATCATAAAGAAGACACAGAATATTAGATGTACTTTCAAAGATGGGACAAGCTGAACCAATGGAAACTCAAAAGAAAATAAGCATGTGCCATCACACATTCTTAATTTGAATACATAACAAAAATCATAAACTGGAAACAATAAATCAGAACACATAAAAGAATAACATAAAAGGAGATTCTAGGGCTTATCATCACCCAACAATATTAAAGTTTGATCTCAAAACAAGAAATCAGCGAATACAAACTCATACTATAGAAAAAAAAAAATCTCAAGGTTCATCAAAAGCCCAAAAAACAGTCAAAGATTTGAAGCAAACCCCAAAAAGTCGATTGCTTCTACAGGGAGCGAATCGACGAGAAATGTAGGGTTTAGAAACGAAACTCGAACTCTACGAGAGCAGGAGGCGTAGAGAATGCCGAGAGACAGAAGGGAAAGCGATTAAAGATACGATTACAACGTTTTGATCGACCCATCGCAGCCGTCCTTAGACCGATCTGTTCGGACCGTACAGAATCCTACTCCCGCGGTGGATCTCGTTTTAGATACGGTCTGATAGAGGTCCGCTACCCTGTTGGTCGAAATCGTACGGGAACTTCGCCTCCTTTAATCGCAGCCGTTTATCCGTTCCCTGGATTGCCTGGGGGAGATCTAAAAATCCGTATAACATCTTCTATGGGAGATGTTCGTAATATATTTTCACCGCTCCTGCCGTGGTACGGTGGCGTACACTCGGCCAGCCCCAAGCCTTGTGATTCGGAACTACGCGTGACGCTTTAAACAAACAGAAAGGAAAAGCGGCAGAGATCAGCCAGCTGGTGCAGACAGGTGTCACACATCGGAGCGCAGCATTTTTAAAATTTTGCATTATGATACATCTAATCCGTTACGAATCATACATTAAATTGGTGTTGGGGGTTAAAGATAAACCTAAATTACTGGATATGATCCATAAGACATAAAATATTAGCACATAAAAATTATACATTTAACTAAACTCATCATTGAAAATTAAACCATTGCAGTTCGCATGGAATACTTATGCGGAAGAAACGAACACGTGAAATCTGCAACGAAGCTAACATTGACATCACATGTACCAACCACCCATAAATTGCAGCATTCTCTGATACCACCAGACAAAAAGCCAAGATTTTAAATAATGCATATCCTACTTTAAGACACGCCACTGAAACTAAATTTTTCATTATAATGATTATATTGACCATTATTTATCTCAAAAGATATTATCTTTTAATGTTAAAATGATTGCTGAAATGATCGGTGTTATTCAATGCTATGACAAGAATAGACAAGAATAATGAAAAATAACAGTAAATTAATGGAATTATCTTACCCTTAATTACTTTTAATAGGCAAAATAATATTATTTTTTATACCATACAAGTGCAACCATTTTTAGAGGTTTTCAGATAAAAGCTTGTAATTTTAAAAAATATGATTTTATCTGAAATACAATAAAAATAATAACCATCATTTATGTTATAAGAATAAATAACGAAATAATAATAAAATTAATAAATGTTTTTTTTTTTCATATTATACATCTCAATAAGACAGGCTGAAACCGTTATATGATGATTATAACATCATTGTTTAAAACCATGCAGAGAGCAATATGTGTGACAGCATTCAACAGAATTGTTCTCTTTGGTGGACCTCTGAGCAACTGGGTCCCAGAAAATTCTAGACTGGGGCACCAACAGCTTTAGCTGACCCTAGGTTTCCGTTAGCTCCGGCAGGCCCCCTCTTTGGTAGTCAAGCCCGTGGTAGGAACTTTTTAGTTCAGCGGTGCCCATGGCTTGTATCAATGGACGAGAACATCTTCGAAGTTGCTTCGGGGTGCTACTTTTGTGCATACTAAAAGTTGCCTGGGCCTGAGCAGTTACACAGATATACGTGATTATATCATGGCAATCGGCAATAAAATTAATGTAGCAGAAAAGGATTTGGCAAATGGTCTTTAGGTAAACACTGCAAACCATTGATGAGTGGTGCAGTTAATTGTAAGACTTTTTTCACAACGAGCTGGCAGGGACTCGAATCTTGATTTAAACATATTTTGACAAGAAAGTCCAGAAATAAAATAAAAAATAAAAAAAATAATTCAAAAATAAAATCAAAAAATAATAATAATAAAATAATCCTGGAGCCCGTTCACTCGGCTGATGCCAGTGATAGTCAGGTTGGCATCTTTCGACGAGAAAGTCCGGAGATAAAATAAAAAATAAAAAAATAATCCAAAAATAAAATCAAAAATAAATAAAATAAAATAACTCTAGAGCCCATGTTGGTGGTAGTAAAAAAATCAGGGATATATATAATAAATCCCGTCGTTCACTCGACTGATGCCAGTGATAGTCAAGTTGACGTACTCATCTTCGGATGGGAACAGTTGCGGAAAAATTAATATACGCGTGTATCGAATATTCCCTGGCTATGGTTGGGAGACCGTCTGGGGGTGGCCACGCCCGGGATCTAACTTCTCCCCTCCTTTTGGTTTATAAAAAAAAAAAAAAAAAAACACGGCAATCATGCAAAATCTGCTTCGGGAAGAAATTATTAGTCTGAAACTTGTTCGAGCTTGTTTAGCGAACCACATGGTCATGTCATACTGTTGCATATTGGACGGGATCCACCTTACAACTAACAATGTAAAACTTTACAATTTATATAACTTGATGGAGATCTCGATGACAAGTCAAAGTTTATGATGTTGTTATCACGGTATTACTTGCACTAATATTATTTATTAAAAAAAAATTTATATAGAATACAGATCTTTGTATCTAAGATCACGATATCGTTGTTAATATTACAAAAAAAAAAAGAAGAGAAAATATAAGATAATATACAAAATTTTATTATAAAAAAAAATTATGAAGGAGATTTTATATCCACGTTCTATTAAAAAAAACTCAACAAAAAATTTCAAATTCCTTACAAAATTTTTAATTCTCAAAAAGATCCTCTAACCCCTACAAACTTTTTCTGTTACTTCATTTTTGATAGACTCTAAGATCATGACAAGTCTCTGTGTCCAAGTTATCTTCAACAGGAATTCAAAGATCCAATCCACGTTCAGAACAGAGCCGAGACGAAACTACAAACACATCCCAATTTCGTGAACCACGTTAAATCCACCAAACCACGTTAAATCCACCACACAACCTTAGTGCATTAACCAGTGCATAGGCCAAGATAATCCCCACGTACCATGCATGCTCCCATTTGCCCTCGCACCACGGTCTATTGTGGACCATGCACAAAACATGCCGGAAATGTGCACGGGCCATACAAAACAGTTCCATGGACTGCACATGCTTAGGCCGTGCACGTGGATCACGCCGGTCTGGACTGCGCACACCTACAGGTCATGCCCTGCATGAGGACTGGATCTAACCAGCTATTGCTAAGCCTGATTTTTTCTAGGCTTAATTTTGGATCCTATTCTTTTATAGGCCGGGCTCAAGGTATAGTCCAACATTTGCATCATTGACATAGAGCCTCCACGGCTGAACATAGAAATCTATCAACATTAGTAGCGATCGATGGTCTATCACCAGGCTAGATCAAACATATAATAAGGCAACCGTCTTTGTTTTTAAAGAACGTCCAGCACCATCTGAACTTTTCTTTATTATTTCACTAACCTGCGTTTCCACGGGCTTTTGCAGCCCTTAAACTGCAGAAAGTAAACAATTTTTAAACTAATTCTGGGACCAAGAGACATTTGGAACATGAACATTCAACAAGTTCAGAGTACTGATCATCAAACTACAGCGATCTAGATTTTGAGTGAAAATAAGAAAGCAATTAATTAAAAGAACTCGAGATCAATGCGCCAGCCGACTATCTTTACTCTTGGGAGAGAACAAAATAAAAATGCACATATTGTTTTTTCCTCGTATAAAAGCTCCATTAGCACTCGTGGTTGACAGCGTATCATGTCTGTCATTGATTTCTATCTCAAATAGGTTCAGCAGGTTTGAGCTGTAAACGGTCAAGGCAACAAAGCTGGAAAGAGCGAAGAAGTTTTTCTATGAGAGCAAAAATCCGAATCCATGCCTGTCACATTCATTCGCATATATTCAGAAGAAACAGATAAGCAGGACAAGAATAGTTTGTAGAATATCGGAATATGCATTACATAATATTGTAATCAAGGATTCAGATCCTGGCGGGACATCCCACGGCACGCCAGGACGGGGTATTACTCCATATATCGGGACAAGACATCCCGCCAGTATTCCAGTATCCCAATCGGAACATCATGGGACATCCCCTATTATGAGTATCGGGACTGGGCGAGGGTTCCAGGAAAAAACCGGGACAACCCTATCCCACGAGATTTAAAACCTTGATCGTAATTATTTGAATATATTTAAAAAAAAAACAAACAATGGAATTGAAACTTGGAAAATTGTGGAATTAGTAACTTGGAAGGAAAAGAGCAGACATTTAGCATCTTCATTACTAAAATGTTCTAGGATTTTCTTAATAGTTACATTTAGCATCCAATGCACTACATCTCAATGGGCGTGAAATTCTCCAAGGGTCTTCTTCTAATAATTCTCACAAGGACAGGACATACCAAGGAAAACAATGCAGCCACCAGAGAATCCTACCATTTTGCTCTGCAACGTTGGTATGTCAGTTCCTTCACCTAATTTAGATATCCTATTCTCCACTTTAGCGTGTAGATATGAGAGAGTTTATAATTTATGCTAATATCATCTGCGTTGCATAATCATAAGCAGAGAATATTCAAGATAATGCATTATGATTACTATATTAGAATGCAGGTAACCATGTCTCTCTCCCACATACAAAACAACAAGAACTGTGCCATAATAATTCAACGCAACTACCGTTCAAGTAGGACCAATCACCATTCCTATGGTGGAGAATTTCTTCCAAGTGCCTTTCCAGATCGGAAGGTAAGACCAATTTTCAAAGAAATAAACATTCTAATTCCTCTGAAAGAATAGGTGATTATGAGAAACAATGTTTAGTAAAATGCTCTTCATAATATATGTACATTTATAAAATTTTTATCACCTTTCAGCTTCAGTAATAAATTAGAAAGCTAACGAAAAATAGTTCCACATGATTACATTGAAAAAGATGAGCAAATTTATTTGCATTATAAGCCCCAAGAAGCAGAAACAACCAAATATTAGAAAAAGAAGCCTTGATGAAGTATACAACTGCAATTATAAAAGAGAATTTGCAACCTACCAGCGAAGAAGAGTGAGGTGATAAAGCATCCACCCAAAGAAAAGGGGAATTAGTCCATGACAGGTCAGGTGATAAAGCTGTAAATCACAATCCACAGAACTGTCAGCTGCAGTTGCCGAAAGTTCTTACAAGTCCCTCAGAAAATCGAGTAATATTTGTTATAGCATCCAATGAAGCATTTGGAGTTTGTTCGTTGCCATGGTAAACAGTATGCATAACAAGAGTCTGACAGAATATTAGTAAAGCACAGAAAAAATTCATACGAATGCATTATTAAGGCATTTGATAAGATATGCATTAAAAGACAAGCTTAAGAGTGTCATTATATGGATAAAAATAAAAAAGTGTAAATCAACAAATCATGCAGACAATATAAGCACACTTGGTACCATATAAAGGACAGAATTTTTGTTTCCTTCGGATAACCCAAGGTCCCTATCAAAAGCTAGATAAGTGAAGAGCCACTACATATGTACCAAAGGCTTATTGGGAGGTAAAACCATGTTTAATTTGATATGACATTGCTTGTGACGTGGATGCAGATAGCCAATTTATGCAAGCTCCAAATTTTATCTCTAAAGGATAACTACAAAATACTCTAGTTTGAGCAAGGTATGCCGTCTCGGTGCCACAGGCCCAATACCAGTGCCATCTTGTCACCATGTCAGCATGCTTATTATAGGAGCGGATTCAATGTATCCACAATCAGTACCATGTGTCAGTACCAGTTTGGTACAGTGCCATACACCATGTACTGCCTGGTTCACCATTGTATGGCATACTTTGAGTATTCACCAGATCAAGTACCACTGCTTGATAAGCAAGGTAACAAGAAAGTAGCAGCATATATCAGAAACTGCATAAGCTCTACAATCAATAAGATAGCAACCTTAAGTTATCAAGTAACAATATGGTGATTTGGAGTAAAAACAATCAGTAATGGCCAGTCAAGTGCAAAATTACAAACAAATCAAAGCAACAAGGATGCAGTCAATATAGCCCATAAATAATATAAGTGTTGGAAAGTTGTTCACATACATGGGAGGCAGAACAATAATGCAATATAGAGCCAATTTTGCACTCTATCATATTATATACCATATGCCACATTGCGCCCTCACCAACAAAAATTAACAATGTATTAATCTTTTTTGTATTTCTGCATGCACAACAACTGCTCTGATACAACCACTTAAGACAATTACAAAATATGCAAAAATGCTTTTCTCGAATATGTTATTATGATCTTTAGTTTCCGGATCAAGATAACAATATGCTGTACCATCTGGCTAATGTTTATTAGAAACAATAATGCAAATCCAAATTAGCCCGGTATATGCATGACTAAAATAGAAATTCCATCATATCCTTCTGCATCTTTGAGAACCCATTGATACAATTAACTATGTTTTTGGGTGATTTAGAGTGCTAGTACTTCACATAAGTTTCAACCGCATTCATTTGAGCACCCAAATGTGCTCTTCAAAAGAGAAAAACACACACAAATCAAAAGAAATGGAAACATGATATCGGCATTCTGGTGCGGTTCCCTCTATTCATCCCTCATGTTTTTCTCTTGGTACTTCAAACCTTGAAGTACCATATTATTGGTATTGATAATTATACCACATCACGTGCAAGTAATTCTACCAAGAAATTAGCTTCGAAGCAATGGCCACTGATAATGAAAGCATGTACAGATCACTGCAAGCTGAAAGTTACATTGATCTAAGACAGATACATGCAGCTCACAGATGCAAATACAACCAACATTATGATCATTTGTGAAGAAATAGGAACACCATGAAGACATCGACTACAATATGCAGTTCCAACTTTAAAGCATATATTTATGTTGCACATATGGTTAAAAACATTTAAAATGTTGATGCATCTTCTTTGTTAAAAATAAAAAAAATAAAAAAAAGCAGATGCATCTTGAGATGGTCTAATTTCTGCTTGCATTCCTTGATAGAAATCTATACTTACATGTCCAATTAACTACAATGTCCTCCCAGAATTCGCTTCATCTAAAGTAACAAAATGCGGTACCCAAGGAGAAAAAACTTCCTATTTTAGCAAATACGATTCACGTGAAAAAGAAGAACAATATTTTAGAAGCATGTTAGCTTCATCAAGATTTGCAATAAAAGTGAACCAGGTTATCGAACCTTATAAAAACCAGCTAAACAAGAATCGAAAATAGAGATAATACACACTGGGTTTCCGAATTACTTTTCTTTCTTTTTGTACCTATCAAGAACCCTCACTTCTTCGCGAATTAAAGAAACCCGGTTCTAATTTATCAGAGATAAAGATATACCTAAAGAGAATGGCAAGGAGCTAACGATCGAGGAACTGCTTTGTCGACGCATCGTTCTGCAATCCTGCGATTCGATACAAACGGTGTAAAAATACGAGAAAAGAATGCATGCGTAAATAGGGATTGGGTGACAAGAGAGTAGAAGAGCGAACGAGGGAGGATTTGGATACCGGGAGACGAGGCGAAATCGGAAGTGGCTTCGAGCATCGAAGCTAGCTCCGGCGGCGAGGCTCCCTCCTCCTCCTCCTCCTCCTCCTCCTCCGTTGCTGCTACCATGGAAGAAAGGGGAACAAGAGACTTTGATTAGGGCGGAAGAAAGGGGCAAGTGATGGTTCTCGGGAAGACCTGCTGGGTTTGTTTAGGAACTTCGTATATCGCTGCGAGGGCGGGATTAACAACCTACGTGGCCATCGAACGGGTCGAGGCGTGTGCTTTCGCCTGCCGTTCGGCGGCGAGGACAAAGGAGGCGGGCGGACCGCCTCAAGGCGGCATTTCGTTTGCCGTCTTTAAATCAAATGTTGAGGCAAAATAACACCGACGTTCTTTGAGGTAAAAGAAAAACATTAACTGCGTGCTTTATTTGAAGCTTGTTACGCACAAACTTATCCGGACATAGGCCTATAATTTATTACCGGTTAGGATTTCTCGAATATTTCTCCACCAAATTCATGTTCATTAATAAAGATCCTTAATGCCCATCAATGTCTATTGCTAAAATTTAGGTGTAAGCAAACAGAGATGCAACCACTGCACCAAACTCCATTAGCTCTGTTGCCGAATAAATAAATAACTCGTCAAGCGATTCGATGGAAGACTGACTACCGAGGTCCAAAAATGGTACTGAAGTTCATGTAAGAAAGAGGAAAGTAAAAATGAAGGCACGATAAAACCAAACAATTAATATTTCCCTTCATACATAGTTAAATCTACATTAATAGAGCATCCTCACAATTTTTTGTTTACAATTATATCAAAATTTTATACATATTGGAGTGCCGACTTATCCTTGAATGAATCGTTTACCATCCAACGAATCCCAGGAAGCTGGAGAGAAGAGCAGCAAAAATACTGTTAGCATGGTGAATAGAAAAAAATAGAAAAAAATCTTCAAAATATGCAAACTCGATGTTAAAATACAAAAAGTCAACATCCACGAGGCTAAAGTTGAGATTAGGTTTTTTTTTTAAAAAAAAAAAACATCGAATTGCGAAATTTGCTCGATAAATCACCACCTGGAGAAGCGATCCGACGTCTGAAAAAGATACTAGACGGGAAGAAAGGGTTATCGACGGGCGATCGAGCACCGTACCTAAGTGATCGGACGGTGAACTGCCGAGAGAGTGCACGGTAGAAGAAATTCGCGCCGTGGAGTAACACCACGATGCCGGTGCACCAGAGGACGAAGAACTCCAACATGCCGTTTAATCCCTCTTTTCTCTCCCTTGTCCTGCCGGACGAAAATAGAGATGGAGGCCAAGCGGTGGAATTCCAGGGACTAGCCAAGGGTTAGAGGGGCTTGGGTAGGGGAGGCTGGTTTTATTCTTGGAAGGACAAGAGGGCTTTGTTCGTTTCTTTATTTATTCCGGTCTTATTCCACGGAGCCACTTACAACCGGTGGGTGTGATTACCCGAAGGAGCTGGAATATGATGGATAAACGGCAACCGACGAGCTGACTCGGCATCCACTCCCACGCCCCTTTCCCAAGTTTTCTTGTTGCTTTGTTTACCTTCCATCCATATCCCAACAAGAAGCTTTGAGGCCCGCTTGGGGGGAACGGGTCAAACCCGCCAGACGTTATTTCGGGGATCAAAAGGACATCATTGCGATAAATTTATACTTGATGGTTATTTAAAATTTAATAGAATGCATTTTTTAGCCGTTACCATTTTGCAGCCACAACCGAGCAATAATGGAAATGGCAACTATAATTTCATCAATCAATGTCTTGAATTTAAACGTGTAGTCTAAAAATAATATTTTCTTTCATAAACCACGATTCAATCAAGTGGTATTGTTGTTGGGTCTTCAACGCAGCTAAGAATGATATCTTATAGTTATATAATAATCATGTTTTATTCAAGCGGGCTTATTATACGGAAGGCATGATGAGAGCCAATTTGTTCGTTCCGGCAGTGGTCTTTTGTGCTTCCATGGTTTGAATTGAAGAACTCAGGATAATCCACGGGCCCTGTTAACCAGTAATAATAAAAAATTTAAAAATATATATATATATTTCGTTCACTCAGCTGACGTCAATGATAATCAAGTTGACGTACTTATTTTCGAATAAGGAACGGCTATGAAAAAATTAATATACACCGTGTATCGAACATTTCCTGACTGAGATTGAGTGACCGTTTAGGGATGGCCATGCCCCGGATCTAACTCCTTCCCTTTTTGTTTTACCAAAAAAAAAAAAAAAAGAACTCAGAGAGTTTGGTGTACGACTTTAATCTTTGATGCATTTCACTGAGTAAGACATTTTGGATATGCATTCTAATATATAATCGGATGGTTTGGTTTAGTTTTAAGATCATTATTATTGAAGAATTTTATATTTTTTTTGGTAAAATTGGCTTGTGTAAATATTACCTACTTTTTATTAAGTATTGACCGTATGGATGGCAATCAGGTCGGATTGGATATATACAGGTCGGGTCAAATATAGATTGGTTAGAAAAGTCTTAACTTGAACCCTGTTGCCGCCAGATCACCCGTGGCTGAAGCTTTGATGGCATCGGGCATCCCGCTCGCGCTCCTGATCCTGCTCCCAGGTACCTGCAAAAGACCCCGGACCGGATTTCCGGCGGGGGACACTCCGACGCTCAAGTCAGTGGACGATCTAGGCATCAATAGAATGGAGAATTCAAAAATAGCATAGATGGAAAAGGAAATGAGTAAAGTGGAGTGGCCTCAGACCTTGCTTCCCCTTGGAGTGTCCCCTCTTACCCTATTTATAGAGGTTGTAATAACAGAATATGGTTGAAGTGGTTATAATCGAATAACCGAATGCGGTTGTAACCGAATAACAGAATATGGTTGAAGTGGTTGTAACTGAATAACCGAATAAACGAAGTGGTTGTAACCGAATAACAGAATAACAAAATTTGGTTGTAACCACATAACCGAATAACCGAAGTGATTGGCCTTGGTGGGCCTTGGGCCTTGATGGGCCTTAATGGGCTTGGGACCTTTAATGGGCCTGGATGAGAGGGATATAACACAGCCCCCCACTCTCGAGTTGAAAAATGTTGCTAGTGAACTGTTCTGACTTCATTTTCAGTGAAGGGAGTAATAAATAATAGCCTTTGCACTTTGTCAGTTTGCCAATTAGATCTCCCTTTGATAGAGAATAAAATAGATAAGTCAGATCATCAATAAGCCGCTGAATAATATATGTTGATTAGACGTACTTTGGTGCGTCATCAGATTTGCCGTAAGATAGACCAAGTAGGTCATCCATGAATAAAGATTGGACCATTTTGGCACTTCATCAGATTTATAGTAGAGTAGACCATATGGATCATTTCTGAATTTTTAATAGAGAATAAGACAGGCTTATCAGACCCACCTCGGCATTTCGTAAGGTAGATCACATAGATCATCCTTATGCCCTTTAATTAAAGATTAAGATAGGCTGATCGGGCCCACCTTGGCATTTTGTAGAGTAGATCACGGAGATCATTCTCATGCCTTTTAGAAATGGTATTAAGACATGCTGATCATGCCCACCTCGGCACTTCATGAGGTAGATCACGAAGATCATCCTCATGCCTTTTTGATTAAGATGGACTGTTTTAAGCCCAACTCGGCACTTCGTGGATAGTTCCGGAGATCATCCTCATGCCTTTTTTGATTAAGATAGGCTTCAGTGCCCCTTCCCTTGGGCTTCAGTGGGCCCTAATAAGATACGTTTTGATAAACCTTTCCGTAGGCTTCAGTGGACCCTAATAAGATAGGTATTGATGAGCCTTTTCATGAGCTTCGGTGGGCCCTGAGCATAGATCGACCTTGGATCTCTTGGACGTTAATCGGCCTTTAAGAAGATACTGGCCATTTTAAGAAGATACTGGTCATTTAAGAAAAAGACTGGCCATTTAACCTTGGATCTCTTGGGCGTTGATCGGCCTTTAAGAAGATACTGGTCATTTTAAGAAGATACTGGCCATTTAAGAAAAAGACTGGCCATTTAAGAAGAGACTGGCCATTTAAAAGGAGACTGGCCATTTAAAGAAGATACTGGCAAGAGATCGGTCATTAAAAAAATATCGGCAATGTGGGAATCGAGATCCGGTGGTCGTGAAGACTTTAGAACCCCAAGGAACCATTTCTTATGCTGAAGAGAACCATTTCTTTTTTTTTTAGTGGGTTTTGTTAGATAAGTGATTCCTCTCCTTCTCTCTCCGAAGATGAGTGCTTCGAGATCGCAAAAACTGATTTTAGGAAATTCAGAACTTCATCCATAACCTTTTTTGAAGCCTGCAGCCTATATCATCAAATTTATTTATTTAAAAATATATTGAACAATGATATGCTCGTAATTTTAGATATGATATGATCTTTTGGCTGAATTGTTGAGCTTCACGAGCCTTCATGGATCTTCATGAATTCTTATCGGGATCGGATGAGAGGCATACAACAGTAATGATGAGTAGCGCAGATTGTTTCTATTGGAAATAGAATATGAGCTATATGTCAAAAGCTTTTTGGCATGTCTGGATGAGTAAGGAGCCTTGCAAGTAACAATCCCGAAATCCGACGCACAGGACCAGCACTTGAAAAGATAATCCTTGCAAATCTCCAATATCCTCCTAACCAGTGGTGAAGGTCTCCGTCTCCATCTCTCCAGTGCTTTCTTGTCGCAGCGACGTCGTTGATTTTGTTTGCGGCACTTTTCCAAAAGTGCCACTGCAAGTTCAAGATCTGAGACCTTGTTCTTGATACTTGTATATGATTGAGTGGATCTTGTGCACATCGGAGGGATCGGAGACGCCGCCATTGGAGACGATGCGGTCGAGGAGGAGGACCCTCTCTTCTTGATTCTTGAAGCGAAAGTGATCTGAGGAGCTCAGAGCCGAACAGACAGAAGCGGGCATCCCTTGGTTCAATTTATAATGCAAAGTGATCGTCGCGACCGACGGGTCTCCAGGCCGAAGGGTGGTTCTCTTTGCGGCGAAAGGTCTCGATGACACCGACTTCTTCGGTACGTCTCTTTTCCTTCTATGTTCTCCGATTCTTTCTCAGGATTTTTTTTTTTTTAAATGGTGGATCACCATGAACTCGGTGCTACTGTTCGTGATGCGCTTGTTGCCGCAATCCCCTGCCAGGACCGTGGCCTGGTACCCACCTCTCCGTCTACCCGTGGGCCGCCCCCATCTTTAAATCGTTCCTGCTCCTCTCCGTATCCTCTGTATCCGCAGTGGCAGCCTCGACGGTGGCGCTGGCCTTGGAGACAACGATCTGGGCCCAGGAGAGGAAGCGGAGGCCGGCCGTCTTCCTTCTCTTGCTGTGGTCGCTGTTGGGAGAGGTCCGCAAGGCGGTAACCAGCGTTGTCGAGGCGGAGGAGCTCCAGAGTTTTGCCCCGGGCCACCATGATCTCCTGGATCTCATTGCTGATGAAACTTCCATGGACGGCGCACCCACCCTGTCACCCACTGCAGTGCTGCTGCCTCCGCTGCTCCTACGGACGCCGGGATGGGCCAGGTACTAGGTTTTTTTTTTTTTTTCAATCTTTCTTCCCAGGCCTTGAGCTCGCTGTCGGCGGGCTCGAAGGAGGAGTCCTCGGCAGTGTACTTAGAGGCGGCAGCGGCGGCGGCTTCGACGTGCCTTTTGCAGTATTCAATCACCTTGGAGAAGATCTTGCTCGTGACGTTGGGTAGGGTAGGGGGATGCCATTGCCGGCGTAATCATCCTCTATCATGTGCTTGATCGTCTGTGACTTCATCGCCACAGTCTCCTCCACCTCGAAGACCTTGCCATCGGAGCTCTTCAAGATGATCTTCTTCGTCATCGCAGCCTGGGATTGATCGTCGGAGAGAAGGAAACAGAGAAGGACGAGACCTCTTCTTCCGACTGCTGGAGGAAGCATTACTACTCTGTTCGGATTTTGCCAGAGGATCCCATCGGCTACGCCGCTACCGGCGGCTGTTGGCATCCACCTCACCACCGGAGCAACCCATGTTTGGTTTTTTCCTCTTCCGGCTTGCTTTTTTTTTTTTTGAATTCTCTTTTTTTTGAATTCTCCTTTTCAGGGAACACGTCTCCTGGCGCGCCAATCTATTACCGCCAGATCATCCATGGCTGAAGCTTTGACGATGTCGAGCATCTCGCTCGCACTCCTGATCCTGCTCCCGGGTACCTGCAAAAGACCCCGAACTGGATTTCCGGTGGGGACACTCCGAGTGGGCAATTTAACAGAATGGAGAATTCAAAAATAGCATAGATGGAAAAAGAAATGAATATATGGAGTGGCCTCAGACCTTGCTTCCCCTTAGAATGTCCCCTCTTACCCTATTTATAGAGGTTGTAATAGGTTGAAGGGGTTGTAACTGAATAATCGAATAATCGAATGCGGTTATAACAGAATAATAAAATATGGTTGAAGTGGTTGTAACTGAATAACCGAATAATCGAAGTGATTGTAACTGAATAACAGAATAACAGAATTTGGTTGTAACCACATAACCGAATAACCGAAGTGGTTGGTCTTGGTGGGTCTTGATGGGCCTTAATGGGCTTGGGGCCTTTAATGGGCCTAAATGAGAGGGATATAACAAACCCGATCTGTTTATTAAATGGGTTATAATTTATAATATGACTATGATATATTTAATAAACAGATAATCCGATCCAATCCATTTAATTTATTTATTAAATAGATAATATGCTAACCCGATCAGATTCAATCTATTTATTTTATTTAATAATTAAATAATATATTTATTCATCTCAATCCGATTCAATCTATTTAATAAATAGATAATCTGTTTATCTAACCTAACCCGATCCGATCCAATACATATATTAAACGGGTTCAAAATGTTAGATCTAAAAAATATGAACTCAACTCATATATTAAATCGGTTTGACAGGTCGATCTGTTCATGATCCGAATTCGTTTATCCTAAACTTAAACATGTTTATGATAGATTGAACGGGGATTGAATTGACGATCAGGGTTATAAATTGCTAATCCTAATTGACCATGGATTTAAATAAGGATTATATTCGCTAAAAAACAAATGTATATTGTTGAAGCATGAACCATGTTTTTTTTAAAAAGAATAAATAATAATATTTGATTATTTGCTCCTTCCTTGGCCTTTCATGCTGGTCTTGTGATGTATCATGTTCTATCTTCCTTGATATATTCAGTTGAATAATTTAAAAAAATTATATTTATGAACATAGGGAATCTTAAATTCATTGACATCGGATGAAAGAGAAACAAAAAAACACAAAAGCAATCGTTGCAATTAAGATATTAATCTTGCAGCCCCTATCAGTTGAATTGCATGGAAAGTTCAGCCAATAAATTATTAAACAAATCGGTTTGGGGAAGTTGCATGATACAACAAACCAATCCTTTTCCTGGGTTCTTCAAATATTTAAATTTGGCCACATTAATAATAAAATTTTAGCCTTGATATGTCATACAGAAAGACACGAGAAAGATAATTGAAAACTAGATCCATGCTATATAAAACTAACCAAAGCTACTAGTTATGATTATACTATTGATAACGTTGGTGCTCCATGATTGATCATATAATACGTAGAAACATCAGACAAGAAAGCATACTTAATAAAAGCTCCGTGAGATGTAACATGTCGTTGCAAATACATCCCTTTTCTTTTCTCTTGATTAAAAAGATATTAAAGGATAACCAGCTATATAATAATAGGTAGTTGTTTTTCATGTATCCACGATATCTCAAATTTTAATAAAATTATAAAGTCACACATGTTTTTTTTTTTACACAGACAGGCGATCATACTACTATGGTATAATAATAGTATCATATCCCGAATCCAGCATCGAAATCGGCTACGCGACTGGCCACACAAATCCTAGGTTTTATCCCAGAGATCTTGCAAGGCCTAAAAATTTTTTACTATAACCTCAAACCTCTCATAATACAATATATCACAATTAATAAGAAATTACCTAATACAAAAAAAATAACATAACTCATATGATGACAATCTTAGTCATCTGACTGATATTTCTAGCTATTTCTTATTTTTCATGATTTCCAATCCACCACCAAGCTTGAATATCTGCATAACTCTGAGAAGGGAAAATAAATAGGGATTATGAGCTTTACAGCCCAGTAAGATTTTCATATGATCACACCATTAATAATTTAATTCTGAAATTAGCATGAACATACTAGTATATTATATCATGCAGTCAAACATCCCAAATATCATGTATGGCAAAACCATGAAAAACCATATTTTTCTTTGCCAATTCCATTAATCAATCTTTGTCTTTAGGGTTCTGGACTAGCTACGGTCATACTCCAGCCCATGACTGGCAACCTCAAAGCGACCATGCATACTATGGTCGGTCCTACTCACGTACCAAGCCCGTGGCTCATGCTGTCCCACGTATTATCCGCCCATGGCTGGCTCCCATGTACAAAGCCCATGGCTCAGGCTGTGTAACCACGGTGCTACCGTAGCATGGCTAGTCCAAATACCATATTTACTTCATTAATACTTCATTAATGTAGTCAAAACATATCTTTTATGATTTCTCAATAACCGGTGTTATGGTCCAACTCATTCAATAATCGGTATCATGGTCCAACCCACTCATAATCGGTATCGTACAAGTTGCACTTAATCCTTCCATATTATCATGTCAAATGGTATCATAATGTCACACTACATCATGATGTTAAGTCATGAAATCTCAAATCTTTTAATGACTGGTATCACGATCTAAACCATCAAAAGTAATTTTGTTTGATAAACATAGTATCCAAAAATAGAAATAATAATAACCATAGGCATATTGTCCATCATGAAAACTCAACTACACCATGCAACAACAAATCATGCATGTCAATGCTCATGTACTATGATCACAACCATGCCATATAAAATAATATGTAGAACTGGTGATCATATCTAGAATCCTTACCATCCTAGAGCCAATCCAAAATACCCGAATCAACCGTGAATGGGTCCGGGGTGGTAGGAGAAGATTTGGATGATGGAGCATGCATAACGGGCCTCGTCGTCATTGAACGCGGGGCATGGGATCTCCGATCGGATGGAGTTCGTCTTCCAAACGGCGAGGAAACTCGTTGTTGTTCTTTAAATCCCCATCCAACGTCGTCAATTCAAACCATCGAGCTCCTTCCATGCATTCCCTTCCTCTCCGACGAGCATCCAAGAGACCGGCGAAGCCAGGTAAGGTTTCTTTTACGATCAAAAAGGGTTTGAATCCAATTTTGTTTCGGTTTGGGTTTGGAGACGTGGATCGCCGGTAGCTCAACCGCCGTCCCCCTCCATCTATCGAGGTTCCCTTCCCGGAGATTTATTTTTCTTGGCCGTCGGCAAACCGAGGGGGGAGGTCGGTTCGTCCGGGCCGAGGGAGAGGCAGGGAGGAGTTTGGGAGAGAAGAAAAGAAAAGAGAGAAAGAAAGAAGGGAGGGAAGAAAAGAAGAAGGAAAAAAAAGAAAGAAAAAGGGGGGGTTCTGTACGGTTCAGGAAAAAAAAAAAAAAAGAGAGAGAGAGGAAGAGGAGAGAGAAAGAAGAGAGAGAATTAAGGATTTTTTTCGAGATTCGTGAAAATTGAAAATTTAGATTTTAATAAAATTATTTATTAATATAGGGAATCAGCCTTTTGAGCAGGAAGGCGTTGCGCAAATTTTGAGTACGGACTAGTTCAGGATGTAGATAGTTGATTCTTAAGAGATAAGGATCTCTGGACCTGATCACCAGTATATATATGTATTTATTTTGAGATGATTTGATCCGTGCATATGTGCATCGGCATACATGGCTAGATTTGCATAAAATAATTTGACATTTTTGTGTTGGACAGCATGATTTTTGATGTTACTAGCTATGTTCTGGTATGCCATGTATTATCAATGATGTGTTATTTGTGTGGATTTGACCATGATACAATTATTGGAAAGCTATGATGTTATGATAAGATGATGTGGATGGATAAAGTGATAACGGTGTATGGACTAGCCATGGATCTGAAGTTCCGAGCCACGGGCTTCATACGTAGAATAGCCGGCCATTGATGTTTAAAATATGGGACTGCCAGAGTCATGAGTTTTGTACGTGAGCTAGCTTGGCCACGGACTTAGAATACATGTTGATTGTGGGGTTGCCAGTCATGGGCGGTAGCATGACAATGGCTAGTCCAGACCATAAAGAAGAAAGAAAACTAATAAAAGCATATAAAGGAATATAATGTTATAAAAGGTTTTTGATATACTTGATATGTTATTGGTTTTGGTTGCGTGATCAAAAAATTTATCATTTTCCGTTATATGATTATGATCTTGCTGCTTTCAGTTTTTATATTTTGGATTGGCTCTAGGATGGTAAGGATTCTGGACATGATCACCAGTTCTACATATTGTTTTTCATGGCATGGTATTGATCCGAGTACATGAGCATTGATATGCATAATTTGTTGTTGCATGGTGTAGTTGAGTTTTCATGAAGGACAATATGATTATGATTGTTATTATTTATATTTTCGGATATTATGTTTATCAAACAAAATTATTTTTGATGGTTTGGACCGTGATACCAGTCATTGAAAGATTTGAGATTTCATGGCTTGACATCATAATGTGGTGTGACATTATGATACGATTTGACATGATAATGTAAAAGGATTAAGTGCAATATGATACGATACTGGTTATTGAGTGGGTTGGACCACATTACCGATTATTGAGTGGGTTGGACCACAATACCGGTTATTGAATGAGTTGAACCATGACACCGGTTATTGAGAAATAATAAAAGATATGTTTTGACTACATTGATGAAGTGTTAATGAAGTTGTTGCCGATCTTATCGCAGTGGCCTGTAGCTCATGAGCTGGCGCCGGTTCTTGGACTCTCTCACCTCGAGATCTCCAAGCTTCCGGTCCTGCAAAACAAAGTCAGAGACCCGAGCCGGGGATTCTGGCAGGGACACTCCGACGGTCAAGTTAGAAAGCGACAAGATGGAACAGGATCTCTAAGACGGGTTCCCAAAGGATTCCCGTGCATAGAGGAGAAGTAGATGAAAGAAGTGTAGGGAAGAGAGGGGTTGAAGCTCGGCTTCCTACGCTGGGTTCATCGAGCTCGCGCCTGAGGACTTCTTGGGGGTCCCCGGATCATTCTCTCGATGTTCTCTCCCTTTTTCCTCTCTTTTCTCCACCTTACCTTTCCGTCCGCTTTCTCTGTCCCTTTTATACCACCAGACCGCCTTCAGTCCACGTCCCCTCCTGGGGGCTCCTCGGGATCTCTGGATCCTCCCCCCTCCTTCTCCTTCAAGCCCGGGAGTTAAGTGGCCGGCACGCCTCGTCCGTCATGTGTCATGAAAGGGGGAAAGACTGGTGAGACCTTGGGCCAAGTGCGGGAGCTTTCCTTTCGGGGCATTGACAGTGGGCTTCTGGCCGTTTCAGGCTCCTGCCTGCAAGGATACTGTTTAATTTATGTAAACGAGTTTTTGTGTATCACTGCAGGCCGTACTGGCGCCCCGTACGGGGCACGGCGCACGCCGGCTCTAATGGTGACCTCGCGACACATATCTCTGCCTCCTCGAGGCTTTGCAGAGTAGGGCTGACTTCGGTCGAGGTGGACTTGTCAGGGGGCGCCACCTTGCAGTGAAGCAGGGGCTGCCAGCTTCGGTCGAGGTGGATCCCTCCTGGGTGGACACCTGGCGGAGTGGCAGAGAGAGGCTCGACTTCGGTCGAGGTGGACCCATCTTGGGGTGCCACCTGGCGAAGGAGCAGGAGGGCCTGGCTCGACCTCGGCAGAGGTGGACCCGTCTTGGGGTGCCACCTGGCTAGGGAGCAAGGGGCCGCCAGCTTAGACCGAGGTGGAACCCTCCTGGGTGGACACCTGGCGGAGTGGCAGAGAGGTGCTCGACTTCAGCCGAGGTGGACCCGTCTTGGGGTGCCACATGGCGGAGGAGCAGGAGGGCCCGGCTCGACCTCGATAGAGGTGGAGCCGTCTTGGGGTGCCACCTGGCGATGGAGCAAGGAGCCGCCAGCTTTGACCGAGGTAGACCCCTCCTGGGTGGACACCTGGTGGAGTGGCAGAGAGGTGCTCGACTTCGATCGAGGTGGACCCATCTTGGGGCGCTACCTGGCAGAGGAGCAGGAGAGGCTCGACTTCGGCCGAGGTGGACCCATCTTGGGGTGCCACCTGGCGAAGGAGCAGGAGGGCCTGGCTCGACCTCGGCAGAGGTGAACCCGTCTTGGGGTGCCACCTGGCGAGGGAGCAAGGGGCCACCAGCTTCGACCGAGGTGGACCCCTCCAGGGTGGACACTTGGCGGAGTGGCAGAGAGGTGCTCGACTTCGGCCGAGGTGGACCCGTCTTTGGGCGCCACCTGGCGGAGGAGAAGGAGGGCCCGACTTGACCTCGGCAGAGGTGGACCCGACTTGGGGTGCCACCCGGCGAGGGAGCAAGGGGCCGCCAGCTTCAACCGAGGTGGACCCCTCCTGGGTGGACACCTGGCAGAGTGGCAGAGAGGTGCTCGACTTCGGCCGGGGTGGACCTGTCTTGGCGTGCCACCTGGCGAAGGAGTAATAATTTTGAAAGAAAAATCCACGTGGCACCGGCGGTGTCCAGCTGGACCTGACACACGTTCCACGTCAGTGATGTAGCCATATCAGTTGCCCCCCATCCCCAGGTCCCATCGAAGCATCGTGGCTTGGGACATGGGGATTTAATGCGGAGATGACATGGAAAGGACAAAAATCCTGCACCATAATTGCCACGATCGCTGCCGCCGCTCCTGTTGTACCCGAAACCCTGTGAGAGGCTGCCATGTGTGCGCATCTGACAGGCCATTAATGTACCGTTTCGAAATCGAGGTAGTTTCTCTCGAACTGAAGCATTGATGTCGGGCGTGCTCCCACGTGGCAGTTATCTGATGGCTCAGAACGGAAAGAGGCATACGGCTACTGTTGATTGAGTTTGAAAAGGAGGGGGACTTTCCAGAAACGAGGTCTCTCTGCTTTCTCACACCTCGCCGGTGGTTGCAGTGGTCTCCCTTCATCTTCCAGGGTCGCCATTCCTTTGGTTCAAAACATCCCGGTGAGTGCCTGCGTCTCCTTTTCTCTTCTTCCACCTCCCAATCTTTGTACTAGTTTTTCTTGCTTTTTCTTCCTTCATGGCACGTCGCCGTCACGTTTCTTCCAACCCGGACGAGGCTGGTCCTTCCCGGCCGAGGACTCCATCGTCTTCCTCCTCAGAGGGGGAAGAGATTCCGGACGAGGTCCGGAGGCAGCTCCAACCTGGGGCCGTGACCATAGGTGTCCCTAGGGGTCCTAGGTCTCCTCCTATTGTTTCTACACGTCCCATTTCTTCTCTTCCTCCTTTGGAGGCCTCTTCTTCTGGTCCCTCCGGTTATGCCTCGACGATAACCGAGGACGATCTTTCTTAGATCCGGGATACCTATGGGGTCCTGGATTCAATCCGTCTTTCCCTCCCTTGGCCTAGAGACCAAGTAACCTCGAGTGGCCCTGGGAGGGTCGCCTTCTACGAGGACTTCCTCCTTGGGGGTCTTCGTTTTTCCCTTCATCCCTTCTTTCTTTCGTTTCTCAGTCATTATCGTCTTGTCCAGGCCCAGTTGGCTCCTAATGCCATCCGGGTCATCTTTGCTTTCATCGTCTTCTGCCACTTCCACGGGTTCGTTGCCCGTTTCTCCCTCTTCAGGGCTTTCTTCACCCTGAAGCGTTACTCCACCGATGATGGCTGGTGGTACATTTCACCTCGGCCTAGGTGTCTTAGGTTCGACCTCCCTTCATCGATCAAGGGTTGGAAGAATCACTTCTTCTTCGCCTCGGTCGAGGACGTCGACTGGGCCTAGAGTGAGCCGGACCGGTCCCCGAACCGAAATTCCCAGGTTGAGCCGACGGATCAGGATGTCTATGTACAGCTGCTGGGTGACGTGGTCCCAACCCTCGATGTTCTGCTCTCAGAGTAGAATTCATTCGAGGCAGGGATCAGTCCCATTCGGGAGTTGGGTGAGGCCCCGGATCTTATTTCTTTACCTTCATTTTCTGCTCTGCACTTCCTTTCTTTTATACTGGCCCAACTGACCTTTTTTTCTTAGGTATGAAGTTCTCCGTAGAAAGCTTAATGGAGGGCATCCTGGAGAGGGACACTGCCGAAGGGATAGAAGACCCCCCGGCGAAGAGGGCTCGCACCGAGACGAGCCGTGGGCCTGCGCCCACCTCTGCCATCACCGGTTCCGGGGCAGCAGCTCCTACCCCCAGGTTGCCTCGGGCCTGGGCGCCCGACATCCCTGTCGTCGACCTCGACAGGGTCGGGGGAGAGAGGAGGCCGGAACCCCATCGGGCGATGCCTGCTCCTGCTGCTGCGCCGGTCATCTCCACGGTGGCCACCAGGGCGGTGGTAGCTCCACCGACGGCCGCACCGCCTAGCGAATGGGCGGCCGCCTAGCCCGCTGCGGACGACATCATTCCACCACCGAGCCTCACCAGCCACTCCTCCGTGATCCGTGATCAAGGGCTCGCGGAGAGGGTGATGGAGTTTGCGAGCACCTCCCGGGACCGCCATCTGAGAGGCGGCCAGGACTACAGTGAGGCGCTGCTCGGGATCCTCCTGCTGCTTTTTACGGTAAGTTCCGAGCTCTGACCTTTTAAAGTTCCAATTGGATCTTACTAAGATCTTGTGTCTTTTTCGATGCAGATCGGGACAGACATTCTCTTGTTGAGGAACTTCCTCGTCGGCTACATCAAGAAGGACGTCGAGAAGGAGGAGAAGCTTGGCAGACTCGCAACCGACGTCAAGGACCTCATGAAGAAGGGGGTCGAGCTGCGAGCGAACAACCAGGCCCTTCGGACAAACCTGGGCCGCGCCGAGGGGCACGTGAAGGAGCTCGAGACCTCTCTGTCGGAGGAGAGGATCTCGAGCCAGCACTGCACGGAGGAAGACGCGGCGAAGCAAACTTGCCTTCGGGCTCATTCCCGGTCGTTGGAGCACCGGGTCGAAGAGGTCCTCAAGGAGCTAAGCGCAGCCAAAGAGAAGAATTCTTACATCAACGGGCTGTTGGAGGGATCCAAGAGGGAGGCACAGGAGACCGTGCCAAAGTTCCGAGCCTCCGATAAGTATGTCGTGGAGGTGCACGAGGCAGCCGTGGACTCCTTCCTGAAGGGCTTCCAGGTATGCCGGGAAAAGGTGAGTTCCTTTTATCCCGAGCTCGACCTTAGCAGAGTCGTGCTGGGCGGCCGGAGGGAGGAGCCCACCGGAGGAGCCTCGACTGTGGCAGGTGATGAGGTGGTGGCTCCCGAGCAGCCTCCAATCGACGGCGCCGGTGGAGAGGGTGCCCCCCAGCCCAAGGAGGATGCGGCCGCACCGAAGTAGCCTCGCGGCTTCATTTCTTTTTCTTTGTCATGTTTTCCTTTTCTTTCTTTGGGGTCTTCCGGCCTGTTGGAGCTCCTTTTTGTAAGGAACTGATATCAATGAAAAATCATTTTTTCCATCAACTTGTTCCGACATGTTTGCTTTCTTCTTTTTTTCTTCTCTCTTTTCTTCTTCTTCTTTTTTTTTGTGCATCTTTCAGACTGAACCCCGGTGCTAGCTACTGGGACTAAGTCCCATAGTGCATTCCGAGCTGAACTTCGGGATTGCATGGGTGAACTAGGTTCTGCTCCACCTTCCAGATCGAAGTCCGGGACTTCGTTTTGGAACCAGGTTCCTTGCAAACTTTCGGACTGAACCCGGGGCCGCAGGCTGGATTTGAGCCTTGCACGACTTGCCGAGCTGTTCTCCGGGATTTTGTAGGATCGGAACCTAAGTCACTGAGATCTCTTCCGGACCGAACTCCGGGGCCGCATTTCAGAATTTAATTTCGTGCGACACTCTAGACTGAACTCCAGAATTTTTATGAGAGGGACCTCGCACCTTCGCGGATATTCCGCCATGTCCATGCTCGCCGAACTTAGAGCTGGATGGCTTTTGTCCTACGAGACAAGAGTAGGCATTTGATGAAAAAGATTTTATTGCTAAAGTTTGAGGGGTCTTACACTATTGGTAGTACGTCCTCAAGTTTGAGGCATTCCAGGTCCGAGGGAACCAGGATCCGCCTAGCTCCTCCAGGTAGTACACCCAGTGGGGGAGTGCCTCCGCCACCCTATAAGGGCCTTCCCAATTTGGGGAGAGCTTTCCGCACTCCCGCGGCTGGGAAGCTTCAGCGTGGCGTAGCACCAGGTCTCCCTAGCGGAAGGACTTCAGTCGTACCCTGGAGTTGTAGTATCTGGCCACTCACTGTCGGTAAGCCGCCATCGAACTCGCGCCCTGTCCCTCGTTTCTTCAAGGAGGTCCAGGTTCAGCAGCATCCTGGCAGGGTTCTCCGTCTCATCATACTGTTCCACGCGCAGGGTTGGTAGGCTGAGCTCAACTGGGATACCGCTTCCACCCCGAAGACAAGGTTGAATGGGGTCTCATCCGTAGCCGTCCTTGGGGTAGTGTGATACGCCCAAAGGACACTCGGGAGCTTTTCTGCCCACCTCCCCTTGGCCTGGTCTAGTCTTATCCAGAGGCCTTGCAAGATGGTCCTGTTTATTACCTCGGCCTCTCCGTTTGTCTGAGGATGCACCACCGAGGTGAAACGATGGTGGATGCCGAGGTCATTGCAAAACTCCTCAAACTCTCGACAGTCGAACTAGCATCCATTATCGATGATGATGGTGTGGGGTAAGCCGAAGCGGCAGACAATCGACTTCCAAAGGAACTTGGTGACGTTCGCCTCCGTGTTCCGGGCCAAGGGTTCAGCCTCGACCTACTTCGTGAAGTAGTCGATAGCTACGATCAAGAATTTCCGTTGCCCAGATGCCGAAGGAAAAGGTCCTAGGAGATCCATGCCCCACTGAGCAAACGGCCATGGTGCGGAGAGCTGGGAGAGTGAAGCAGCAGGCCGATGCTGCACCACAGCGTGCCGTTGACACCGGTCGCACCTTTTTACGAAGTCAGCTACATCTTCTTTCATTGTTTCCCAGAAATAACCTTGATGGAGGGCCTTATATGCCAGCGTCTTGCCCCCCACATGATTTCCATAGATGCCCTCGTGGATCTCCTGGAGCACGAGTGCGGCTTCTGCGGGTCTCAGACACTTGAGGAGCAGGTAGGAGTAGGATCTCCGATACAGCAGCCCGTCCATCAATACGAATCATGCGGCCTTCCTCTTAATGAGGCCAGCCACCACGCGGTCCTCTGGCAAGGTGCCGTTGGTGATGTACTCGATGTACTTGTCCATTCAGCTAGGCTCTTGGTTGACCTGCTGGACCTCCATGGGCGTCTCGTAGCTCTGGGCCTTGAGATGCTCGATGTAGGCATGGCCCAGTGATGAGTCAGGCAGGGTTTCCAGGCGGGAGAGTGCGTCTGTGCAAGCATTTTCCCTGCGAGGTATATGGGAGACGCTGAAGCATCGAAATCCCGCCATGCTCGTTCGCACGAGCTCCAAGTACTTGGTCATTTGGGGGTCCCGTGCCTCGTACTCCCCCAAGACCTGTCCGACCACCAGTTGCGAGTCGGTGAAGACCCTGAGGCAGGCCACGCCCAGTTCGCGGGAGACTCTTAGCCCCGCGAGAAGCGCTTCATACTCTTCCTGGTTATTGGTAGCGGCGAACTGGAAGTGGAGCGCACACTCGGCGATGACCCCCTCGCCGTTGGCAAGGATGAGTCCAGCTCCGCTCCCACCGGAGTTCGAGGCTCCATCCACATGAAGGATCCAGACATCCTCCTCTGGTCCCGGTTCTGGCTGCCGGTCTTGGAGGCTTTCTTCCGGTCCATCGCCCAGGCCTGCACACTCAACCAAGAAATCAGTGAGTACCTGTGCCTTCATGGTCGACCTTGGGCTGTAGGTGATGTCGAACTCGCTGAGCTTGAGCGCCCACTTCGCCAGGCGCCCAGACATGTCAGGTCGGCTGAGCACCACCTTCGGTGGTTGATCCGTTAGGACCGCAATGGGGTGCGCTTGGAAGTAAGGCCTGAGATGCTGGGCAGACATGATTAGCGCAAAAATCAGTTTCTCGGACCGAGAATACCTGAGCTCCGCATCGTGGGGGAGTTTGCTCGTGTAGTACAACGGTCTCTGCATTCCTTTGTCATCCGTCTGAACTAGGACCGAACTGACGGCTTCTGGTGTGACCGTCAGGTACAGGAGGAGCTCCTCTCCTTCCTCTGGCCTGGAAAGTAGCGGCGGAGATGCCAGTGTCCTCTTCAGTTCATCAAATACCTCCTGGCACACCTTCGTCCAGGTAAAGTCGTTCATCTTCCTCGGTGCCTTGAAGAAGGGCTGGCAGCGGTCAGCGAACCTTGAGATAAATCCTCTCAAGGTGGCTATCCGGCCGGTGAGTTGCTGCACTTGTTTCTTGGAGGTGGGTTGCTCCATGTCCAGGATTGCCTGGACCTTCTCTGGGTTGGCCTCTATCTCTCTCTGGGTCACCATGAACCCCAGGAACTTCCCTGTGGACACACCGAAAGCGCACTTCGCCGGGTTCAATTTTATCTGGTGAAGCCGGAGGTTACTGAAGGTCTCCGCCAGGTCGCCGACATGGTCCGACGTGGGCTTGCTCATCACCAGCATGTCATCCATGTACACCTGCATGTTGCGGCCAATCTGGTCTTTGAAGACCTTATTGACCAGATGTTGGTACGTGGCACCTGCGTTCTTGAGACCGAATGGCATCATTTTGTAGCAGTAGGTCCCGCGGTCGGTGACGAAGGCGATGTGCTCTTCGTCCTCCGGGTGCATTCAGATTTGGTTGTACCCGGAGAAGGCATCCATAAAAGAGAGGAGGCGATGCCCTGAAGTAGTGTCCACGAGATGGTCGATCTTTGGAAGAAGGAAACTATCCTTCGGGCAAGCTCGATTGAGGTCGGTGTAGTCCACATAGATCCTCCACTTGCCATTGCTCTTCTTCACCATGACCACGTTTGCCAGCCAACTGGGATACTATACCTCTCGTACAAAGCCGGCGGCGAGAAGCTTCTCTACTTCCTCGTTGATGGCCTTCTGTCTTTCTGTAGCAAAGCTCCTCTTCTTCTGGCAGAGTGGGCGACACCTCGGGTCAATCTTCAGTTGGTGGGTGATGACTTCCGAGGGGATACCAGGCGAACACATCAGCATTCGCCCGGAGGAAGTCTAGCAAACGAGCCCGCTCTTCTTCCGGGAGCTGGGCTCCTATCTGCACTGTCTTCTGAGAGTCCGAGCCGAGGGGGAACATCAATAAGCGCTCCACGGGGCCTCCCCCGGGATCTTGCACTCTTAAATCGAGATCGTCGACGTCAGAAACGAGCTCAGCACTCCAGGCCCCTGAGACCGTTTGCAGACAATGCGGGACGGGTTGGGCCGTCTCTCTCATCACTCCCGTCCCATAGGTGGTAGAGAACTGCACCAGCAACCTCTTAGTGGAAATGACAGCGTCCAGCTGATTGAGCCCTGGACGGCCAAGGATAGCATTATAAGGTGATGGGAGCCTGACGACGGTAAATGTCATCATGACCGTACTCTACCGAGGTAGGGATCCGGCGGTAACAAGGAGAGTGATCTCTCCTTCGACCCCCACTGAATCTTCGGTGAAGCCCACAAGAGGGGTATGCATCGGCTTTAGTCGATCTGAGATAAATTCATTCGAGAGAAAGCATCGTAAAAAAGTACGTCAGTAGAGCTCCCACTATCCATCATAATGCGATGTACAGGATGCTTAGCGATGGTCATCTCGACCACCACCGCATCATTGTTTATATTTTTATTTTCATTCCTCTTTTCAAAGGGGAGTACATTCTCTAGATCTCCCACCTCCCGGGCTCTCTTCGTCGCACGCCCTATCCCCCAAGAGATCATGCCCACCGGCTTTTCCGTTGGATAGTTGTCAATTGCAGGGACGGGGGGAAGGGCTGCGAGCGGTTGGCCTTCCGCTGGGGCCTCATTCCTCACAAACTTCTTGAGGTAGCCCCTATTGATCAGCTCCTCGATTTTCCACTTCAGATTGCGGCATTCCTCCGTGTCGTGACCGTGCTCGCAGTGAAATTGACAATACTTTGTCTTGTCATGGATGTTCCTTGGGTTCTAAGGAGGAGGTCAGCGGAGGTAGTGCTCACCCTCAATCTCTATGAGGATCTTCGTTCTAGAAGCGAGAAGAGGGGTGAAGGTCCGCTCTGGGGCAGCACCATTCTTCGGCTTCAGACCTGGACAGAAGTCTGCAGGTGATCCAGGCCTCCGGGTTCCAGGGACATCTCTTGGGGCAGGCTTTTTCGAAGGCTTCCCGTCCAGCTCTCGCCTGGTGCGGTCGGCCTCTTTAGCTCGGATATACTTGTGGACGCGGAGGAGGAGCTCGGAATACATCTTGGGGGGCTTCTTGTTCAGGGAATACGTCAGACGGGAGGTCTTGAGCCCGCGCTTCAATGCTAGCATGGCGACGGGCTCGTCCAGGCTATAGATTTCTAGGGCGGCGATCTTGAAGTGGGTGACGTAGTCCCGCAACAGCTCCTGGTCTTGCTGGTGGATAGAGAAGAGGCTATCCACCTTCCTTGGCACCTTCCGGTAAGCATCGAAGTGTGCCACAAACTTTCCTTCCAGCTGATGGAAGGAGCTGATGGATTCCGGCTCGAGGCGGGTGAACCAAACTCGAGTAGCCTTCCGGAGAGTGGCTGGGAAGGCTATGCACAGAAGAGCATCCATCGCTCCTTGGACCCTCATGAGAGCCTTATAGCTTTCTAAGTGGTCCAAGGGATCGGTGGTCCCATCGTAGGGATCCACCTGAGGCAAGCGGAATCGATTCGTGATCGGTTCCTCTTGGATTTCCCGGGAGAATGGTGGTCGGGCATCGTAGCCCGCTGGATCAGTTGGGGAGTTCTGCATGTCGGCAAAGCGGCGGGAGAACTCCGCCAACTTGCGCTCGTGCTCCTCCAAGCACCTCTCGGCTTGGCGCCTGATGGCCTCGTCAGTGGAATCTTCCACTGAGGCCACTGGAGAAGGGGGTGCCGATCGATCTCGACGAGGAGCTTTGCCCCGATGGCGCCTGCTGCGCCGCACTGCTTCAGCATCGTTGGCCGGGGATCGACTCTCATGATCCGCCGAACTGGAGTGGTTCCTCTTTGCGGGAGTCTGGTGGCTCTCGCGGGGGTTGGAAACTGCCCGTGGATGGGAGGGCCTGCCTTGGATGGAGCGCAGGCTTCCACGGGGGCCCGTGGCTCGAGCCGCGGGGGTCCCTGGCTGGGGCTGAGTGGCCAGGGAGCGCTGCTGGTGGTATAGTTGCCGCACAGTAGTAGTCAAAGTTTGCAGCTGCTGGACGATAGCTGCGAAAGGAACGTCCATTGAGGATGGCTGAGGAGGAGGAGGTGGAGCAGGAAGTTCTCTCTCCGGGTTACGCGGCCCTTGGGGGGAAGGAACCTCTCCTGCTCGGCTGGTGGATGCTTCGCGCCTGCACATCACCACCATGGTCGGAGCATGCTTTCGCCCACGGAGAGCTTGCTTATGCAGGGGTTGTTGTTCTGCCCCCTTACCTGGTGCGCCAATCTATTGCCGATCTTATCGCAGTGGCATGTAGCTCATGAGCTGGCGCCAGTTCTCGGACTCTCTCACCTCGAGATCTCCAAGCTTCCGGACCTGCAAAACAAAGTCAGAGATCCAGGCCGGGGATTCCGGCGGGGGCACTCCGATGGTCAAGTTAGAGAGCGGTAAGATGGAACAGGACCTCTAAGGCACGTTCCCAAAGGACTCCTGTGCTTAGAGGAGAAATAGATGAAAGAAGTGTAGGGAAGAGAGGGGTTGAAGCCCGGCTTCCTGTGCTGGGTTCACTGAGCTCGCGCCTGAGGATTTCTTGGGGGTACCCGGATCGTTCTCTCGATGTTCTCTCCCTTTTCCCTCTCTTTTCTCCACCTTACCTTTCCGTCCACTTTCTCCGTCCCTTTTATACCACCGGACCGCCTTTAGTCCACGTCCCCTCCTGGGGGCTTTCCGAGATCTCTGGATCCTCCCCCCTCCTTCAAGCCCGGGAGTTAAGTGGCCGGCATGCATCGTCCGTCGTGTGTCACGAAAGGGGAAAAGACTGGCGAGACCTTGGGCCAAGTGCGGGAGCTTTCCTTTTGGGGCATTGACGGTGGGCTTCTAGTCGTTTCAGGCTCCTGCCCGCAAGGATTTCATTCCTCGGTTGCAGGACCCTGTTTAATTGATGTAAACGAGGTTTTGCGTATCACTGCAGGCCGTATTGGCACCCCGTACGGGGCACGGTGCGCGCCGGCTCTAGTGGCGACCTCGCGACCCGTGTCTCTGCCTCCCGGAGGCTTTGCAGAGTATGGCTGACTTCGGTCGAGGTGGACCTGTCAGGGGGCGCCACCTGGCGGTGGAGCAGGGGCTGCCAGCTTCGACCGAGGTGGATCCCTCCTAGGTGGACACCTGGCAGAGTAGCAGAGAGAGGCTCGACTTCGACCGATGTGGACCCATCTTGGGGTGCCACTGGCGAAGGAGCAAGAGGGCCTGGCTCGACCTCGGTAGAGGTGGACCCGTCTTGGGGTGCCACCTGGCAAAGAAGCAAGGGGCTGCCAGCTTCAGCCGAGGTGGACCCCTCCTAGGTGGACACCTGGCGGAGTGGCAGAGAGGTGCTCGACTTCGGTCGAGGTGGACCCGTCTTGGGGTGCCACCTAGCGGAGGAGCAGGAGGACCCGGCTTGACCTCGGTAGAGGTGGACCCATCTTGGGGTGCCACCTGGCGAGGGAAAAAGGGGCCACCAGCTTCGGTCGAGGTGGACCCCTCATGGGTGGACACCTGACGGAGTGGCAGAGAGGTACTCGACTTCGACCGAGGTGGACCCATCTTGGGACGCCACTTGGCAGAGGAGTAGGAGAAGCTCAACTTCGACCAAGGTGGACCCGTCTTGGGGTGCCACCTGGCGAAGGAGCAGGAAGGCCTGGCTCGACCTCGACAGAGGTGGACCCGTCTTGGGGTGCCACTTGGCAAGGGAGCAAGGAGCCGCCAGCTTCGACCGAGGTGGATCCCTCCTGGGTGGACACCTGGCGGAGTGGCAGAGAGGTGCTCGACTTCGGTCAAGGTGGACCCATCTTGGGGTGCCACCTGGCGGAGGAGCAGGAGGGCCCGGCTCGACCTCGGCAGAGGTGGACCCGTCTTGGTGTGCCACCTAGCGAGGGAGCAAGGGGCCGTCAGCTTCGGTCGAGGTGGACCCCTCCTGGGTGGACACCTGGCGGAGTGGCAGAGAGGTGCTCGACTTCGGTCGAGGTGGACCCATCTTGGGGTGCCACCTGGCGGAGGAGCAGGAGGGCCCGGCTCGACCTCGACAGAGGTGGACCCGTTTTGGGGTGCTACCTGGCGAGGGAGCAAGGAACTGCCAGCTTCGGCCAAGGTGGACCCCTCCTGGGTGGACACCTGGCGGAGTGGAGAGAGGTGCTCGACTTCGATCGAGATGGACCCGTCTTGGGGCGCTACCTGGCGGAGGAGCAAGAGGGCCCGGCTCGACCTCGGCAGAGGTGGACCCATCTTGGGGTGCCTCCCGGCGAGGGAGCAAGGGGCCACCAGCTTCGACCGAGGTGGACCCCTCCTGGGTGGACACCTGGCGGAGTGGTAGAGAGGTGCTCGACTTCGGCCGGGGTGGACCCGTCTTGGCGTGCCACCTGGCGAAGGAGCAGAAATTTTGAAAGAAAAATCCACGTGGCACCGGCGGTGTCCAGCTGGACCTGACACACGTTCCACGTCAGCGATGTAGCCATATCAGAAGTAAATATGGTATTTGGATTAGCAATGCTACGATAGCACCGTGGTTACACAGCCTGAGCCACGGGCTTTGTATATGAGAGCCGGCCACGAGCGGATAGTATGTGGGACAGCTTGAGCCACTGGCTTGGTACGTGAGCAGGACTAACCACAATATGTATAGTTGCTTTGAGGTTGCCAGTCATGGACTGGAGCATGACCGTGGCTAGTCCAGAACCCTAAAGAAGAAGGAAAACTAATGAAAACATATAAATGAAATATAATGTTAAAAAAGGTTTTTGATATACTTGCTATATGATTAGTTTTGGTTGCATGACCAAAAAATTTATTGTTTTCCGTTATATGATTATGATCTTGCCGCTTTTAGTTTTTATATTAATACTGGTATGATTGTGAGGGAACCTTACTGGGTTGTAGAGCTCACTCCCTACTTGCTTTTTTTTTTAGAGACTCAAGATGCTTAACAAAGATTGAGCTGAGCGTGAGATGGAACACATCGACATTTAGTTTTGTTTAGTTAGTTAGTATTCTGGTTACTGATGCTTGTTGTGAATCAGTAGACCAATTAGTGGTTTGATTTTATAATTAGAAAGTTTAATTGTTATTCAAATATTTTATGTAGTGTTAGTTTTATGATTGACTCTTGTTTACCTAGGCCCTGTATGAGCTCTGGGATAAAATCTAGAATTTGTATGACCGATCGTGTAGCCATTTTCGGTGCTGAATTCAGGGTGTGACAAGTAGTCCTGAAGATCAAGAGACAGTAAGTCCTAGAAAGATAAAGGAATATTATCATCCTGGTGTCATGACTAGTCATCCGAGTACTTGATCACAAATGAGATAATCCAGTCGATCACATTGTTTGCCTTCCTAAAGACATGCCAAACCGATGCATGATTCTTTGATATCCCAATACTTTGGTGTTTGGAGTTTCGCAATTTAGCAGCTATGCCATCAACCTCTTCCTTGCTTTGTCTTTGCACCCAATACAAGCTAAGATTGGCTTTGATGGCTTCACTTAATATGTTAATACAGTTTACATCATTCATGATCATCATGGTAATACTCTTATTAGCAATACCAATTGTCGTTACATGCATTCTATTCTTATTGTTGAACTTTCTTGGTTTGGGAAGATTTCGATGGTGGAGCTTAGTAAGGTTTGAAGCAGGCCGCATCTACTCTTCAACCACCGTAATTATCACAGCACCCTCTTCCATGCCTCTCATGTTCCTTGAGACTACTTGGACTCTTCATTAAACAATGCCATTGTCTTTTTGCAAGATCTTTATATCATGTTTAGTCAACGCTATCATTTGTACTTCTAATCATTCCTAACTCATCTAAGAAGAACAAGGTTAAACTATGTCTTCATGATTCTATTTTTTTTTAAAAAAAAATTATCTTAATAATATGAGACTACCGACCCATTGGTTTGATACATGGAATTAGAAAAATTATTTTGAAGGCTCTAAGTATCAAACTTTCAAAGTTTATGGAAAAATCGATGTCTGTCCAATACATTGCTTTTATTAAAGAGAGATTTATTGGTAATAATATTCTTACAGTGGCTAAAATTATCATGCAATACTAGAGGTCAAATCAAGAAGGATTAATTCTTAAACTTGGTATTCAAAAAGTTTTTGATAGCATTGATTGGCATCTTCTTATATACCTCCTCAAGATAAGAGGATTTGGAGCCTAGTGGTGTTCTTGAATATCAAACATACTCCTCACTGTAAAAATTGCCCTTCTTATCAATGGGGAGCCTACGAGATGGTCAAAACAAATCATGGGCTCAAACGGGGAGACATCTTATCCCCTTACCTATTCATCTTAGTGATGGATATTCTTGATTGCATGCTCCACTTAGCTACACTAACAATCTCATTGAAGGTTTAGGTCCCTCTTCCATCTCTGAAAAATTTTTTTATCTTCAATATGCCAATGACACTATTATCTTCATAGCTTTAAAAAAAGATGTCAAATATCTGAAGTTCATCATCTACTCATTTGAGCTTATAAGCAGGTTGACAATTAACTTCACAAAGAGTTCACTCATCGGCATCAAAATGAACCAGAGTAAAAGTTTCATGTTTTCAAGGATAATAGGCTGTTCACAAGTTTCTTTGCCACTAAATTATTTAAGATTCCCTCTACATTACAACAAACCATAGAAATCAGATTGGGCCTTTTTAGAATAGAAGATCCATAAGAAACTTAAGGCTTGGAAAGGTGGCCTTCTATCATCAACAAGTAGATTAGAGCTTGTTAATGCGGTACTTAGCGCCATACCTATTTACCGGATGTCCACTTTCAAGATCCCATTGGCCACAATCTAAAACATTGAGTCCATACGAAGGAGGTTCCTCTAGAGAGGAGTCAAGCAATATCAAGGAGGCCACAGGCACATCAGCTAGGACAAGGTGTGCTACCCTAAACGATTGGGTGGCCTTAGATTCATCAACATTAGAAATTCTTAATCGATGTCTTCTAACAAAGTGGTGGTGGAGGTACTACTATAAGCCTGATAGACCATGAAGAGTTCTTATAGCTAATACTCACTTCTTTAAGGCTCCACCTAGCCAAAGTGCAAAGCAAAAACATAGAAAGGCCTCCCCTCCTCTATGAAGTATTATAAAGTTTTGAACTTGGTTCTTCCAACATAATGCATTCTGCCATCAGAAAGGTGATTAGATATCTTTTTGGTATGACAACTGGCTTCTAGAAGAGCCTCTTAAGGATCACTTTCCTATGATATTTAAATTATTTGATGAGTCAGGTGAATTGGTAGCCTCCTTCATGAAACGACCATGTGATAATTCTCACAGTGTCCACTGCTTAACAACCTAAGGAAAGGATAAAATGAAATCATTGCTGGAGCTGACAAACAATGAAGTTATTTGAAAATGATCATCAACCAATAAATTCTCAATTAGAAACTTTTATCAGTTTTTGAGCTATGGAGGGATCGAATGTCAGTTTGCCCAATTAAACTAGAAGCTCCTGATCCTAAAAAAGGTCAAAATATTCACCTAGCTTTGCTATTATGATAAAATTCTTACTATAAAAAATCTCAAGAAGCGAAACTAGCTTGCCTTTAGCACATGTCCAAACCATGGAGAAGATGACGAGACCACAGATCATGTTCTCTTATCTTGCCCTTTCGTTGAGCTTGTTTAGTAGCCAATATGCATAATGCTATCCCTTCCTAACCTCCCACAATAGATATTTCACAGGTAGAATTCTTGGAGAACAATGATTAAAGAAAAGGAAAAGAAAACTATATGGGATTGTTGGTTTCCAGTAATCTCGTAATTTATTTGGAAGGAAAGGAATAACAATCTTCAAGCTCCAAGCAACATCCCCTACAGTAATTATCCTAAAAGCAGCCATGCTGCTCAAAGAATCTACTCTCTTTTACGATGAGAAAGCCAAGATAGCTATACTCCAAACTTGTACAGTCTTTTCAGCATAAATAGAGAACGTGTACTTGGCAACACCGAGCTTGGAGTTCATAGCTCTACAAACAGGCTCAGCCAATTTTTGAGATAGGACCTCCTCTCCATTTTATTTTTCTCTCTCTCTCTTTACATTGCTGGAAACTTACTAGTTTCATTATTTTCGATACTTTTTGCTAGTTGCTACTCTTAGCAACTAACCCTTGTAAATCCACTTATTTTAATGAAGTCCTCGGATGGGTCTTCCCTCCCACTTCATCAAAAAAAAAAAAAAAAACTCATCTAAGAAGAAAGAGCTCTAGAATATATTAACAAAAAAGTTAATAACATGTGATAAATAGAATATTGTGAAAATTTGGTGACAGAACTTTCCATGGTTAATTATGTGATATATCTACATTATTATGCATAAGCAAGTATAAAGAAAATTTGGTGACAAAATTTCCCATACATATACGTCTTAACATTATAGCTTTTGAATATGGATGAGATTAGGCTAGGACTTGATTGGTTTAGTTATCTAGTGGGACTCTAAATGTATTTGGACTCAAAGGTCATAGGCATAAGATTTGAAAATAATTAAGGCTCCTATCGATATATCTAGATTATTATACATAAGTATAAAGAGTATTTGGTGATAAAATTTTTTTACATATACATCTTAAAATTATAGTTATTGAATATGGACTAGATTAGGCCAAGACTTGATTGGTCTGGTTATTTAGTGGGACTCCAAATGTATTTGAACTCAAAGGTCACAGGCATAAGATTTGAAAATAATTAAGGCTCCTACTGATAATGCTATTTCATGCCATTGTTCATTAAAATACTTTATTATATTCCTTAGGTAAAGCTATTTTGCATAGGCTTTGAAATTTCGTACTCAATTATTCATGTAAAGAAATACAGCCAGTTATTTTTCTTCAAGTAAGAAAAAGAATTAGCTATCGAAGGTCAGCTATCGAGAATCTGAACCATGAAGAATCGACCATTAAAGGTCGGCTCTTATCGATCTGGACCATGAAGAGTCGGTCATTGAAAGTTGGCCATTGAGGATCTGAACCATGGAGAGTTAACCATAGAAGGTCGGCCATGAAGAATCTGAACCATGGAGAGTCAGTCATTGAAGGTCGGCCATTGAGGGTCAGCCATTAAAAATCGATCATTATAGGTCGGCCATTGAAAGTCGACCACTGAAGGTTGGCCCTTGAGGGTTAGCCATTGAAGGTCGACCACTGAAGGTCGGTCATTGAAGGGCGGCCATTGAAGGTCAACCATTGAAGGTTGGCCATTAAAAGGCTGGATTATAAAGAGTCACAAATTGAAGTTGAAGGAAGGAGGTATCGTTGACCTAATCTTCATTTTTTTATTCCTCACACAACTTCCTACTATAGCTGGTGAGAGGAGAAGCAATAGCTCTTGGACCAAGGTTGGAAAAGAGGGACGTGGCTGACCTAGTTGGTGTGGGTGTTAGGACCATGTCCTGGACCAAAAAGGAGTTTGAGCCTACTTACATGGCTTTTTGGTAGGCTTCTGTTACTTTATTAAGCTGAACAGGTATGATACTACTACAACAGTACCCATCACTCCCGAGTCTAAAAATGTTATCGATTTTGATTATTATTATTATTTTTTGGACGAAGGGAGTAATGTGCCTTGACCTGAGAGAGTAGGAGTAAAACCCAATTGAGAGAAATCTAAATAACGGGAGTTGTACCTGAATAAAAGCGGGAGTAAAATCCAACTGGAAGAAATTCAAATGATGGGAATTATGCCCAAGAGAGAGCATGAGTAGAACCCTATTGAGAGAAATCCAAATAACAGGAATTGTACCCAAATGAAAGTGGGACTAAAATCTGATTAGAAGAAATCTGAATAATGAAAATTATGCCGAGAGAGAGCGGGAGTAGAACCTAATTGAGAAAAATATAAATAATGGGAATCATACCCGAATGAAAGTGGAAGCAAAATCTGACCGGAAGAAATTTGAATAATGGAAATTGTACCCGAGAGAGAAGAAGTAGAACTTGACTTAAAAAAATTTAAATAACGAGAATTGTACCTGCATGAAAGCGAAGTAAAATCTAACTGAAAGAAATCTGAATAGCAAGAATTGTACATAAGAGAGAGCGGGAGTAGAACCCAACTTTTAAAAAATCTGAATAATGGAAATTATTCTCGGATAAAAGTGGGAGTAAAATCCGACTTAAGAAAAATTTGAATAATAAAATTATACTCGAATGAAAGTAGGAGTAAAACCCGACTTAAGAAAAATTAGAAATAATGGAAGTAAAACCTGAATAAAAAAAATTGAATAACTAAAATTATACTGAATGATAGCGGGAGTAAAACCCAACTTTAAAAAATTCTGAATAACAAGAGTTGTACCTGAATGAGATGGGAGTTACCTTTATAAGAAGTTATTCGAATGAGATGGGAGTTACCTTTGTGAAGAGTTATCAGAATGGAAGTTATCCTTACGGGAGCTATCTAGATGAGATAGAACTTACCTTGTGAGGGTTACTCGAATAATATGGGAGCTACCTTTATAAGGAGTTACTTGAATAGAGTTATCCTTGCGGGAGTTATCCAAATGAAATGGAGTTACCTTTATGAGGAGTTACTTGAATGAGAGTTATTCTTGTGGAATTTATCCGAATGAAATAGAAGCTACCTTTGTAAGGAGTTACCTGAATGAGATGGGAGTTAGTTTTGTGAAAAGTTACTTGAATGGGAGTTACCCTTGCGGGAGTTATCTGAATGAGATGGAAGTTACCTTTGCGAGAAGTTATCCAAATGAGGATTGCCCTAGCGGGAGTTACCTTTACGAGGAGTTACCTAAATGAGAATTATCTCGGCAGGAGTTACTTTTGTGAGGAGTTATCCAAAATGGAGATGATTGGCCAACCATCTTTTTTGACGAATGATTAGTCGACTGGATGGGAGCCTGATTATCAAAAGTCAACTTGACTTTTGAAAGTTGGCTGTTGAGGAGCCGGTGGCAGTCAGGATATCCGGGAGGAGATTTTTAAATGTGGTGCATGAGAGCTGGCATCAAGCAACCTTCTCTTGGTGCCTTGTAAGCCCCGACGAGTCGAAGCGAACTCCAACGAGTGGAGACGAGCTGTTGCTAGTTTTGGAGGGCGGAGGCAAGCCATCACGAGCTTTGGAGGGCGGAGACAAGCAGTTGCAAGTCCAACTGGTGGAGGCGAGCTGGCGCAAGCTTCAGCTAACGAAGGTGTCGGGGGCATGGCACTTGCAAGCTCTAGTAGGTCGCGATAGTTATTATTGATGGTGATGAAGAAGCCCTCCTAGAAGGGCCGTAGCATAGTATATGTGCCCAAGAGCCTCGTAATGTTCATCATGAAAATCCTCCATTGCCTAAAGTGAGGGGATCTCAATCCACTTTATTGGATAGAGTGGAGTGATCCCTCCCCACAAGGAACACATGGAGTGACGTGAGCTGTTGCTTCACGTGGGTGATGGGATCCTAACCCACCGAGAGTACATGGAATGGAGGATGAGTTAGAAAGCACCAAGGTGGATGGGAGGTGCCTTGAAAAGACAGGAATATGTTTTTTAATTATTGACAACTCCTTCGAATCCACTACTCTGGACATTGTTGTGGATCTCTCCTTGTGCTTGGCAGAGACACCACTAACATTCTCCTCCTCCTCCAACTTCAGTACATTTCTTGTCTTATTTCGTAGAAGATTGAAGGTAGTGACTGTGCCATTGTAGAAGTAGCTAACAGTGCCGTTTCTTTGGAACCTGATCTAAAAGTTGAGGTTAGTACTGCCAATAGCATAGTCACATACCAAAAGGTGGTGGCTCCAGGGGGTGATCTCGTCTTTGGTCCATCGTTCGTCGCCATATCAAAGATGACGACACTCCTTTGTAGCTCGGAGTTTTCACTTCGAGATCACTCCCTTGATCCTTGGGAAGGAGTTCTTGGGCTCTTGATCTGCCCCCCAGGCCTGTGGATGGCTGTTGTTGATCTGTTGGTCGAGGAGGATCAATCTTTGGTCCTTGCCACAATCTTCTTAGCTCTTGAGTCTTTTGCCCTAACCTGGCATGCCAATCTATTGTTGCCATATCACCTTTTGACTCTCTATAGTCCAGCCCCTCAATGACCAACCTTCAATGGCCAAATGCCAAAGGCTGAGCAATTAAGCCCGAATATCATTGGCTAAATAATGTTGGACAAGTGAACTGTGACCATGGAACCAATGAACAAGCATCATTAGCTGCGTATCTTTGATTAAGTAAATGATAAGCTATTCCAGCAACCTCAATAACCCCAAGCGATCTCAGCATAAGATCATGAGAAACAAGATCCTGACATTGCAATGGGCTCTATCCCAACAGAAAAGATATGAGAGACAATATCCTGATACTATCCCAACATATCCTGACATTCTACCAGAATCTATTAGAAGGCACCACTCTCCTGACAGCTCTCCATCATCCTGCATGATGCTATAAATTGATAAGAGGGATACCTGATAGGTAGGCTGGTGCCCCCGTACATGCTCATTTTTTATTTGGGCTCTCTTGCCATTCTCTTTCTCATCTCTAGCTATTGCATAGATCACCCTACTGACTAGAGTATTGGAATGTCCCCATCGGTAACCCCGATCCCAGAACTTCTTTTCAGGTCCCCGTTCAAGAGCCACCAACTATAAAGCGTTCAATCCAACCAGAGAAGATCGAAAGACTTTCCGATCAGCCCTTGAGGGTCGGTCATTGAAGGTTGACCATTGAAGGGCTGGACTGTGAAGAGTGGTGGATTGAAGTTGAAGGAAGGAGGTATCGTTGATCCAACCTTCATTTTTTTATTCCTCACACGACTCCTTGTTGTAGCAGGTAAAAGGGGGAGCAACGACTCCTAGACCGAGTTGGAAGAGAAGGACATGGCTGACCCAATTGGTGTGGGTGTTAGGACCACGTCCTGGACAAAAAAAGAGTTCGAGCTCGCTCATGTGGCTTTTTGGCAGGCTTCTATTACTTTATCGGATCGAACAGGTCTGATACTACCACAACATAATCTATCAACACTGTGAGGATCCCGTGCTTCACCTTCCCCAGTGACTCCACCTCCTTTTGAAATGCCACCTCCTCAATCATGATCGCCTTATTGGTCGAAGTGGAAGGTAGGTGAAGGATGAATAGTAGCACTGTGCAATCATTGTAGCAGGCCTTGAATACGAGCCCATGGCAACCATGATTGAGTATATTCTCCTTGTCAAATTGCTATGTCGCCTCCACCATGTTGATGTAGGTGATACGGTTGTTGAACATGATTATCTTAAGGCCCCATCGCCATTCTCTCCACTCCTATTTGACCTGCTGCCCCTCCCGGGGCTTTGCTTCATAATGTTGACTTTGTTATTGAGGAAGTGACACTCGGATGTGAGGAAGGCAGCGACGACTAACAAGAGGCAACGATGACTGGTGGGGTTTGGATGTGAGGAGGGTAGCAACAGAGGACAATGTTGGGATAGCGATAGCCAACAAGAGCCAGTAGTGGCCGCACGGGGCTCAGATGCGAGGATGGCAATGATGGCCATGTTGGATAGCTACTAGAGGTAGCGATAGAGCTCGGATGTGAGGAGTGCAGCAATGAGGGGTGACATTAGGGCAGCGACGACCAACAAGAGGTAGCAGCGGCCATGCAGGACTCGGATGCAAGGAGGGTAGCGGTGGCTCGGGAGGGGTAGCAATCAAAGGTAGCGATGAGGCTCGGATGCGAGAAGGGGCCAACAGGCGGAGAAAGTTTAGGACGAGGGAGGAGAAGGGGGAGGGAAGGATGGGGAGGAGACGGTTGGTCCGGTGATGTCGATCTGTTAGTCGATGGAGTGAGACTGCTGAGCAAGGAAGAGAGGGCACTCAGATAGTAGGGTAACAAGGATTTCTTTTTATCTAACATTCCAAGATTTTAATCCGTTAAATTAAAAGATCTAATATTTCACATATTTTAAATATATATAAATATATATAATTATCATATTTTATAATTTAAGTCTCGAATTTTGATATTAAATATCTAAATTTTCTTTATATATATTATAATCAAATAGATTCATATTTGAATCTAAATAAATAAATTTTCTGATCCAGATTCAGAACGATTGGATAAATACCGGCGGGGGTCTGAACCCGGCCCGTGAACGGCTCTGCGTAAAACCCCGAAACTCCGAGGTTTTAGGTTTTCAAAGTTTTGCAACCTCAAATTATCGCATTCCCAGTATCACGGGGGCCTCTCCCCTTCTCTCCCCTCCTTGGAGCGAATCCTGGAAACGATGGCGGGTCAGTGCGGCCTCAAACTCGCCATCAGCCTCATCACCGCCCACTTCGGCGATCTCGTCGCCGTAAGCCCCCTCTTCCCGTCTTCCCTCACCCTCTTCCCTTCTCTTTCTCCCTTCCCCTAACACTCCTCTTCCTCTTCTTCGCAGAAGGTATGCAGCTGCCTGCTCCACCGCGGGACCCTCGCCCTCCAAGAAATCATCCGCTTCACCGAGCTCTCCTCCTCGCAGGTCAAGAACTGCCTCCTCGTCCTCATCCAACACAACTGCGTCCAGGCCTTCTCCACTCCGAGACCAGGTGCTTTGTTTATCTTTGTTTCTTTCTTAATGGATGGAAGAGACTCCAAGAAGGAATCAAAATACCAATTCCTGGCTCTCCCTGATCTCGCTGTCTTTTGTTTCTTTATTCTCGGCAGCCGGGCCGGGAAGCGTGGCCAAGGCGGTGACCCAATACATGGCCCTCTTCGACAACATCCTACATCGAATGCGCTTCGCCAAGTTTTTGGCCGTCGCGAGGGACGACCTTGGCCCCCAGGTCGGTTATTGGATTCTTTTCGAGCGTTTTAACTTGCTGGTTTGTAGTTTAATCTGGCACTTGAATCCTTCCACTTTAATTTCTTTCATGACCAATTTTTAGATTCCTTTCGTGCGTTTTAACTTGCTGGTATGTGGATGTAGTTATTAGATTTCCTGTACTTGTTGCAGTGTGAAATTCTTCTTGCGGGTTTACTCCAGAATGGTAGGCTTACTTTCGGACAACTCGTAGAACGAGCGACCTCGAATAAACCTGAAGGTGGGTGCTGGTTCTTTTATTTTCCGCTCCTTATTTTCAGTTTCTTTTGGACTTCAAAATTCATATCAAGTTTCAGAATAAGACCTACCTCTGGAATCTTAACTTACCAAATTATTGATTATTACCGTTTCGGTCTTCATATCATCTTTAGTCAGTGCAAGTATGCGGGAAGGGCTGCGAGCAAACTTCAATAGGCTTGTAGGTGCACGCTATGTGGAACGTTGTCCAAGACCTGAACCCTTCATTGATCCATCTCCGCAAGAGGAAACTAGATCAACAAGAAAACGCAGTGCTAAGATAAGTTTCAACATGATGATTTTTACAATGTTTTGCTTTTTGTTGATAGTCTGCAATTTTTGAGTTGTAAATGTAGCCAATGACATGTTCCATTTAATGGGTCAACTTTTTATATATCCATTCATCACTTGTTCCTATTCATGACAATGGAAATAAAATCAATATGCATATTATTGGATGCAAAATCAGTATGAAAAACTCTAACCCATAAGTGAAAGAAACCTTGAATCATGCATCACCTCTTGTTATTACTACTTACAAGGTGCGCATGTTGATGCTCTTTGTGCATATACCATTTTGCACATTTAAACTTGTTAGTAGAATGGCTTGAAGGCCCTCTTGATAAACTTGTAAATGACAAGTCTGACATTATGAAATTTATCGATATATATATATATATATATAATTAATTAAAAAGTATAAGTTACAGGCAACAATATCTTATAGTAGCTTATTTGTCAAAAAGAAGCAATGGTTAGTAAATAGCATCAATGTAGTGGTCATGAAGGCAGTGGCAGTACTGCACATACATGGGCCTTAACATCTTGACACAACCATATTCAGTCAATTTCTTTGACACCCCTTCACCCTTCAAAGTTGTGATGTATCATAGACTGAGAGTTTTACCTAGTAGTCAGTGGAAAAGAGAAGTGATATGAGTCTTAACGCAGAAGTTCATGACTTGCTTGGCGAATAAGGTACTAAAAAGTGGAGCATGTGGATCCAATTCAAACCTGTGTTTTGTTCAGCTATGAAATATCTACCAACTAATTTAAGTGGTGTCTACTGTTTGTAAAGAGTTTCTGGTATATTGATCATAACTCTTAAGGCAGGGAAGGGTTGACAAATCTGGATAACTTTTTAAGAGATGTCATAGTTCTGAAGAAAAATGCTGATGCAATAATTGGACGCTAGATAATAGGTTCGCTAGTTTCATAACCATAGTAAGGGACATCATCAGCAAGGAGGGGGCATAAAGAGGAGTTAAAAGGGGTGTAATAGGCATTGAAACATGAATGATCTATTAGAGTGAGATGCACTAGTGAAGCTTTTTATGACACAAGTGATGTGTGAAACGTTAAGAAATTGTTGGAAAGATCTAATAATCCCATCAGTTCAAGATATCGAGCAAGAACTTATAGGACATAAACGTCATAGAAACAAGACAGGTTTAATTGATTGATTAAGAAGGTGTTGCACTCATGTTGTGATAATTCAAAAATGGGTGGTGGTGGAAGTAATACCACAAGCAATGGCACAAAATGGCAGTATGCTATGCTGCAGAATGAGTGTGATGTAGTAGACATGTATCGATATATCAGCTATGGCACAAAATGGCAGTATGCTATGCTGCAGAATGAGTGTGATGTAGTAGACATGTATCGATATATCAGCTTCAAGAATGGCATTATGAAACTATTCAAGCTAAGGATGCTTGCGTGAGTCCATGTATAGCATGGTAAAGGCAATAACCTGAGTAGAATATTTTCTTTGGGAACATTGGATGCAAGACAAACCTTGAAAGATAGGTTTAGAAAGGGACTTTGATTAAGGACTTGGCCCATTATAATAGTGAACATTGAAAAGGAATGTTCATGCTGATCCACTAGCATTTTGAACATGTTTGTCACGAGAGTTGGCTATACTGTTATCTTCCTCATCTTTTTTTCCCCCACTGAAACCCAAGCTTTTCTATTCCCATCAGATCGTCATATCATGGCATCAGAATATACATTCACTTTCCTAAGTTTTCTATATTCACTGCAGAGTTTTGGTGCTTTCACTAATCATTATAAGGCTGCTTATGAGACAAATATGTGCATATCTTTCAAGTCCGACTTGTAAAGATGTTCAGAGAGGAGCCTTTATTGGTTACTAGAGTGATAATACTGTTTCAAAATGACTGACTAAACTCTTTTCCGAATACTTACCATGTTCAGGACTGTGGTGGTCATTTTGTAAGAATTCTTTCTGGGTTGAATTTAGTTCTTATAGTTTGCTGTTTAATTGCAGTAGTGAGACAGAAGCTGATATATTTGCTGTATTTTCTTTTACAGACTAACGAAGAAACCCTTTCTGTAGAACAGCAAGCTATGGTAGCTGCAGCCCTTTCGGATACTGAAAGGTTTTCTGAAATTACAGATACTGCTACAGAGACTATAGAAGTAAAAGCTACTGATCACCATCCAGATGCATCCGTTGGTGATAAGGTTGGTAACTCTGATAGTGTTAACGTGCTTCCTGGTAATGTGCTTTAGTTCTGTAAATCAAGTGATGCTATCTATTGTATATAGGTATTTCAGGTAAATTTTGGGTTATCATGTTGATCTGGCAGGTATCTTTCTGTTAGTTTATGGTCCTTGTGTTGCAAGTTTGCATTGTGCAGGGCCAAGCTTGGAGGTTTGTGCGAGGGAGATCATAAAGTCTATGTTGAGACAAATATTTTTCTGTTGGAATATTTGGTCCAAATTTATCACTTTTGTCCTTTCATTATAACCATAATTTACTTAATGTGAATTTATCGCTTTTCCATTTTAAAACAAATTTTCAGTGTTTGGGAACAGAGATTTCGGTTTAACAACTTCTCCTTATGTTGCAAATTCTAGTTATGCATGGCTGCAAACTGCATTATTTTGTCTTGGAAGATTAGGAAACACTATTATATGACACTGGAAGGTAACATTTTCCTAGCAACAACAAGATAGAGCTGATGAGACAAGGTTCTTACTTCTTAGTGAAGACCAAATTATTGATGTAGAAAAGGATGACCATTTTGTGTTTTAAGGTGCCAGAGAAAAATATTGTAGATGCATGATGGATCCTCTTATTGTTCAAAGGCTTTAATATACTTACAGATGTCTTGATCTTAGAGCTGTGTGATTGTTGGGCAGGGGAAGTTGAGTTGACCTTGAATCGATTGATGACTTATTTCTGGAAACAGTTCTGGCTTAAGTCCTTAAGCACATTGGTCAAATGTACAGCATTCAACAATTGGATTGCATTATCAAGTCATGAAGAGGGTTAGAGGCAATATTGAAGTGTATGTGAGGGTGCTCGGTTTGATTCTTTGTGCTCAATATAATCACAGAAGTATGCTGCATGGACCTGCTGTATGAGTTTTTTTCTTTGGGTATCTACCCTAATATTGGATTTTTATGATTCCCCTGTACTTTTTTTGCTAGATCCATGCCCAAGTGTGACACACTTAACTAGCACGTACGTATGTCATGCTGTCTTGACATGAATAGTCTGGGCAAACTAAAGAGGTGGATTGCATTGCAAATGGATACTAGATTAGATATTTTAATTTGGTACTGTTTGTTTTTCTATTAATTTATGTTTCACTACAGTTCATTTGGCATGAAATTATAGGTTGGATATATGTAGAAATTACAAATTTAGAATCATTGTGAAATGATATATTTGGCTTAGGGTCGAGTTTGTAAGTTCATGGTTCATACTTCTCTCTTGCTGTAGAGTGGTTCCTGTTTGGGTATCCACATGTCCACGAGATTTTCACAGGAGAAGTTTTTGTGGTTCCCATATCTAGCAGTTCAATGAGCCAGATTACAGATGTTTTAGTTTTGGCTTAAGGATGGTCCAGGTCAGGTTGGGCTGAAGGCTTTTGGTTTAGGCATGGTTGAGTTCAGATATTGCATGGTCCAAGTGCAGTTTAACACATTTATACACTAATTTGGCCAACTCTCGGGGGCGTTGAAGGGGTTTGGTGAGGATGAATTGTAACCCATTAGCCTACAAGTTGAACTATTCAGGGAAAAGGGAGGAAGGAAGGGGGGGGAAGAGAGAGAGAGAGAGGTCAATTAATAGCAACTTCTACATAATTTAGTTCAATATTTCTCCACCTTCTAAGGAACTTTCTGCTATGATGCCTTTTTTCAGTTCTTAAAAATGAAATGCTAGTGCAATTTGAGCAGTTAGAAACTTCTTAATGCATTTGAGCTTGCTGATGTGCTTGTTTCTGACGCTGTGCATTAGTACATTGATAAAAATTATTTATTTGTTTATTTGTTTAAATCTGCATAATTTATGACAGCGCAAGTTTGGGGCTTTAGAGATGGATCAAGAGGTCCAATCTGCGATTGCTGTGAATGAAGTACTTTGGCGAGCAAATTTTGAGAAATTTTTACTTTGCCTCAAGAAGAAGGTATGTTTCTCGAAATACTTCTCACTATTCTATTGTCCACCAAATTTCTGGTATTATATTAAATAGAAATGTATTTCCATCAGGTTTATGGATATCTGTCATTGATTCTGAAGTTCTGGTTTATGGTGGGATCTGCCTGTTCTTTTCAATTTTTCATTTCCAATATTTACATGGTTTTTTCTAAATTTTTTTGATGTATCTTTTTGTTGTTGCTTGATTGTTTCTGAACTTAACTCTGTGATATGGTAATGGTTGTCAAAAGTTTTAAGATGTTCCTATCGAGATATCCCACTTATTTTCTAAGGAATAACTGTCCAGTGATCAACAGATCATTAATGAATGGTTCACAACCTGCTGTTGTTGCTAGTTGTGTTCTGTCTGAACAAGCTTGCTCTCGTCCCACCACCACCACCACCTTGACATGCTGTTATTATTTTCCTTCTAGTACACATTCAAAGGCAGAGGAGGATCGCTGCTCCTTGCAAACAATATCCAGTGTGGTAATGATTCTAACAGTGCAAGCCTTGAGCTGTTGGTCGAGTACCAAAATCTTGTCAGTGCATATAATTAATTAGTTCTCTTTATTTTCCCCAATTTGTCTTGATATTTTTGCTAACTTCATCTCACAATTGATCACAAAATGATGGAAGAGGAAGTTGAATAAACCTATAATTCGTGCTAGCGTCAATCACATTCTTTCTTTTCAGACACTATATGATTTAATATTTATATGCTAGGTCATTAATCAAGAAACTCAAAAGTATTGAAGGGGAAAAAAGGTTCTTCACTTGGGATTAAAGCATACTTACTGGCCATCTCTGTGGAAAGGATGACACTGTCACATAGCTGTAGAGGCCACATTTAAAAGGGAAGCCTCAGATTGAGTGCTACCATGTTGTTTACCTACTAAATCTCCACTTTTTCTCAGTTTGGTTTTGAGTAAGTTGGCAAAGGTTATGAAACATCGTGAACTGATTGTGCCAAGGTTTGGTGGTAGTACTTCCCATAAAAGTGGTCTTATAGGTTATGGTTTAGCAACTTTCTGGTTGGGTTTATTTGCTTTTAGAAAAGCTCACTTATTGATCGGAACTTGGTAGATTCTAGTGGTACAACTTGCTGGTTGTAACAGAGTTTCTTTTTCATCACTTAAACTATGATTTTTAATTAAGAAACTAACCAGGCTTCCTTGTAATATCCGTGACTCTCCAATAAGACTACAAGATAAAGAAAGAAAATAAAACAGGTGGGACGGGCTATTTCTATTCACAATCATGGCTCCTCTTTTTGTTGCTCACAAATGTAATCCTTAATTAATGGATTAAACTTCTAAAATACTCAAACCAGCAACCTGATCTGAAACATCAAATAAATTTGCTGCTCCATATGCACCTCGGGTGCATTAATTATCTGGAAATGACACTAATATGCCTTTACAATACTTTGCTCATCAGTTTTATCCCACTTTTGCTCAATATTTTGATTCGAATGTGTTTTGAACCAATACTTGTATTGATCGTGCCCATAGTTGCTTCAAATCAAATTTTCTTTGAGAGAAAACTATTACCAAAATCAACATATTTGGTGCATAGCATGTTTCATGTAAAATCTTTTTTTACGTACAGAAGGGCCTTTTTCAACACTTTTTTCACCAAGAATATTTTTGAAGTAGCGACCAATTTGAATCATCATTGCAATTAAATGCATATCCATAATTTATCTTCGTGTTGAACACCATAGGAGCAAGCAACATATGTTGTTCAGAACTTGAACATCAGTATGTTGGAGATGATGCTAACAAAATCCATATTCTGTATTGTCCATAACTAGATTCATAGCAGACAATCCTTAGCCCTTCTATTTGAGCTTTATGAAATTCAATTTGCCATCATTTCCGATTAGAATCTAAATCCTTGCTAACGTTGGATCTATCATATCTTTTTCATAAGTTTTATCCAGGCCACTCTCGATTTTTGCCTATTCTTTAATCCCTCATCTCCGATCTTTGTTAGACATGAATTTACAACCTCTATGCTTTGTCTCCTTCCAATTTTATCTTCTATTGGCACATTTAGGTGCTTAGTCTAGTACTAAAAACCAATGGTGGCTGCTCAATCATTCCAAATCGTGAGGCACACCTCGTGCCATACCATCTTCGCCTCTTTCTGTTTGATCTTGTGGAACAACCCCCCAATTCAATCTTGTGGCTGAACTGAGCCAATTAACCTGTTTCACCTGGTTTTTAGCGAAACGAACTGGCAAATGATGATTTACCCCTTGATTCCAACCCCAAAATGTACAAGACCCATCACCCCCTTCAATTGATCCCAGCCATAGTTGATCGATCTCTTCGCCTCTCTTGCAATTGACATGATCTCAATGGCTAGTTCGCTGCCCCTGTTGATTGCCGTGAACCTCACCTGACCCTGATTGTCTTGACCACCTCAACCTTTGTCGTGTCTTTGACCCTCTTCAATTGTAACAAGGCAATGGCGAGATCACTATGATATCTCATCCTTAGCACCAACCTTGTCAAGCTCGCCTCCACCATCACTGCCTTTATCCACCCCAGCGCCGCTGTTAGAGTTGGGCTTGCTGGTGTTGACGGGGATCTTGATGCCCTCAATCTCTACTAGCTCCAACACTATGTCCGCCACCACCTTCGGCTACTTCTCGAGTCTCTCTCTCTCTCTCTCTTCCAACTGCCTGAGTTCATGATTGAGAGAAATCCCCTAGATTTGGGTATACCAATACCTAACTGGCACAGTCCGGTGCACCATCTGCTGGTGGAGTATCATTTCGATACTTAACCATGACAAGTCTCAACATAGATATTGCCAACCTTCTAAAACTAGGGTTTAAAGTTCTTTGTATCATCACATGTTTTCTTGGTACTAGAATGGCACATATTGTGCCTTGTTGCACCAATGCTTGGTTGGAAGTGATATGCAGCCATTTCATTTCCCTGTCCAACAACATCACACTAGCAAGTACATGCCAAACAGCAAGAATGACATGGCTAGCACTTTTCTCGTTAATTAATCCTTGTTGATAAACAATTGTCATTTACTGAGATAATATTTAATTATTTATTGATTGTATTCGGTGAATGTGCTGTCAGTCTAACATACACATGTTGATTGCATGAAAATCTCCTTCCCATCTGCCTATACTTTGACACTACTGTAGCATTAATGATTGCTTCCTAGCTGTTTAAGCTTAAGTCCATGATCTGTAACAGAGGTCTTTTCCCTAGCTATTTTATTTTCAGCAAAAATCACTTAAATCTACTTGTTTACTTTTTTTTTTATTTATGGGTTAGGGGGTGGGAGGAGAATATTCTTCCTATAATAAGATTAATTAATTTAATGTTTAATATCCAACTTGGTATGCTTTTAATTCTTGTAGCTTTTCTAATAAATGAAATTTGTATTGATTCACTTTTCATTTTTTGCATCTTAGGCTTGTGTTGCACATGTGAGATCAAGACTTTGTCTTGATGCTGGTGTTGTATTGGAAGCAATGATTGAGTCAAGTGGTCAACAAAAAGCTAAAGATGAGACTCCTGGTAATATTTGATGCCTATAAAGCATGAAATTTTCTATGGAAAAAGCACAATAACATTTATAGCAAAATATATTTTTGGTGGGTTGCTTGACCTTTAGAGGAAAACTTCACACTTCTTTTTTGGTTGAACATGCACAATGCTGCTATCACACAAAAACATCTGCTAATAATATATGATTTCTAGTTGGACTAGTATAGGAATAGAGGTGTAAACAAGCTGAGATTGAGCTAGTTGGGTCCAGCTCAAGCTCAGCTTGATTGCTAATCAAGCCAAGCTTGGGCCAGCCTCTTCAATTTCTAGCTAAACTTGAGATGTTCATGAACAGCTTGTTCGATACTTTAAACTCTCGAAGAACATGAGTCTACGATATCTCAAGAAGTCGAAGAAATGATGGGATATAATTCACTCTTTAGTTGCTGTAGGTTTTGGTGAGGATGAATGTTCCTGTGAAATAACAGATAGATCTCTAGAGATTTTTTATCAAATATAGGACAATGGATATTCCATATTTGGGTGTCAAGACTTGTCTTTTCAAAGCTTTTTTGACACAGTCTAGACTTCAATCGCTTAAGACCCGTTCTACCAAAAAAAATCACTTATGACCCTTTTATCTGCCATCTTATGTCACATTATATATGATGCTTTCTTATGGTCTCTGTTTATAAATTTTTGAAAGATAAAATATTAGTTTTCTTTTTGTTACTAATGCATATTCGACCATATGTATTCATATAAGTAATTAGATTATTACAGCTGCATCACTAAGTCTAATTTTCTTGAAGTATATATCTAAGCATAACTTGTATTCTGGAAACTTAGTTCTTTATGTTTTGTAGGTGTTGGTTGAAATATGTTATTGGTCATACAATTGCCAAATCTCTCCTTTTTCATGATTTTCAGAAAATGTGCATTCTAAATATATGCTGAATATTTAGAGTTGATATTTGCTGCTGGAATTGGTATTTAAATATATTTTCATGTGTATTACATAATAAAGTTTTATTTAAAGCTACTAATGTCTTTGAAATAATTAGTTAGAGCAACAATGGATAGCATTCTAGAAGGGGTGAGAGCAAAGCCTGGGGGTATCTCTATGACATTGGAACATATTAGAGTAATCCTTGACCAACTTCGATGTCAATCATGCAGTTGGGGTGCAGGAGCATCATACAGTATCGGTTAGTTTTTCTTATTATCTGAGGCATTCATGTGAAATATGAAAAGATGAACATCTTTTCGTACTTCTAGGTTCTGTTTTACCTGACATTTGACACTTTCCTTTTCCAATGCTTGATGTAGATTTGAAAAGCATCATAGATACTTGTCAGAATGATGAGGTACTTAAGTTCTGGGCACATTTTTTTTGTTGCTATCGAGAGAGGTTGGAATTACTCTCCTAACTATTTACCCTATTCTATGTTTTTGTGTTTCAGGTAGAGGCACTTGTCTTGACAAGATTTGGAAAAGAGGCATATAGGATATTCAGGTTGTTGACTAAGAACGGACATCCATTTGAGACGGATCGTGTAATGACTTATTCTACCTGAAGGAATTGTATTGCGCCATGCATTTTAGATTATTATATACTTGCAAGATTCTTGCTTTTCCTTAGATGCCTACTCTTTACACATCTGATCTTGGTGATTAGATGCAATAAATTAGAAAATGATTATTTCTTACGGATTGGGAGCATAGTTTATAGATGGGACAGGCCATAATGTCTAAGTAGCAATTTAGGTACCCATGAGAAGATTGAGAAATACTTCAGAAACAATTTCAGAGACATCAGAACGTAAGTAACATACCTTAACTAGGATAACATATTTTTTACCATTTACATATATATTAATGTTACATTGATTGCTAAAGTTCTCAAAATTTGATTGGCTGTGGTTTGTTCCATGAAGCTGACTACATATAGATGGGAAAAGGGTTGCTACTTGCTAGTTAAAGTGTTTGATTAAGAACACACGGACCACAAGATCCTGCTTTTGTTGCCTGACTTTTGTATGCACAAACTGTTTTATTTGGAAGAATATTCCTTTTAGATGTGCTTCCACCATGCCATATGTTTTCCAAGCATGCTCCCTATTTAGTTTTCTGATGAATATTCCATAGCAAACTTCTTATGGCGCTTGTGACTTGTATGCATAGTATTCCTTAATTTCTCTTCATGCCCTTTTTGGACAAGACCTTTTCTGGTAAATGTTACCTCATGACGTTAAGTAAATACATTGATTTAGATTTCATTTATCCTTTTTGGGAATCCTATGAAAGTATATGGTCTTATAAGGTTATACTTTGTTTGCTATACTTAGTTTTCCATAAAAATGAAGCATTTAACAAACTAATCACACATTTATGCTGCGTCCCTAATCTCAGGATGAACATTTTATTAAAAATTTTAATGTTGAAAGTGAATGATATTTATTTTTCCTTCTTTTAAGTACTTCATTAATTGATAAAAGTCCAAGTATTTCAGTTTCATGTTAGAAGGGTATTCAATATTTTAGCCAGCTGTATGATTAATCGAGATACCGAATTATGCATGTTTCTCATAATTGTTGATGTAAGTTTTTTTGAGGGAAAAATTGAGACATGATGTTTGCTTACACTGAGAATCACTAATAGGATCATCTTGTGCCTTGTTGTACAATGTTTACATCTCTCTATTACCCTGAACATTAGACCTAGTGCAAAAAGGATGGTTAATGGTCTGATCAGGTAACAACCATGAGTAAATTGTTCAAGCTTGCTGTCATGTACCTGCATCAGTACTCACTAAGAAAAAGAAAGAGTAGTGCGTTAGAATGGTTTTTGACAAAATTCTGTTGATCCTTACATCGATCTATAATTTTTTTCCCCTCTTGCTTTCAATATAGAGGTTAAGTTAGCTGCCAATTTTATTATATGATGGTGTCAATGTTTATTTCTCTGGCATTATGTGTAGTCTCTAGTTAGAAACATTAAAAAGTTTGGCAGTTGCTGCAATCTTAAGAATGCGAGGATTCTTCCATGCATTGCATGCCTTTTTAGATATACATTCTTACAGGTTCATATTTGTTTCCAATTTATAGATTGCAGATATTGCATTTGTTGAGAAGAAGGATGCCCAAGGAATTTTGTATAAGCTTTGGAAGGATGAATACTTAGATATGGAGGTATAAAACATTCATATGTTCCAGGATCTACATAATTATATAATTATTCTCCAGTAGAACATAGAGATTCACTTTTTGTAATGCAGTCTAATTTTTGCCTGTCTATTTTTTAATGCTAGTCTTTTCTTTTAACCATTGATCAGCAGCATTTGGTCAAGTACATTAACGTACAAAGGATTCCTTATTTTTCTAATTTGACATGTTGGAATAAAGATTCAGAAGTTTGGTCTAATTTTTGTGTCTTTTGATCAAGAAAAATCTTCAATCCCCACAAATGTTGATACATGTTTACTTTTGGATATCAAGACAACAGACTTAGTACAACAAATGCATTTAGAACTTTATTAAATGTGAAAAAACTTATCATGGACACACACTTATTTCTTTTCATGCTTAGTATTAAAGCATGTATTTTAGATATAAAGTTTAATTGGTTGTCATGTACTACATAAAAAATATATCTTTGAACACAACTGCACTGTAATGTAGGATTCGTTTGGTTTGCAGGAAAAACTTTTTTTTGAAAAAATAACTTCTCGAGAAGCTACTTTCTAGGATAAGATTTTGGCATGTTTGGTTGATCATGAAAAATTAGCTTATTCAAGAGTGGTTTATGTTTAGTTGAACATCCATTTCCTAGAAAAAATGTGTAAAAAACCTATTATACCCTTAATAGATATAAGATCATACCTTTTTACTCCCAAATTTCATATAAATAATAATGTTATATTAATAATATTATTATTATAATATCAATATATTATAAATACTATTACTAATATTAATAAAAAATATTATTAGTATAAATAGTAAAATAATTTAATATATTATAATATTTATATCAATATAAATTTTATATTATATTAATATAAATATTAGCATAATATCATGTATTTCATTTTAACCATCTATTAATATTTTGCATAATTTTAGTCATAGATATTAAAGTGTATTTTTGTAAAGGAAAAAGAGCCTTTACTTTCCATTCTATGGGAAGTTCCAAAGCCTACCTTCTCCATGGATTTTCACTTTTTCATGAAATGTGGAAAGTATCTTTCCATGGAAACGACTTTTTCCATTCTCTCATCTCTTAAAACTCCAACCAAATAAGAACACCTTTTTCCACTTTCCAATAAGTGCTTTTCCCTTCTTCACTTCCTGTTAATCAAACGAGTCCGTAGGACCATTTGGGAATGGCCTGCTTGTGTGTGGATCAACAGGATATGAATTATGGGTTTTGTTTACTTTTAATGCTTACCATCTAGTCTTAGAATGCGATGGTGCAGTTTTTGAAGTTGTGAATCTTCATAACAATCAATCCTTTGTCAACTACAATTACATTGAATAACCTTATCAGTTATCAGCATTCGGACATCTTGAAAATGAGGGTAAATTTGTTATGTTACCTCTATGATATGACTAGACATTTATCCATATGCTTAGTATGAATTCAGTACAGAACTATGTAAATCATCTGAAGATGTTGTGCAACGTATTTAATATAAATAATCTATGTAATTTATATTTAGTTCTGGATCCAAAAAGTTATATATCCTGGAAAAAGATTCAACGTATCTGATAACAACCATCAAAACCTCTGAAATTTGAAAGTGCCATATTTTGCTTGAAATGGTTGAAAGGTAAATACGCTATTTGAGGTTTGAAGAGTCAAAATCTTAGATTCCACTGTTGTAGTTCTTACAGAGCTCAGATAGTGTGTGAAGGAATAGCCTTCAATTACTTGTTTTTAAGCCAGAGATGTGCCTTGACCAATGATAATGGCATGTTCTTATATTTTATGCAACTTGCACCCTCTGCCTTGAGTATTTAATATCACATCCTCTAGATGTTATTACTGTTGTGCAATAGTGGATAGCTTCTTTATGGTTTAATATTGTGTTAGAGCTTGCGATAGTTTGATTTGGCTATAGTATTAGGCACATGTTTCTTTCTTTTATTTTCTTTTTACCTTCTTGCACTCTTAAGCTATTCTGGAAGTGAAAGTCATTAAATTGGCAGCCTGATGATTCCTGCAGAAAGTTGTTTCACATGCAGCTGGACAGAAAGAACTTTTCTTGTGGAAAGTGAAAAAAGATGCACTTTGGGAACATGTCCTAAATGATTTGTACCATGCTGCCTTAAATTTGAGTCAAAAGATTGCTCACATTGTTGAACAGGAGCATGAGGTTTGTTATATATAATTCTTGCCTCATTATGGTGAAATCCTAGTTTTCTTTATTGATTGCAATTTGTTTTCATTTATATTATTCTTGGTTTGTGAGCTGCTTATTGGAAGAAGTTCAATCTGCAAGTGCTTGTCACTGCATAAGCTTGTAAATGGGTTACTACATTGCTTGTTGCATGAGGCTACTTCATTGCTTGTTGCATGAGGCTACTTCAACTTGTTTCCCCAAGCAAGCTGAAACTTATTTCAGCTTTATTATTGAAGTTCTAGTCTTTAATTTTTTTAATTTGTCAGGCATCAAAATCATAATTATTATTACTTAAGATTGGCATTTAAATTTAAGTGATTTTTGTCCCATCCAGAAATGCTCAAGCTGTACCCCATGTTATCTTTTCATTTATTTGGTTTACTTGTAATACTCATGTAAGAGCCAAAAAAGGGATGATAATAACCATGGGAAATTGTTTGAAAAGGCATGTTTTTTATCTTTTTCACTGCATACGTAAGGTGAAAAGCTGAAAAAGCTCCACGATGTTTTGGCTGTAACCCATGTTATCTTTTCGTTTATTTGGTTTACTTATAATACTCATGCAAGAGCCAACAAAAGGACCATGATAAACATGGGAATATGTTCGAAAAGGCATGTTTATTATCTTTTTCATTGCATACTTAAGGTGATAATCAGAAAAGGCTCCGCAATGTTTTGGTGTTAAACACTACGTAGGGACATATACCACATGAGGCTCATCTCCTTAGGTTATCTGATGCTCTTTGTAGTGAACATTCTCAATGAATCCTGATTGAAGGAATGATAAAGAAACAAAATAGATTTTGCATGATGTGCCTATTCAAATGCCTAACCGAGGCATGGTAGTTTATGTTATATTGCACTTTGAGTGTTTAAGCAGATGTCATAATGTGAAGTGTTGTTGGACCATAGTGAGCTGACTTTTGATATATTTTTTTAAAAACTTGTCCAAAACTTTAATAGGGATTGCTAAATCATGATTTCCAACTGAATCCCAAAATGCCTTGCACTTTTCCTTTCTCCCCTCTTTGTTAATGTAAATATATCCATTGAATATCAACCTTGCTTCTAATCTTGGCTTCTAAGGTGCTACCTTATGGTGTCAAATCCATTTTCAAACCTTACACCTGGTCTTTATCCAACCCCTTTCGTTGCACCAGTTGAATTGTTGACAAGATGAAACTTATTGTTCCCATCACCAATCTTGACCCAGCACCCAGTCCTGGCTTCTGCAGTGCACAGACAATTAGCAAATTAAAACATGGCATCGTTTCCTTTTCTTTGCTTCCTACATAATAATTTGTGTTTTTCTGAATGTTTTTTACAAATAAAGGAAATCTGAGAGGTTTATCTTACACCTAACCTTATGCTTTCACCTTTTCAGATCTGAATAAGGTAATTTAGACTATGATAGGTTGGCATTATTCTAGTGTAGTGACACAGTTGAACTTTATATTGAATATTGTACCATTTTAATCTTTTGCCCTTGGTCTTTTTTTCTTAAGGAGACGCATATGCTTCGGGCTGGAACTGGGCCGGCCCAAAGCCAATCGCCTAGAACTGGACTGGGCCAGCCCAATGGGCTTCGGGCCGGCCGAAATCGGGTTGGGCTTCGGGGCAAATTTTAAGTATATCGGGCTAGACTTTGGGCTTTAAAATAGAGCCTATTCAATTTTCGGGCCAAAGAGGCCCATGGGCTTTGCCCGAAAATTCTTAAAATCTAGTTTGAAGCTCGACCCAATTTCGGGCTAGCCCAAAGCCCATTGGGCTGGCCTGGCCCAGTTCCAGCCGATGGGCTTTGGGCCGGCCTAGTTCCAGCCCTACTTATGCTTTGTTTTAATTGGTAAAGAATACATAAAGATTTGTATTTTTATGAATATATTTTACATATAAGGAAAATGGAGAAGTTTATCCTACACCGAACCTTATGCCTTCATCTTTTCAAACATTAATCTGAACAATATAATTTAGACTATGGTAGGTTGGCATTTTTTCTACCATAGCGACATGGTTGAACTTTATATTAAATATCGTACCATTTAAATCTTTTGCCGCTTGGGCTTTTTTTCTTGTTGAGACATATATAACAAATTTACTCAATATCAGCAAATCTGCTTAGGCTTTCTTTAATTGGTAAAGGAATTGAAGGAAAATGAATTTTGGGGAATGTTTCGGAGTATGCCTTTGTTGTTGTATTTCCACCACTGTTTTCATCTCCTTTTTCATCAGGAAATCCAAATTTAGCTATAATGTCTAAATTTGTGATTATTTTTGGGGATTGGGACTAGGGCTGAAACGAATCTGATATTGGTATATTCATATTTGTATGATTGTATCCTTGTTTTTCAACGAATACAAATATAAATATTAAACCAAAATTAGTGTCCATAGTTGTTTTCAATGTCCAAAAAAAATATCTGCTTTTAATGACAATGGATGCAACTTGGATAATAGTTATATCTATAATCTATGTTCTCTAGTTGAATATTTATATAAGTTCGATATCATTTAGATATAATTCGGATTTGAGTACACCATAATAAATGAACATATGGCTTAATAATTCAATAATGAAAACTAAGTGATAATCATGATAGATGGGTACGAAATCCATTGTTAAGATTGCAAACACTGCACCATGGCAAGGTAATGGTCTAATAAGACCTAGTTATTAAATTTATATAGAGATCGATTTGACCAAGGGTTTCAATCGCTGATCCAACCTGATTTTTATTAAAAATATATTAAAATTTAGAATATTTTAAATAAAATTTATAATATAAGGTATGAAAAGTTTTTTTTATATTAAATACCATTATTACTTATCATTACAACATGAATAAAAAGAATCACAAATTGTCTATTTTTAAGGAACTTTTTAAAAACTTATGTACAAATATGGCAATATGTTGAAATTATTGATATTTTTAATACATTTAAACAAAAAGGTTTCAAAATATTATAAAGGACTAAATAAAGTTATTCATTTTTTATATTTTGTCAAAAGGAAGAGGATTGGTTTTTTTTTTAATGAAAATAATTAATTATTAAAATGTAAAATGCTATGAGATATTTGAAATGATTACATTTTATAATATGAGCAAAATCTAAATAAGTATAATAAACTATAGTCATAAAGCAAAAGTCAATGCTGCCATCTTGCTGAGTGGTGGGTAGGGATGGCAATTGGGCAGGTTTTTCTGGATACCCAACCTATCCCAAATCCTAACAGGACTCGTTTAGCATATCCTAATAGGGTTTGGGATTCAAAACTAAAATCCGAACAGGTTTGGGATTTATCCCTCGGGTACTCGCTACCCGAACTCGATTGTAAATGTATTTTTTAATTTTTTTATAAAATAAATTTATAACTGGTAGAAGATATGATTTGAACTCTAAATAATTGGATAGCCTATCCACTACCATAACCATTAAGGCCTAGCCCATTTTTATCATATATTGATGGATAACATATTTATACCATTTAAACTCTAATATATAAATATAAGTTTATAACTCAAAACCTTAACATTTTTTCCAATATCTAGGTAGTGAAATCAGGTGGGTTCGGGTACCTGCTGTGGGACGGGTTTGGTATTTGGGGTTAATTTCGTAATTGGGTTTGGAACAGGTTCAGGTATGGCAAATTGTAATCGGGTTCGGATACGGGTAGGGCAAATTTTGTGGTCACCCTACCCATTGCCATCCCTAGTGGGATGTCTTGGGTTCAATCCCTTGTAGGTGTGGTATTAAAGAAAAAAATTTCTCCTATTATGGGAGCTGGTGGACTTTTTAAACCAGATATCTAAATCCGAATCTGGAAGGGAAAAGCAACCAAAAAAAAAAAAAAAAGGAACACTCAACACCTGTATCTATACGTGATGTTTGGCAAAATTATAAGCATATAATTGGATCTATATTCAGATCTAATCAGGTACAAGGATTCTATTGGAGTTCGATCCAAACTAGATATGGAAACTAATTCAGCAGATATTATCCCGCCTGTTTTCAGCCCCTATTTGGGGCATAACATAGTGACTCTGTTATGGGTTGATGTAGAAAAAGAAATCAAAAACTTATTTTCTAGGCTGCTGAACCTTTTTAGGTTCTTTCTAGAGAGTTTGAAGGACATTCAGATTGGATGCTTGTGGCCTGAATTAGAGGTCCAAGGTCATCTATTTTCAACAAAAGTTTTAAATTTCTGAAATCTGTGCTTGTTTGCAATCCTATTTGAATCCAGGCTTGTAAGAGAGCCTAGGAAACAACATTTGTTGCTTGTCTATATGTTTATCAAGCTTTCATGAAATTCTAAGCAATTTGGTTACAGTTAGATATTTGAGCAAATGTCTAGATCATCTCTAACTAGCAGAATGACTTAGGTGTCTTAGAACACTTGACATGTTTGAGCAATCAATAACACAGGCAAAGAATACATATACCAACTTGATGGCAAAACAGTGAACTTCAGGAAGATGGTATCTATGATGGACGTATTGATGTTTAGCTTGCATTTGGCCTATAACAAGGCCAAGTTGGGTCAGGGTTCCATGCAGCTCGGGTCTAGCCTAGATGATTTTTTTTTTTCCCCTCAAAAGTTTTGGGGACAAGCCAAGACCTGAAATTTTTTAGCATGATCAGGCATGAGCTTGAACATGAGCTTCGCCTAAAAACCAAACAAACTTGACACAAGCCCAAGTTTGGTAAGATGGGGATGGCAGCACCTAATTGGAGCTCTCGAGAAGAGGCATGAGAGGAATTTGGTTTTTTTTTTAGGGAGGGGGAGGGGGAGGGTGGGGGACGGGATAGGTGGAAGGGATAGAGAAGAGATGGGAGGTGGAGAGGAAGTGTGGGGCTACAGGGATGGGCTGTAGGAGGGAGGGGAGTGCAAGGGCATCCCCTGCCCTCCGCCCCCCACCCCCCCCCCCCAACCCCCCACAGCTCACATGCATGTGGATGTTAAACAACTAATATCATCAGTATCTGAATCTCGTTTGAATTATTAAGCCATCACAAGATCTAACCACACCAAAAAGAAACTATTTTAGCTTTTAGTATGCAAGTCTCTTCAGTGTCATTTAGTTTTTTCTTTGCTTTAAGCACAGACTTCATATAAGGTCTCTTTTGAGTTAGTGCACTATAACTAGGCATGTGTCATGAAAATCCAAGGATTACAGATGGCCGTGGTTCCCCCAAAAAATATTTTCTATTATTTATGTAACTTGATGAATGCACTCAACTTTTGGGAGATGTACTTTTCTTGTTTCTTTCCCCTAGAATAACAACTGTACTGAGTTGTCTACTAAAGAAGTAACTATGATGGTGCAGAAGTACGGAGGAGAGATGCTCCATCTCTCAACATTTATTTTGAAGAAACAAGACGCCATTTGGATTCCATGTGAAATTAGACTCATGGGCATTCATGTTACATAGTAGGGCAGATTATTCTATTACATCTATCCTGTATGGTTCTAAATGAGTATGTAGTATATTTGAGGAATCCTGTGATTAATATAAATAGGTCTGATGTAATCTTACAATTGATAATTTTGCTCAGGATGCCTATATGCTTTTTCAAGTTTCATTTGTAACGGTGATGAGTTTTGCATGTATGAATGTATATATGCATGCGAATGCATCATGGGCATATTTCCTTCCAAATTCATTCTCTTCTCCACAGTTCTCCACTGACACAGCAAATTACCTGGCCCATCCTAATGGGCCTTGAAGCTCAATAGACCTTATACACCACTTGCTCGATAGTTTCCCTGAAATACTACTATCCTGCAATATATATAGTCAGTTTGAAAGTTTAGTATTTGCTCGAGGTTACAGCACATATTGCAATTGATAACTTGTAACACATGGCCATGTTGTACATCTTGTGCAATCGAATTCTGTGGGTTCATCTTTCTTTGATTGTTGACCAAAACCGTCAGCTGCAAATTGATTCTGCAATGATAATTTAAACCATAATCAGGTCCCCTTTATTTCTGTCTAGCTTTGCTGATCTTTCTTTGCCATCAGGTCCAATCCCGTTCTGTTAAAGCACTCTGTGATTCATTTTGGACTAATTTTCTGCTTTCTTGCATGACATGAAACTCAATTAGCTAATAATTATGATAGAATCCAAAAAACTAAGTGCTAATATATGGGGTCCTTGCTGTGATTTCTAGAAGAACAGATGAAGTTTTGCCTTTTTTTTTTTTTGTGGCTGAAAATAATTGTTATATGAGTTAACCTTTGTTTTTCTGACCGGTTTCTTTGTTATGGGCAGGTTTTGCAACGCAGGGAAAAACCTGAACAACAGAGGAACAGTAGGATGATCTTGGAGTTATCCCTTCTGAAACTTGATGATGCTCTCATGCTTTTCCATGACTTCTAATGGCATTGCAGGTACTCTTTGATATGAAGGTAGCCTGTATGTCCAGAATAAAGTGCTAGAAATAACAAGAGCATGATTCAACGCATAATTTTTTTCTTCATTATTTGTTTAGTTTACCTCAAATAAAACTTGGGGTCCATCTGTGGTCTGAAAGAGCAATTTTCAGGCAAGCGTACAATTGGAAGCTTTTCATAGTAGGGCTGCAACCTGGGTAGTTCGAGTTGGGTCGAGGGCTAATCCTTGCCCAAACCTGACCTCTGTCTCCTTACCCTACTTAAACTTTGGTTTGGCATTTCCCTAGTCCAACGCCATCTTAATGGATGGGTTGGGTCTGGTTAGTGCCAGATAGGGCTTTGTCTGGTAGAATCATTCAGCTTAGTCTGATTGTTTGGCTAATTTGGTGTTGGGGAAAGGTTTCAGACATTTTTGTTAGGTTAGTATTTGTTGGTTGGGATCTTAATTGGGCACACTTAATTTTTGTGACTCGATAGAGCTAAGGACTATGGTTAAATGAAATATGTAAGTATTTTATGTCTGGGCCCTTCTTCTCCACCTTCTCCCCTTTTTTTCCTCTCTCTAGCCTTACAGGTATATCCTCCTCCCTTATGCCACGCTATGCCCGTGCTAACCTTTCCCTCTCCCTCCATATAAAAAAAGAAAAAGAAATGAAAAGAAAAAGAAAAGAAAAGCAGTTATGGCTTGTCAAGATATCTCAACTAGTCATATCCTTATTTATAAATGTGGCACACAAAACTGAAGTAGCTTCTTGAAACTATGTTCTACTTGGAAACATTCAATCCCAAATGTGGGACCCTGAAAGAGGAACTATGTTCTACTTGGAAACATTCTGTCCCAAATGTAGGACTCTGAAAGAAGAGTCCACTTGGCATAGATTATCTGCTTCACTAAATCAATAGACTCGAGAAAGTCTGCTTTGTAATTATCTTAGTTTTTTGCATGCTGTATTAAATCATGTCATTACACATACCTTTTATCCACAGGCATGGCGAAGTTTTTCTAAATTGCTGGCTGGTTCGTTCTTTGTCTATCCGATATATATATATATATTGATTGGGTGACAACAATTAACATAATTGTTAGTACATTAAGGGATGTCCCGAGCAGCCATCATACTTGTTTCTTTATATCCATTTGTTTGTGATCTGATTTTGTTTTGCGTATGTTGTTTCAAAGCGATAAAAAATAGTGAGACAAGAAAACCAAAGGATAAATTTGAAGAACATATAATTTTGATCCAACTCTTGTGCATTGGTGATGGCAGGGAACCTTCTGTGAACGGAGTCGGTTTTTCCAACATTTGGTGCCGTCACACCTAATGGAGAACAATGCAGGATCTATTAATTCTTTTCCTTTCTGTCCAACATGTTGGATTAATGTGCCTTGACAGGTTTAAATTTTTTTTATCAAGATTATCAGTCTCTTTGATATATGGATGGCGTCTGCATATTGTAAAGCTACAGTGTGATCCAGCGGAGCCATTAGGCTGGGCTAGATTACATACTGATAGGGTCCATTTGATTGGGATATGTCAAATTATGAAATAATTTGATGATATCTAAAAATTATTTATATAAAAAAATATTTACAAAGAAAAATAATTTTTAGTATTATATAAAAAAATAGTTACAGAGAAAAATAATTTTTATTATGTTCGGTTGGTAAAAAAATTATTTTAAAAAATGATTTAGAAAAAAAATATTACTGTACTTAATTAAAAATAATTTTTTAATAAAAATATGATCAAATTTATAAATATGCTTTACAAAATAAAATAATTTTTTAATATTAAAATAGTTTATTATTTTTAATTAATTTTTATATAATGATTATAATCATAATTTTTTTATAATGTTATTTATAGCTTAGGATTTTTTTATAAAAAGATTATTGAATGAATTTAGAAAAGGTATCAAAAATAAATTAAACAGTGAGGAAGGGTATTAGGATTGAATTAGCCAAGATTTCATGGATGGATTTGAGAGAGAGAGGTGTTAAGATTAAGATTTTCCATTTCTTTTCGAGAAAAATATTAATATTCATGGAAAGAAGAAGAAGTCGGACAAATTCAAGAAGGTTCAAGAAAAGTATTGAGCATCCATGATCTATTAAAGATATTTTTATTAAATATAAATTATCATCATTTAATAATATATCAAACATCAATCCTTTCATGATATATATTTATTTATTTTTTAAAAATAAATAAGGATTTTATTAATATTTTATTAATATTTTTTTTTATTTTTAGATCAAACATGATGTTTTGATATAGAATTAGTTTTTCATACTAGATTAACTTCAATCAAACTGATCCTTTGGGATTAATCTTTTCTAACTACGACATTCCGTTGGAAAGCCTACATTCCTGAGCCAACTCAGGCTTAGCTTAGGCTATGAGAAGGCTTATGCTATAATAATCTGAACTATATTGTATTCACTTTCGAGAAAATTTGCGTGATCATAGCGATGTACTCGGTGGTTTTATCAAGATTCGGGAAGGCAGGAGCGCAACAATCCCGTCATGTTGGCTAGAGGCATGGCATTTTGAATGGAGCATTAATTAATGTTTCGCTAACATCGATATAACACAAATACACAATTGAAGGCATGGAAAAGTCGGTGGCGAAATTGCAAATTGCAATCTTGAGATTTTTATTTATGGTTGTCGTCAAGTTGTTCAGTTTCTGCTAAATCTGCCAACTTGTTTATAAGATCCTTGGTTAATTTATGAAAGGATTAGGAGTACTCTTAATTTTCTAACATGCGATATCTTACTTACCCTTGCAAACTCAATCATATACCATCAGCTGTCCAAATTCAAAGCTAATAAGATAGTACTGGATTGTGTGGCACAACTGTCCCATGTGATGCAGCCTACTGGTCGTTGAGTGCTTGTATATTTTTATACATAAAAAGTTGGGTGGCAATTTTAATTTTTGCTGACAAGTAGTCTCTACCTGGTGGTGTGGCCTAGGCTAGGCTTAGCCTTGCTCGGTGGAGGAAAAAAAAATTCTGCTTTCGTATGAATGCGGTATGGCTGGACCAGCGGACCGCGAGATTCTTGTGAACGACGTGGTACGGGCTTCAGCAAAACGAGGGACTAATCCTGTCACGAGCCCCTCTACAAGGTTGGTACGCACCCCTTGGGCTCGACCAGTGTCAGATAAGTGGCCATGTATCATGGGACTCTTTTTCTTTCTTTCTTTCTTTTTTTTGATTTTACTCGTTTGTGGTTCTTCACGATGGATTTTACCATATCATGGAAAATTCCAAGCTGGTAATAGAGCGAGTGAGAGAGAGGCGGAAAATTTATGAATTGCTTTTTCACAGAATTCCAATTATTGATTTGAGAAAAATTCAGATTATAGAAATTAGAAGAAAATGGAAATAAAGAACGTAAGCTTTGCGAGTTCGTGTATATATATATATATATATATATATATTTTATGTAACAAAAGCATCCATTCAAGAGACACGAATAGCAGACCATAGAGGAAAAAATCACTTTTACAAAAGTAAGCAACATTAACTTACATTATATGAAATATTCTCAAGTAAATCATAAATAAATCTTGAACATTTTGCACGAGGAGGGAGAGAGAGAGAGGGGCCCAAAATATTGGTCATATTGTTAACAGGGTCACTTTCCCAAGCAATGGAAAAATTGCTTCCATGCTAAACTAGAACACATCTTACTATGAACAATATCCAGTTCCAAATGTGTGGAGCCATGGAAGCTTTGGCTTATCTAGCAAGTAATAAGATTACGTACAAGGGACGAGCAATTAAAATAAAAATTCTACAAGCCCTTAAACTTTTAGTCCACCACACTTCTTCGCTTCTCCGCTATCTGTTCTCTCTAACCGTATCTTTGCAAGCTTCCTTGCCCTTCCTTGCAAGCTACAGCAGTCCTCCAGTTCAAGCCTTTCATGGAATCATGGGGTTATATCCTTCCAGGCTTTTTAAAATGTTTCCCGTCGGCGTGGGAGCCAGTGGGGCCTCCTCCAAGCTGCAACACCAGCGGCTTCGGTGCGTGGGGGACTCACGGCCCGCATCGCCGCGACGTGCGGCGATTGCCACCGCCCGCTTCCGAACATGGTGGTGGGACCCAAGAAAAGAGGCAAGGGAAATGCCTAGCCTGGGAAACATGCCATGCCAACCGTCGAAATCCCATCATACGGTCCTGCGACGGCATAAATCTGTGAAGACCGGACTCCCTCCGGCGGGATTCGAACGCCTTTTAAATTATTACGGACCCCTCTACTGGTCGCCAGCTGTCCACTTGACCCCAACGCATTCGTGGTCAGCCCGACCAACGACATACCGCACCATTCCTAAACACACATCCCTTCTTATCGATGCTGCACTCCTCATGGCCCAAGGCCTTTCGCTTCCCCCCCACGCATTCCCCGGTGGATTGGATCTGAGTTTGTTAATGCACTCGGACCGTAGTAGCTGCGGATTTTAGTTTTTGCGCTGTAACCTTGATAGCAGGATTTGGTAGGGCGGTGGGTTAGGTTTCGAGTCAGGAAGCAAGCTGGTTATGATGCAATGTTCGGTTGCAAGAAAGATAACAGGGGAAATGACCTGGTTATTTCCATTACCTAGGTCAAGAAAACTATTTTTTGAGATAATTTGGATAACTATCTAGTCCAAATAAACTTAATCTATCCTATTCTTAATTACATTTTCTAATCTCCACTACGCATGTATTAGATATCATGATTTGCTAACCAAGATGTCAAAAAATGGTTGATGGGTGATGGTGTCTTAGCTAATCCATAATTTGGTATCCTACAGCAAATTGTTATCTTCAATTCAATTAGATTCGGATACAATATAGCCTAAAATGCGGATCGATTGTATTTAATAACTCATATGCATCCTTAAGACATCTTAATATACATCTCAAGGTGAGCTATCAATAAGATTATTGCTCGTAAACATGGACAATGTACTTCTTATTCATGAAAAAATAAGCATAATTCATTCTAGCCTCTTAAATATAATCAAGGTGAACAAAACTAGTTGGTCTATAGCTTTAATGCTATAAAATCCATAAAATATGTCATAAAATTCCAAGTCAAAATTTGGACTCATGTTAAAGGGGGAAAAAAAAAAAAAAAAAAGGGAAAAGGCTTCGAAACTTCATATGTCGGATGAGTGGCCAAAAAAAAAAAAAAAAGTGGTTGAGTGTAAATTGGATTAGGATCCGTCCAATCCGGTACCCTTTTCTACTCCGAAATCTAGAGAAAAGTAAACGGAAGGGCGTATATTCTTACCAAAGAGTAAAAAGAAAGGCGTATATTTATCACATGTCCACCGCTGGGAAGCATGTGCACGCTAGGAAAAATTATCGGCGCACGTTAGCTTGTCTCCCGTGGGAAGCAGGCTCTAAGCTGCGCCGAATCCCGGCACTCTAGAAGCGGCCCAACTGTAGGCAATTATTGTGCCCAGGCTGACGCCCTCCTCCCTCCCGGCCACCCTTATTTGTCGAGGCGCAAGCCGCCAGTCTACCTAGCAAAATTAGAAGTACATTTATCACCTTTTATTTTAAGATTTAAAGTTTATTTTATTTATCCTTGATTAAAAACAATTGGAAGATGGCAAAAGCCGCGTCCTTTTGCTATCAACGAGCTTACATGAAGAGTAGAAGATAAATTGAAAGGTGAAAGCTGATAGGATGCTTTCAAGCCACGAAGAGAAGAGGAGGTGAAGGAGAAGAAGAGGAAGAGAGAATGAAAATTTCGTGGTACCATTGCCATTCCCATTCCACCCCTTATTCCACTCTACGTCTATAAACCCTCCTCTTCGATTGCCTCTCTATCCCCCAACAAATGCCTCCATTCCTCCTCCTCACCCTCCTCATTGGCCTCGATGCCTTCCTCGCCGCGCCGGCGTCCGCCGAACCCCGCTCTACCTTTCTCCGCATCCCTCTCCACCACCTCCCGCCGCCGCCCCCTGCCGCCGTGACCCGTCTCGACTACGTCAGGAACCTCGTCAAAAGCGACCACCTCCGGCAGCGGATGATCGCCGGCACCATCTGGCAGCGCCGCCAACGGCAGCAGCGGAGGGCTTGCGAGAACGCCACCTCGGCGGCGGGCTCCTTCGCAATGCCGCTGTCCTCCGGCGCGTACACCCACACGGGGCAGTACTTCGTCCGGTTCCGGCTCGGCACCCCGGCGCAGAAATTCGTGCTGGTCGCCGACACCGGCAGCGACCTCACGTGGGTAAAGTGCCGCTTCGACCAGCGCAAATGCCGGCGCTGCGCTGGCGGGAGAGTCTTCCGCCCGGAGAGGTCCGTGTCGTTCGATCCGATCCGGTGCTCGTCGGCCATGTGCAAGACCTCCCTCCCCTTCTCGCTCACCGCGTGTCCTTCCCCGGCGAGCCCCTGCGCTTACGATTACGAGTAAGAATAATGCACCACCATCCCATCCAATCCCCACTAAATTTAAATTTTTACGATTCCACCGACATTAGTTCAAAAATTGTGAAATTATTCCAAGATATGCAAGCTGTTCCGAGAGGGTTGAACGGAGGCAAGGTTCCCACCCCCTCCCCTCTGAAGGCAAGCTTGATAGCATTAATGTCTCCATCCGAGCTCTGAGCTGTCTTTGATTTAGACTTTAGAGACACGTGTCATTATCTTAATTGCTATAATGCTGTCGAAGTTCCAGTAATCGAAAATCGGACACCGTTCGTCCGATCAGGGCGTTTGGAGTAATAAATATGTGCGAGTCTTGTACACTAAAACGGTTACGGTGTGGAGATCGTTTCGAAACGATCTTTCCCGACGGCTTTCCCGTTGTTCTGTGACATCCGTCCGTCCAGTTAAACTACAGGTGAGATGAACCGCGGCGCGGTTTTAACTAACCGGGTCTGGTGACAGGTACTCGGACGGATCGACGGCGCAGGGCATCTATGCGAACGAATCGGCGACGGTGATGCTATCCAACGGCCACAAGGCGAAGCTGAAAGGGCTGGTCATCGGGTGCACGTCCTCGTTCGCCGGATCGAGCTTCCGCTCCGCGGACGGCTTGTTGGGGCTGGGGCACAGCGGCATCTCGTTCGCCTCGCGGGCCACCGCACGTTTCGGGGGGAAGTTCTCTTATTGCCTGGTGGACCACCTTAGCCCCAAGAACGCCTCGAGCTATCTCACCTTCGGCCCCAACGGCGCGCTGGTCCCCTCCGCGGAGCGCCAAACCGAGCTCCTCATCGAGCCGTCGCTCGAGCCGTACTACTACGTCAGGGTCTCCGGCATCTCCGTCGACGGCGAGGTGCTAAAGATACCGATGAGCGTCTGGGACGTCGAGAAAGGGGGAGGGGCGATACTGGATTCCGGCACGAGTTTGACGGTGTTGGCCAAGCCGGCGTACGAGGCCGTGGTGTCGGCTTTAAGCCGGCGTCTCGCTGGGGTGCCGAGGGTGGGCGTGGAGCAGTTCGAGTACTGCTACAATTGGACGGCTGCCGTCGCGTGGGCGGCGATACCCAAGTTGGTGGTCCATTTCCAAGGTCCGGCTCGGTTCGAGCCGCCAGCTAAGAGCTACGTGATCGACGTGGCAGACGGCGTGAAGTGCATCGGCTTCGCGCCGGCACCCTGGCCAGGCGTGAGCACGATGGGGAATATTCTTCAGCAGGAGCACCTATGGGAGTTCGATATAAAGAATCGACGGCTGAGATTTCAAGGATCCACGTGTGCTCCTTATTGATCAGATGGAAATATCTGCTTTCTTCTTCCCTGTGGATTTTAATTTCCTCTTTTCTTTGTTTGATATAAATGACGCATGTGTGATGTAACAATAACATGGGATGTATAGATTAGGTTTCGATTGTGAATGATTACAGGTGGGGTCTAATGATTGGGCTCCCTGGAGACCGTCTGCCGTGGTATAAACCGCCGGTGATTTGAAAAGGATGGGTACACCGTAAGATTTGTGTTGTAATGCTGGTCCATGGTAGAAAGCGACGCGTGTCTTAAATAAATATCAATATCTGAGACCAAGAGAGCTTTTGTTTTGTTGGTTTGAGCGCTTTATTTTGGCAAGAAGCACGGGGATCCGTTCACCATCCAGGACATGTTAATTGTGGAAATTCAAGCTTTAGGATTTGGACAGCTGGAGCCATATTTACACCTGTCCATAGGGACCTGCTTCGGGGCTCCATTATAGACACCAATTTTTTTAAAAAAAATAAAAAAATTAAAGATGGAATTTACATAGTATTGTTGCTGTAATTTCTCTCTGGCCGGACTCGGATGGCTGGGCTAAACGTTCTTCTCCCGATTCCTGCAAAAAAATTTTCAAGGATCGGTGATGTTCCGGCGGGTAACATTCCGATGCTCAAGTTAGCGGGAGTTTGAGGGCAACAAAATGGAGGAATCAAATGAAGATAGCATATGAAGCAGGAAGAGAATACTTGTGCTTACCGTCCTGTATCCCCCGGTTTATCTTATATAGATGCGGAACAGTGCCAAAATTTATTAGGGATGAAGCCAGAAAAGACTGATCTGCCCCCAGGAGAATCTGAAGAATGGCCACGTGGCGTCAAGATTGGACGACATCGTGGGAGTAGTGGATTAGTGCTGATGTGGCAGGTTTCTGTTATAACATAATTCTAGTACTAGTTGTAAGAGGCTTCTGGAGTCTCTTAGATCAACTTTGCAGTAGCCTCTTAAGAGTAGGGCGGCCGGATCTCAGCAGAAGCTGGTCGTTCGGATCTCCGACGGAGAGAGTGACCCGGACCTCAGCAAAAGTGGGTCGTTCAGACCTCAACTTTAGTGGGTCGGATCCCGGCATGAGCTGGTTAGCTGGACCTCTGACGGAGCGGGCCAGCTGGACCTCTGAAGGAAAGCGTCCGTCGGACCTTCAAAGGAGTACGTCCGTCGGACCTTCAAAGGAGAGGGTCGCCTGGACGTTTGTAAGAGCAGTCCGGTCGGACCTCAGCAAGAGTGGTGGTCCGGTTCGATGGTGAGCGGGCGGGAGGTGTAGATTTTATCATTCATGATGTTAAAGGTAGGTTGTTAATTGCTAGAGATTCTTTTCTATATGAGTCCTCGTTTTTTGAAACTAAGCTCAAAGCTACATGGATGAGCATCACGTAGACCATACAGGAGCTGTACACCGTGAGGATTCATATTAAGGAAGATTAATCCATTGTTATTGAATGAATTTATTAGGACAGGACCGAGCAGCATCACGTCCACCTCCTTATCTATGATATTTGGCGATCTCTTGGCCTGCCAACGATTGCATAGGTTTGGCATGTCTACAGAAAGGCGAACAGTGCAACTAGCTGGATTACCTCATTTATGGCCGAGCACTCGGATGACTAGTCCTGGTGCCAGGATGACTGTATTCCTCTGGTCCTTAAGGGCTTACCATTTTTTGATTTTCAGAATTTCTATCACATTAGAATAGTATGATTGCCCGTATGTATAAATAAATAAATAAATAAATAAATTTATGTCATTTGGCTTCCAAAGTTCAGGCTTTACCTGTGTTTTTTTCTTAATTTTTATTTAGAATTTCCCCCTTATTTTATTTATTTATTTTTTTTTCTAGAAAAAAAAAAGACTAGAATATCAGTCATCCATTCTTCCCCTAGCTAGCAGCATCCATACAAAAATATAGTAAGAGATAGTGAACTAAACTGATTAATTGACCAAGAGAGTTTCATTTTTTTTTCAGTAACAAAAATGATATTATTATGAGCCTATTTGAATGCCTGCATAGATTATTAACAAATGATTGATGCGGTGAGGCAGAGCATCATGAACAATATGCCTATAACTTGAAAAAAAAAAAAAAAAAAAAAAATCCAAATTAAGAGGAATCATGGCATTCATAATCCCTAAAGCTTAAGAATAAAATAAATTATTTGTTTAGCTAACTCTATTATTCCGAAAATCATCGGTGGCAATCATAATTTCTTCTCTTCCAGCGCATGAAAAACCAACGTGCACATCCAAAAACACAGCCTTGAAAGTCTCAATCAAATAAACTCATTTAGTTTGTCCATCCTTTGCTGCTTCTTTTGAGTTGTTTCATGAAGTATGCCAAATAATGAGCAATGGTAAAGCTCCGAATTAGCTATTGCAATGCGACAAGTGCGGATCTTTCTTTTGAGTTACTAGAATTAGCTAAAAAGGATATATATAAGATGATACCTGGCTGCAGATTGGTGGACATGAGCACGTTCCCATGATCGTGGACAGCAATTGCCCCGCGTCGTACTTGTTTTGGTTCGACGTGCATCACGTTAAATCTTGCCAAGGACAATGAAATGAATTGAATACTTAGCATACGCCCGGTTACCAACCCAACAATTTAAAAAAAAAAAAAAAAAAAGAAAAAAAAAAAAGAGGGTGGGGCTATTCATGACTTTCTTAACAATCCAGCTGCTAGCCACTGATTCAAAAGATTGTTTATTTGTTTTAAGTCGTCAATCTTCTCAGGACTTTCTCGCAGATTTGGTTGCCAGCCATGGGTGGAAGAGCACGTCAAGGAGTTCTCTCTTTCATTTTCGAGGGAAGCCAAGGAGTTCTCTCAAATGGCGATGTCGAGTGTTTTATAGCACACCACCTTTCCGAGATGGTTTTAAGGAAATAAATTAAAAAGGGGAGGGGGGGAATGACTGCTTCCGTATTTCCTTCAGCTTCTTACGAGCTGCAGGTCTTTTTTATCAGTATTTTCCCCTTTCTCATTAGTTCTAAATTAGAAAATACTTCTAATGGCATGTTAGATAAGGATGACAAAATCCACAAATTGGAAAGTTGTGCCAAATAACAACCACAAGGCTAAACAGAGACTGTTGCAATACAAGGTAATTTTAGAGAAAGATTAAGTTCGAGGAAATGTTTTAGTAAAGTATTATTATTATTATTATTATAATAGATTGGATGCAAAGAAAAGAATCCTAACCTTGGACCATTGATTGTTATAGTTGCTGTCCCCCTTGAGAGTAAAATTCTAGCTCCACAATCATGAAATGACCCGACAATTGCGGGGCAGTGCTATATCTTTTTGAGTACAGTACTCCAGTGGTAATTTCCATGCAAGCTCTCCGGTTGTTGTTTGCTTTTTCTTATTAGATAAGGATGCAAATGTTGTGCAATGAATGCGATCTATATAAAAATTGAAATTTAGCTTGATTTAGTTTTAACTTCAGGTGAGAAGTATTTTCCACCATCTATTCACATAGAAATGTATTATTGGTTGGTGGCAAGTGGCCAAATGGATGTTGGGCACCGAAGAGAACCAAATGACGAAAATACGATGCTCTCAAAATCTAGTGTTCTGTTTAAGTGGATGCCCATAATTCTAGTATTTGGCTGTTCTGAGTTTTTAAAGATCAGCATCACCGGGCGCTAGGTCAGATGGTAATCATCCCATGTCACTTGGGCAAGGGAGTTGAGGTTTGATTCCAGTAGGAGGTAATTACGTAACCTCCAAGGTTAGGGTAGATATAGAATAGATACAGCGAGAATTAACTACTTCTAATAAAAAAATAAAAATAATAAATGAATATAGAGAGAAGAAACCAAGATGGTTAAGACTGTTGTGTGCTGGAAGGAGTTCGTGATTAAGTTATTGCCATTGGAACTACAATTTGGACATGGGCGTTGGAGCGAGCCCATTTCACGAAATTCCTGGGATCTAACTTGATGCCGCCATAGCGAAAAGGAAACAATTACCAAGGAAAGAGATGTAGGAGAAAAAAGAGAGATTACTTTATTCCTTTGGAGAACCTTATTACAACAAACAAGATAACACTCGACAACCCTTCTGAAAATTCAGAAGTTTCTCGCCGTCCCGCACGTCTTCTCTCTTGCAGGCCTCGTGCCCCAAGAATCCACGTACGCCATGCATGGACAATACCTCAACATGCGTCCCTTCTCCAAAGCCCCGTGAAATACCATCATGGTACAAGCCCTCCACATGATATCTCCTTCACGTGCACCTCTTTGCAGTCCATCACCATTGTCTCCCACACGGACTCCCTCACGTGTGGTCTCCAAGAAGCCTCCACCATGGCCCTCCTTGTAATCTAGGAGTCTCCCACGATCTCCCCGCCCATGAGGGGCGCTCCAAGCATCCATGCTCCACCTTGGAACCATGAGCCAAGCCCTATGGACCAAGGCCTTCACGCTGATCTCTCCACGATCTTCACATGACTGTGAGATCCCAAAGGGGTTGGCCTCTTGGACCCTCCAACCGCACACCCCATCTTCTCATATTTATAGCACATGGGGGGCGTTGAAGCCTTCTTGGATTGGGCGTCTGATCTTGGACTTCTTGTTGGATTGCAACTACATCTTGAATCTTGTTATGATTCAATCATATGGACGGTTAAGACTTGTCTTGGACCAATAACAAACTGATTATGATACCTTACATGGTTGGGCTTCCTAATTGGTTACAACCAACCAACGAACAAGCTAACCTCCTAACCAATTTAACAAATCTGGACCCAACCCCATAACCCAATTGGGTTATGTTACAATCTCTCAAAAAACTCCACCCTTTCAAAGCCAACATAGAATTAATAATCCTTGGGTCAAACCTCCTGACCCAATATGACTCGAAAAAGAATCCCAGGAAAAAATCCCAGAAAACCCTGGAATACCTCCAGGATAGCTTGGGACACGTCCCTAAGTTCCAGGGATCGCCTCCAGCATCCCTGCCATGGTCTTCCAAATCTCTCCAAGATTTAAAAGCACCACACAAAATCCTACAATGGAAAGGCATTTTGGGGCACCATCAGCCTCCAATACTTTCTTTGAATTTTGAATAGGTTGTCCCGATACTACTATTTTTCTGGTGGAGAAATCTGATGCTTCACATTTTTGTTGTGCGATTTACCTGCATTAGTTCGAAGATACCCTAAAAGAAACCATATTGGTGCCCACGTAACACCCTACCCACACTAGCAACGGAGAGCCATGGATCGGATTGTAGGTTATCTAGGTGCAGGATTTTGATTGAAGACATGATGAGCATTGAACCGATTTTTTAAAAAGCTGCATTGTTACTCATTGGATCCGTCTTTTCTAATGTTAGCCATGGCAGCTTTGTTTTATGCCCATGCATCCAATCTCCACCTCCCAACTGCTCATTAACTCATGCTCATGTCGATGGTTCTGTAACCTGACGTTGAGAAAACCACAGCAAACAATACTTATATTCGAGCTCCTGGGGTCTTCAATGCTCCTGCAACCCTCGACCTCATTTCTTCTTCTCATCTCTCACCTGGTAATTTGATTCTAGGCCTCCTTGTTCCGTTTGTCATTTTCAGAGTAATCTCCACGGTCGTGTTTGCTTGGTTCCCGTATTCCATACAAAATAAGCCGTTATTCCTATTTATTTTTCCAAACAACTCCGGATACCGAGATGGGCCATCCTGGAATTCGTATTCAAGTCAACTGTATTGGTATTCCATGGTTCCTCATGGAATACCTTATTCAAAGTTTCCTCGATGATACCATGGATCCCGTCGTTGCCGGAGGACAAGCTTCCCTACTGACTGACAGTGGTAGGCACGATGCCGTCCTCGTCGTATCGATCCGGCAGCCGGGAGGTAGAAGGGCACTACGAGTTGAGAGTGGCAGGAGATGCATTCGCTCTACTGCATCGCTCTCGATGGCCCTAGCATCGGTGATGACTGTTCGTTGGAGATACTGCAGGTGGATTGGACGGCAATACGGGGGGTGGCGTGGTGGTAGCAAATGTTAGTGTCGTGGGATTGCTCTACAAGAGGATGAATTTGTTGGCAGTGATTTCAGCTCATAAACATATATTTGAAAGTAAAAGAACAAAGAAAGAAAAATGGATGATCAAATATGATGGAAGAAGAAACTCTCTCAATTGTATTTTCTGTTTTTTCTTTATTTTCATAACAGCCCTCTTTTCTTAGCTTCCAAGAAGACTACATAATAGCTATCCATGTGGCATACATGTAATCCAATACTACATAATAGCCATCCATGTGGCATACATGTAACCCACAACTACATTGACAAAACATAACAAGAGAGAGAGAGTTTAATACAAAAATAAACAAAGCATTAATTTTTAATACTCCCCCTTAATGCTTTGTTCTTGAACACCCATGAGTTCTCTAAAATGCAAAAATTTTTCTTCAGGAAATGCCTTGTTAAATATATCTGCCACTTGATCTAAAGTCTTCACATACTTCACTTGAATTTCTCCTTCTTCTACAACTTCACGGATAAAATGATACTTGATTTTGATGTGCTTTGTTCGGCTATGAAATATGGGATTTTTTGTCATAGCAATGGCTGATTTGTTGTCACAAAATAATATAGTGGCTTCCTCTTGCTTCTCACCAATATCTTCTAAAATTCTTCTCATCCAAATTGCTTGCTTTGAGGCCAATGTAGCTGAAACATATTCCGCTTCTGTTGAGGATAATGCCACGGTTTCTTGCTTCTTTGATGCCCAAGAACATATGCCGGATCCAAAGGTAAAAGCATAACCCGATGTGCTTCTCATATCATCAAGATTTCCAGCCCAATCACTATCACAAAATCTAAACAATTTTAGCTTTATATTTACTTCTCTCCTATAAATGATACTAAAATTTTTGGTGTCTTAAATGTATCTCAAGACTCTTTTTGCTGCCCCAAAATGAAGTTTACTTGGTTGATGTATAAAACGAGACAACAAACTTGTAGCATACATGATGTCCGGCCTTGTAGTAGTGAGATATAATAGACTTCCAACCAAACTTCTATATAAAGTTGTATTTGCATCTTCACTTCCATCTTCCTTTGAGAATTTTTCATTCACTACTAAGGGTGTTGGCACCGGATTACAATTTTTCATTCTAAACTTCTTAAGAATACTTTCCACATAGTTCTTTTGGCAAATGAAAACACCATCTCCTTTTTGATCAACTTCAACTCCTAATAAGTAATAAAGCAAACCCATATAATTCATTTCGTATCTTTTCATCATGTCATTTTTAAATTCATAAACCATTCTTTCATTACTACCGGTATATATCAAATCATCAACATAAAGAGAGACAATGAGGATACCGGTGTTACCTTACCTTTTGACATATAAAGTTGGCTCACTTGGGCTTCTTTGAAATCCTTTCACATTGAAATAGGCATCAATTTGACTATACTAAGCTCAGGGAGCTTGTTTTAATCCATATAAAGCTTTCTTCAACTTGTACACTTTCTTCTCATGATCTTTGATGATGAACCCTTGAGGTTGCTCTACATAAATATCTTCTTTCAATATTCCATTCAAAAAGGCTGATTTCATATCTAATTGGTACAAATGCCAATTTTTATGTGCCGCTAAAGCAATGAGTGTTCTAATTGTATCAAGCCGAGCAACCGGTGCAAAGATTTTTTGATAATCTATTCTTGTTATGAGTATCCCTTGGCCACCAATCTTGCTTTATGTCTTTGAATGGAACCATCCAGATTAAACTTTATCTTATAGATCCACTTCAAGCCGATGTCTTCTTTCTCTTTTGGTTTATCAACTAACTCCCAAGTTTTATTTTTTTTAATCACTTCAATTTCTTCTTTCATTGCTTTCCTCCAAGCTTCTTCTTTCATTGCTTCTTCAAGGCATTCCGGTTCAACCATACAAAAGTTGCATGTAACATAAATATCACTAAGACTTCTCATTCTTTTTGGAGTAGAGCTTGGAGATGAACTTGTACTTGATGGTGAGCTTGAGCTTGGAGATGGACTTATACTTGGAGAGATATGTGGTGATTCTTCATCAACTTCTTCTTCATTTTGAGCATCTTGAGTCTCTTCATGAATGATGACAACTTTTTCTTAGACTTTCTTTTCTTTTTGTTGCCCAGGTGTCTACCCAAGAGGAGGTGAATTGGAAAATTATAAAAAATTAAATAGATAATGTGCAAATAAAAATCCCTTTTAAAGTGTTAGGTGCTGTGGCAGATTAATGATTTGCAGAAGCTAAATGATAATGAAGAAGCACAACACAAACACACAAGATTTATAGTGGTCGGAGCAACCCAGCTCCTACGTCCACTATCCAAGATACTACTTGGGATTTCCACTATATTCACACCCGAAAATAGTATGATTGTTTTACAGGATCACAATCCAAAACCTCTACATTTTAGTTTTAATGGGATCACCAAAGAAAATTGGTTTTAAACAGGATCACCAAAGAAACCCAACTTGGTTTTCACAGGATCACTAAAAACCTAACTTGGTTTTACCAGGATCACCAAGAACCCAACACTTGGTTTTTATCAAAGGCTCACCAAGAACCTATTTGGTTTTTCAAACGGGCTTACCAATAACCCAAATAATTAAGAAATGAATTGAAATAAATTCAACAATAATGACAAACTCTAATTGCCGGATAGTTGCCGGTGTAGCTTGTGAGAAGTCCATTTGAATGTGCTTCAAGACGCTTTAATTGCTTCAGTGGCTTCTTTCCAAATTGCTTCAAGCTTCATATCAGAGTTGGTGAAGACTTGAAGACTGACTTGAATGCTCATGTACTATTTTCCTTGTTGGTAGGTAGGATATTCAATGAAGCTTTTTAAAACTTTGAGGAACTTTCTAACTATTGCTTCAAGGAAGTTCAAATTTCTTAAATATAAGGTCTTCCATCACTCCAAGGCAGTTGAGATGTTGTAGACCGTTGGGATGTGACATATGACCGTTGGAGCACTTTTTGGCATTCAAAAAAAAATTATGGAACTAGCCATTATGTACTTGAAGACGATATTCGAGTCGGCTCGAATCCTTCGAGTCGATAGGTCGAGTCACCAATTTTTCAGTGCACTCGGTTCTTTGTCTCAGAGTGCAAAACTCACTCTGGACGAGTCAGCTATTGATAGCTCGGGTCGGCTTGAACTTATATCTTTAAAAATCTTGAACTCGAGGAGTCGGCTCTCTTTAACTTGGGTCTGCTCTTCTTTTCAGGTTCTGAAATCTTTACTCTGGAAGAGTTGGCTCGTTGCAGTTCGGGTCGGCTCACTTTCTCAGGTCTTTAAAACTAGGTCTAGTAGAGTCGACTCTTTGAGGTTCGGGTCGGCTCGCCTAGCTTGTTCTCAAAAAACTTCAAAACTGGATTGTGGAAGTGTCGACTCGGACATATTCCAGTTGACTCGGATTTATTGGAGTCATCTCGGTTACCTTCCAGTCGGCTCGGATTGCTGCGTACCAGAATCCTTGTGGCGTGCCATGAGGTGGAGTTAGCTCTTCAACATGCTGGGTCAGCTCGAGTGACTTCAGGATTTTTACAATTTAACTCAAAAGAAAACTCTCATCAACACTTTTACTCTTTTCATGCAAACCAACTCAAAATAATTCTAAGGCGCACACACACAGAAGTAACCCTTTTACATGATTTTTTCTTAGCCTTTTTATTGGGTTCTTCTTTACAAAACAGATTACAACATAACTCAAAACAAGAAATAAAGATGTAGGAGTTGAAGTTTGAACAAAGAAATCATCCTACAAAAACTTGTAAACCACTTGAAGAGTTGTTAGAAATAAATGTGCATGCTCCAATGTTTGGTTATCATCAAAATCACTTATGGGGTCAACACTTTCCAATCCCATGATGCTTTTTCATTGAAAAGAACATCTCTACTAATACCACCTTGTTTGCTTTCAAGCTAAAGAGTCTATAACCCTTTGATCGTGAGCTATAGCCAACAAAGATGCATTTTTCACTTGTTTCATCAAGCTTGAGTCTCTTTTCTTTTGGGATATGTGCATAACAAATACAACCAAAAACCTTGAGACGCTTAATCGATGGCTTTCTACCGGACCAAGTCTCAAATGGTGTTTTATCTTGAATTGCTTTGTTGGACATCTATACAATAAGTAGACTGTTGTAAAGATTGCTTCCGCCCAAAAGGAGTTTGGAAGGCCTTTATCTTTGAGCATAGATCTTGTCATTTCAACAATTGTGTAGTTCTTTCTTTTGGCAACTTCATTTTGTTCTGGTGTATAACTAACGGTCAATTGTCTATGCAAACCAATATCTTCATAAAACTTTTCAAATTTTTTTGAATTATACTCACCACCTCGACCACTTCTTAGATATTTGATGTAGTGCCCACTTTGCCTTTTAACAAGATTTTTAAATTTCTTGAAAATAGAGAATACCTCGGACTTGTGCCTCATAAAATAGACCCATATCATTCTTGAATAATCATCAATGAAGATAATGAAGTAGACATTTCTGGCATGAGAAGGAGTTTTCATAGGCCCGCACACATCGGTATGAACAAGTTCCAATGGTGCATTGGCTCTCCATGCTTTCTCCTTTGGAAATATTTCATGGTGTTGTTTTTTGAGTGCACAACCTTCACACACTTCTTTCTTTTCTTGGATTGCCGGTAGACCATACACCATATTTTTTTGTTGGAGACTTCTCAAACTTTGAAAATTTAAGTGCCCATATCTTTTATGCCATAACCATGATTCATCATTAACTTCCATCTTGAGTGCCATATTCTTTACATATTGGAGAATGAGAGGAAAATTTCTGTTTTTCTCAATCTTGATGGTTTTCATATGTTGCCTTTTCTCATCTTTGTCATATATCTTACACAAATTTTCTTCAAAGTGAACGGTGTGCCCATGCTCAATCAATTGGTCAACACTTAAAAGATTTTGCTCTAAATCCGGAACAAGAAGAACATCATGAATGAATTTTCTTTCCTTCTTTGTGTCAATAGCAATAGTATCTTTGCCCTTGGCTTGAACAAGTATTCCATTTCTCATCTTGACTTGCGATGTAGAAGAAGCATCAATATTGACAAAAACTGACTTGTCGCCGGTCATATGGTTGCTACATCCACTATCAAGGTACCATACATCATTCCTTTGCTTGGATGCCATTTGATATGCATAGAATGTACTTTTTCGCCACCTTCTTTCTCTTCGGAATAATTTGCTTGCTCATTTGCTTTGTACCTACAATCTTTCTGAACATGGCCAAATTTCTTGCATACAAAACATTGAGGTTTGCCTTTAAACCAACAATCATTTTCAACATGAGAAGATCTTTTACATATTTTGTACCTATTTTGATTGCTTTCATTATTGTTTCTTCTTTAAAAATTATTTCTTCCTCTTCCTCTTCCTCTTGAATTTCTTCCTCTTCCTCTTCCTTGCCTTCCACCTCTAGACGAGGATTCATAATTATGGTGCTTATGAGTAGATGGGTCTCCTTTGGAGAAAATATTAATCTTAGATTGAAAGGCACTTTCAAGAGATTTTTCATTATGCCGTAATTCAAGTGAACCCATCAACTCATGTACACTTAATGAAGAAAGATCTTTTGATTCTTCAATAGCAGCAATAATAGCATCATATTTTTGAGGCAAACTAATCATAATCTTTTCACAAATTCTTTGATCGGTGATCTTTTCACCATATATTTTTATTTGATTAACTATCTCCATAATTTTGGAAAAGTAATCTTTCATGGTTTCATTTTCCTTCATTTTTATATTCTATAATTCCCTTCTAAGAGATAAAAGCTTGATGGTTCTTACCTTGGTGTTGCCTTGGAATTTCTCTTGAAGAATGTCCAAACTTCCTTTGCTTTGCTTGCCCTAATAATCCTTGGAAATATTTTATCGGACATGGCTTGTTGGATGAAGAAGAGGGTTTTTGCATCCTTTTTCTTGTACTCCTTCAATTGATCTCTTTGAGCATTGGTTAGGGTTGTTGATGAGTTGGGTTCCTCATATCCATTATCCACCAAATCCCAAATCTCTTGTGAAATAAAGAGTGTTTTCATCTTGATGCTCCAGAAATCGTTATTTTCACCATCAAAGATAGGCATAGAGAGTTGTTGGATGCTCATACTCATGAGATTTGAAGTTGCCACGAAGATCTTGATTGAGGCTTGTTTTCTTACAAATCTAACTCAAACCCAGCTACAACGATCTTCCTTGCTCTGATATCAATTTGTTGGGAGTGATTTCAGTTCATAAATATATATTTAGAAGCAAAAGAACAAATGAAGAAAAATGGATGATCAAATATGATGGAAGAAGAAGCTCCCTCAATTGTATTTTCTGTTTTTTCTGTTTTCATAATAGCCCTCTTTTCTTGGCTCCCAAGAAGACTACATAATAGCTATCCATGTGGCATACATGCAATCCAACACTACATAATAGCCATCCATGTGGCATACATGCAACCCACAATTACATTGACAAAACATAACAAGAGAGAGAGTTTAATACAAAAATAAACAAAGCAAAAATTTTTAATAGAATTACGGCAAGAGATGGCGATCGCATTGATTTTTCCTACGAAACGGTATCCTCTCCTCCCCAACGGCCTCCCCCCACACCCTCTGTCTCCTCGACCTTGCATATCACCATCGCTGGTATTGTTTGGTAGGACTCCACCCACCCGCCGAGTCTTCTTCCTCCCTCTCTTCCCCTTCGTCCATCTTCATCTGCCTGATGGCCTCCTCCTCTTTGGGCCTCCGCCTCCTCATCCTTGCCAATCATCACCACTGTTGTTCTCGACAATCTCCTCGACGATCTCCTTTTTTTTTCCATCTTCAAGGGACTCGACCTGGTAGGAGACTTGGAGTGGTCAATCACGGAAGGTTAGATGATGATCGAGATTTTGGATTAGATTTTTATATAAACAAATATTAATAAATAATATTAATAAAAAAAATTAATTATAGATAATTATGATTTATTGTTTAAGTCATTGATTAACCATCTAAAAATTTTTTATTCAAATTCTCGGACCCT